>JARHVA010007511.1:277500-565000 GCA_037957365.1 Torreya grandis
GGGTTGGAAGCATAGTCCTCTTGATGGCATGGATATGACTCCCTCCAATATTATATATGGAATATATAGATTTAATTTCATCATCATAATATTCCTTAACAAGGTCCTTAAGAGGGTTGAATATATTTCAGACCTTCCCCATTCATGGATGACATCAACAAGTAGCCTGTACATGCAAATTAGAATTGTAAGGTAGTGGGAGTTGAAATAATGTTGCCATTTCTTGATTAGGTTCCTTATAGTACCTAAAATGTAAATATTGACCTTAAAATTGAAAATATCCTTTAATTAAAACCTTGATATCATTTTAAAAACTCCTCTTCATGGATTGCACTCACTTATATGCTCATGGAATCCAACAACCAAGACATTACATGACTGAACTAGTTCATAACATGAGCACATAGCCAAATGTGTGTCTCTTTTCATATTAAAATGGAGTATAATTAACCCTCAAAAATATTTTAAGATATAAACACCCTCATTTACACTGAGTATAGGGGAACCAAGCCTGATTATGAAGATTAAATTGAAAGGTAAGCATGAAAATGGCATAAGAAAGAAAATAAGCTTGTGAATGAACTCAAGGAATGAAATGATGAGATGAAAACATGAAGAAAGGTGTAAATATATACTGGATACTTATGTATCACCCTTTACTATTTTTAAAAATTGCCTATAGGAGTAATTCACTCAGCAAACCAAAGAATTCAAATGGGACCAAACAAGGTGACACCTCCTTGCATAATGGGCCAAAAAATCTCATCCAAAATTCATGAAATGTGACAAAAAGAGTGGATACCATTTTAGGATGAATCCAACATAATATATATCCAACATGACCAAAAATTTGTATGGACTTGACAGGAATGAGCCAAAACCTATAGGGTTCACCAAATAACCATCAAATCTGCATAATCAACTTGTTAACAATTGTTCATAAAGCATGGTTGAAAAAGGTTCAAGATACATATATAAAAATTAATGTATTGGAGTTTAAAACAACCTCCCAAATTCATTTTTTTTAAAATTTCTTGTACTTCTCAAACCAAGCAAAAACCTAAAGGTCTATCCAGTCTGTCCCAAAAGAGTAAAAAGTGTAAAATAGTTTTGAGTAGTAAAATGAGACTTATATAGAAATAAAAGCATGGATATGGATTTTATAATCTTTTATTAACCCCCCATTAACTTAAACATGTGGCACACTTCCCAAGAATCTTTACAAGTGTTAATTTTCCCCTTTTTGGGCTGAATTTTGTAGTTTTAGTAAGAAAACCTAGAATTATCTAATGTAAATGACATTTTAGACATAAGAATTGAATTTTTAGATGTTTTTCATGAATTTGGGACACCTAGGCATATTTGGAAACGTTCCAAATGCATTAATGACCCTCAAAATGACATAAAATGACTCTTAAATGGACAAATTGAATAATGTGTCAAAGGCTAAACTAATGTGACCTTAAAAGATAGTATATAACAAGATAATACTCATATTAAAATAATTTATGACCACTTTAAATTCTCAAAACCAAAAAAAATTATCTAGGGGTGCCCAAATTTTACCAAGAGGTCAAATTTGGTCAACAGGTCCTTCGAGGTTGATGTATATGTACATGATTATTCCTTTGATCTATATGATGGATCTATTTATGTTGATCTCATGTTTATAAATATGTATGTTTATCATTGTTGATGTTTATGCTCATTTATGCTCTTTCATTTGCTATTTTGACATGTATATGGGATGTCACTATAATTTTATCTACTTATGTTGTATGATTTATATGCATAATTATTCATAGATGAATGTTTATATAAACACATAATAAATCATATTTATCCATTTATTACTCATTGATTCAGGCACATGGTTGTGTATTTGGCTAGTTTGTATCTTCAAGAAGTATTGCCATTGCATTGAATTGATAGTCTCCATGTGCTTATTGTTTATGTAGTTTATGATATTATGCATCATAGTTATAAACAACTATAATAACAATGTATATCCTAATCATGAAAAACTTAGTTTGAATACAAATATAAACTACCTAGGAATAAGATAATAATAATAAAATCCCAAGTGTAAATAAAACAAGTAAACCAAGTTTAGGATGAGATACAAATATTTACAACCTAAGTACAAGATACATATGATCAAAACTCAAGTGTAAATAAAATTTTATCCCTAAGACATTTGATAAAAGTTCAAAAAGGGCAAAAATGCAAATACATAAAAACAATAAAACATTAAAAACTAACCAAACAAACAAATAAAATAAAATAAATAAATAATGTAAACAAACAAAATAGACAAACATAATAAACACACAAAACATACAAAACAAAAACAAACTATATGAACTATACAAACTAATCAATCACAAACAAGACAAAAAATAAATAAAATGAATATATAATAAAATAAACTATACAAACAAAACTAAACAAAATAAAAAAATAAGACCAAAAAAACAATATACAAACAATTTTAATGCACTCAAAAGGAAAATAAACAAAATAAGCTAAAAAAATGGCAATATACAAACAATGGTTAGTCATAATGTTAATACAAATATAATACAAGAAAATAGATTACCTGTGCATGTGTAATAGAGGTGTTATTCTTGGTGATAGGGTTATCCCTAGGCTAGATTAAAATGACATAGGTAAAAAAACACAAGAACAAATGACAAAAGGTTTCCCCTAGGCTATAAGGAATAATTATAATATATATGATGGAAATAGTTTGACCTTAGGCTATAGGGGAAAATGACATAAACAAGATGGTAGACATCATCCATAAGCTATAGTAGACAATGACACAAATAAATAAAATTAGGGGAATAGAAGAAAAGGAAGGGGTAGCCAAGATGACTCTAGATACACTAGGTAAGTGGATGCTACTTACATAGATTCATGGATGTGAGGTCCAACTTTAACTTCATGCCAAATGTAGTTCTCCCAATATATGTATTAGAAAAAAACTAATGATTAGAAAACATGATTGACTTGTACATGAAAATAGGAATGGTTTCACAAAATGATGAGTGCTTAAGAAAATAAGAGGATGATGTTCAAAATTATGAAGGTGTCAAACATAAATAAATTATGTAATCATGTGAGAATGGTTTAGGATAAAACCACACTAAAAGATAAGAGATGAGTTTCCATTTATTAACTAAATTGGTAATTCATAACGTTTAGTACATCTATGGCTTGGACTGAGAAGTAGATCATAAAATAGTGAGAGTGTTTCTAAGATTTATTATAAAATGATGAGATCATTCAAATAGAAACTACTTGTAAAATAATGAGAGTGTTTGGCTAAGACCAATAAAGATGGGGAAACTAAAATACAATTGATTACTTGTGGAATAGCTATAGGACCCAACATCTTTAAGGAAAATAAGTGGTTGAGAATAAGTGATGGTGGTCAAGCTAACCTGAGATACCCCATGTATCTAAGTGATACCCACATAGTTTGTGTGGACCTCAGGTCAATGTAGTTCTCCCAGAAATGGGAGGAAAAAGACCAAGATAGCCTAGAAATGAATTTGAATAGGTATATGATTACATCCCATAAAATTTTGATGGTTTTATATCTTGCATGGAAATTCTAAGAAAATTCTCATGATTTTTGTGTTTTTTATGATTTTCCTAAGTATTTTCAAGTGTTTAGGGGTTTTAAATATTTTTAATTGTCTTTGGAATTTTCTAGGCATCTTAATTCAATTGATAATTATGAGATACAAAATGGTCTAACTCAAAAAATGGTGAGAGCATGGCTTAGGTTGATCACAAAATCACAAGAGTGTTTAAACAAGAGTGGATGAGTTGACTATAAAAAGCATCGAGGACTACCTATTATATCCCAAATTTTCACCCTTGAAAGATTGTTCAAGCCTTCCAAATTTGGTTAACATGGAGATAATCTAAGGCTATGGGTGATATTTAGGTGGATTGAGTCTATAGATTATAGGTCTAGATCCCCTTGATGTATCACTTAGGCTCATTCACTAATCTACCAAATGGCTAGGAAAAGAGAGAGAGACCTAATCTAATGTAGGTGATGCACCAAAATATTTTGACCACTACCAACTAATTACATGTGCACATCGAATATTAGACTAGCCTGAAATAAACACTACTCCTAATTTACCTCTCTACATCAACACTTCTTTATGTAGGTAATGAAAGATTTTTGGGCTAGGAGGACTAGTCAAGAGGTTATGAAATGACACTAATAAATAGAAAACTCACTCAACCTTCACACTTCACAAGATCTATATAAATTATTTCAATCTAAATATGAATTATAGAAAAGGACAACATGCTAAGGAAGCTAAGCTAATCACTTGACAAGATCAACTAGTCATACACACACATTGAGACCAATCAAATGAGGAGGTAAAACTATAAATTTCTCATTGATAAAATAATTTAAAATTGGTATGAATTCACCATACCTATGTGGAGGATACATTATCATCAAAACAAGGTTGATTATATAGAGAAAGTGAGAGAAGAGAGACAAGGGACATATGAGAGCCCATTGATAAGTGTCACTCTTGATGGATCAATTAAAAATAAAGAAATATGAGTTATGAAAAATATTATGATGATTATAAACATGTTTTAATACATTATGATTATGTATTTCAATACTTGGCAAGAGATTCCTCTTGCATTCAATGATTCATATTCTTACAGCAATTAGAACTTTGCCTTGACACCTAGTGGGAATCTTCTTGATTTGTCAACACTTGGGAATTCCTTGAGTTGATAAAACTATTTATAACTAACTAAAAAATGTTTTTTCACCTTTATCTTCTCTATAAATTTTACATTTGATGAATCACTTTCTTCTCTTCTTATGTGTCTTGAAGCCCATTAGTTTAATTATGCTTGTCTTGCCCAAAAGCCTCAAAACTTGACTTTATCTTCATGACTAAAATATCCCTTCATGAAAGAAGTATGCATGTCTTAACACACCTAAATAAACTCTATTGGAAGCTTCAAGTAGTCTTTAAGGATTCATCTTGCACCTTAAGCTCATTCCTACCCTCAATTCCTTATAACCTTCCAAATCGGAAAGCTCCTTGTGTAGAATAATCCATAGGTGATCATATATAAGTGAACATGGATTTGAGTACCCAATATGGAATTCTATGTCTATACCAATTTTCATGACCAAAAAGTAATTTCAAGTATACTTATTTACTCTTCTCTTTCTTTAATTAGGTTTCCATCAACCCTCTAGGCCTAGAAGCTGAGTTCTATCTCTAGACTTATCCAAAACGTGTGAAACCTCTTAGAAGTGTTTTATCAAATTTAATTACCTCATAATCATACTCCATGCCAAATTTTAAGTCTTGAGACCCTGCACATAATTCACAAATAAGCATGTAATAGTACTCTTTAGCTTTTTTCTATACACTATACCTACACACATGCCAATAAATGGCCTAAAATGGTGTTCAGTGAATTTTTTAAGATCATCCATGTAGTTTAAAGGTTCATTCAATATATATATAGCCATTTTATTTATCTTCTCTCATTAGGTCATTAGAGAGCTCCTTAGTAGCTTGAGACTAGTTTGCAGTCATAAAAATCGTTCATAAAGATGAGAGCTCTTTTATCTCTCCTAATTCCATAAGAAGGAATTAAATTATGGTACCTAACTATCCATAGGATATTGGGCTCCCATTTATCTTATCCATATTGTATTTAGTAAGATAAATTAGCCTCTCAAAAAGGCAAACTATGTTTGATGAGGTTAAAGAGAGTCAAATGGTTTGAAAATCTATCATGGAGCTTTGTTTTAGTTCTAAACACCTTATAGAGGTCTATGAAATCAATATTAATTGGTTTTAATGATCATATTTCACATTTATCTTCATTATATCTCCTGCAACCTTGATTGGTTGATGCCAGGGTTTATGACTAGCTTTGAAGCAAAGACCTTAATGACCATGTTTGATCCTTTTCCTTATTGTTAAAGAGTTCAAAACCTTATAAAATTTTTACATTAAGAATATATCACTTTATTATATCTCTTTATTTTCTCATTTTACCTTATATTGAACTAACTATTCACCACTCTTCTTAACTTTGTACAAAGGCCTGTGTGTGTGAGTTTAGGCCTACTAGGCCTAAAAAAATCTAAAAAATCTTGGAATTATTTTCCTTGGATATAAATATCATTCATAAGTGTCATGATATTATTTAATATTAATTTTCATATGATATTATCCATCTCATAGACTTCTTTCCTTCAATCCAAGTATGTACCTCTCTCATTTGACTAGGCAGGCCTTTAGAAGCCAATTTAACTATGTGACTATAGGGGTTAAAGTAGGTTTATTTTAATCATATATTTAGCCTCTCTTTAATTATTATTAGACTTATAATTACTCTATACAATTTTTCCATCTATATAATCTCCAATTCCACTATTATACATTGAATCCCTTCCCACAATCTTGAAATCAAACTTGAGTTACTAAGCAATCCTATAGGTAGTCATTTAGGTGTTTGTTGACATTTTGGAGTTTAAAACTTTAGTAGAAATAACTGAGGATTGAAATTCCCTTTTTCATAATGTTTATAACTCATTTATCTTCTTTTTAACCTCTAGAAATTTTCAAGACCTTAAACATGCTTAACTTGGCCATACATGTATGCCTCTTCCATGTTTTGTATGTAGGTCTATTCAATCAATGGACATAGGTTTTCATTTTCTCAATGTGTTGATCATCTCATGATAACACTGTGAGGTTGAAATCTAGTTTAACAACCTCTTTGGCTTCAAACTTCACATTTATATCTTCAGATGTCTTCATGCTAATTCAAATATTCAAACTGTCTAAGCCTACCATTTACTTATAGGTGGTTATTGTGTGTCTTGACCTTGAGCCTTAAGACCACATCTTCTCCACTGATCTTGAACTATTCCTAGTTTGAAAAAATTATATTTCCCTCATTGTGTAGACCTTGAAAACCACTTTTAGATGTATATTTCAATACATATCTCATGAAATACAAACCTATAGATCTACATTTTTTTATGTTTTTAAGCCTTATATGATATAATTTTTTATCATTTTAAGCCATGGAATCACTTATCATTTGTTTCATTTAATTTTTTTTTGATTTTATGATCATCATATCACTCTAACAAGTCAAGACAAGACCTTTTAACCATTATTGTACAAGCAATCTACACACAATCCTTGAAGTGAGTGATGATGTGACTCTTTGAAAGACTAGAATGGAATTCTCAGATGATTAAAGAGACTTAAATGAAGTTATAATGTGGTGGAAACATATTATGATAATTTGGATGCATTTTAACCTATAAAAAATCTTAAAAACTCATGTGCAAACTTGAAACCTATCCTTATGAATCTCTCTTGTTTAAACTCCAATACCACATGTACCAATGTTTGTGAATGAAAGTGTGATATGTTTGTGTAAACCTCTAAGGATCCTTTCCAATTTTTATCATGATTCTAACTTGTTGAAAACTACCATCTTGAGGAGACATAATGAGCCTATGGGGTTTAACACCTCTTTTAATCACTTTAGCTCCTTAAAGATTGTTCATAAAGTTAAATAACTTCATCAAACAATAATTTACACTAATTGAGAGGTCATAAGGGTCCATATCTCTTGTCAATAACTTTGGATCTAACTCCACTTTTAATAATATTACCATCCATATGGGAACAGCCTTTATGAGCTTACAAGGAGATTTATAGGAGAAAGAATTTGTATTTTCCTTTTTAAGACCCGTGCAATCTTCCTAAGGGTTAAAATGACTTATGCGAGATGGAGAGACACTTTTAAAATATTTTCACCTAAATATGAGCTCAGTCAATCCATAAAAGTGCATGAAACTCTCTTCTTTGGAATTGAAACTACAATGCTAACTACCTTATGAATTGTACTAACATATCTAGCCTATATGCACATTGGATAAATACTTTAATAGATTTAACAAATGTATAGTACATGTATTTCATCTTGACCATCTTTGAAAGTGGCTTTAGAACCCTTAAAAAGCATTTATAATTACAAATAAGGTTAGTGCATATTGGATGATCTCATAAAGAGGGCATATATATATATATATATATATATATATATATATATATATATGTGTGTGTGTGTGTGTGTGTGTGTGTGTGTATATATATATATATGTATATATATATATATATGTATATATATATATATATATATATATATATATATATATATATATATATATATATATATATATATATATATATATATATATATATATATATATATATATATATATATATATATATATATATATATATATACACGCCCTTTTAAGACTTCATATTATTTCCTCACCATTAAATTTAAAAACTCATGTAAGAAAGAGACTTTGTTAAAGCTCACATTAGCCATAATGAAAACTTTATTATTGTCAAAAACCCTAAAATATTCCAAAATTACCTTAATTTCCTCAAACAAGGCTTAAGACTGATTAAAAAGGCTAACAAGCAAGTTTAAAACTATATGGGTTGACCCTTTTTGTCCTAGGGGAAAAAATTGGTCAACACTACTTACATAGTGCAAATGGACCTCAAGCCACTATAGTTTTACCTATAATGGTGAAAGCTAGGAAACGCTTCCATTATTTTGGTGTTTCTGGTATCTCAACTCAATGGAGAATAATGACATACAAAATGGACTAAACTTTCAAAATGATAAGAGAGTGGTTTAAAAAATGCTCACAAAATGAAGAGTGTGGTAAATGGGTGACTGAGCTGACCTCAATATAAATTGAATGTTGTGTACATAGTTTTGAATGGATCTCAAGTCATTATAGTTATGCCTAAACAAAAGGTGTCCGACTAAGTACTAGAAAAGTCAAGGTATAGGAAAATGGCAAGGTATAAAAATAGTGATAGTAAGGTGAAGCAAAAATGCATGGTGAAGGGGTTGTTCATAATTTTCCCATAGGTAGTTATAATTAAGAAATAATGGAAAAGGGCTGGTGTTACTAATTCTCCCATAGGTAGTTATAATTAGTAGAACAAATGATGATATAGAATGTAAAAACAAATGAATGATGTAATTGTTATGACCATTGTCATATTACTTTAATATATTACCATTCAAAAGTTTGAATCTAAAATAGTGCTAGAACTAAATATATAATCAACCACTAAACATGTCTAAAGTATAAATAAATTAAAACCAAGGCCAAACATGCTAGGTAGGGTTAGGTAAAAATAATTAGATGGAAATAAGTGTGGGTATGGTGGGAGAGTTATAGGTTATGGTACAAATGATATGAATATCATGGCATGACTTAAATGATCCCTATAGACAATAATTTATGTCCCTCAAGCATAAAAAAGTGAGATTCATTATGTTCATTGGTTTATCAAGCTAAAAAACACTTAGTATGGAGAGCTTATATGCTCAAGAACTATAGTTAGCAATAACTACATAAGGCCCTAACCAATTAGGTTGGAAATTTCCTTTCTTTTTTATCTCAACATTGACATTATTCTAATTTTATTTTAATACAAGGTCACCAGTCTCAAAATTGATGCTTAATGTGTTGATTGTTTTAGACATGTAACCTATTATAATATGCCCAAAGGTTATTCAAGAAGGACTTGAACTTTCCATCTATAAATTCTAACTCTTAAAAATGAGCTACTAAATAGTCCTCATCATCAATGATGTGTTACAATTAAATCTAAAGAGAAGGCAACTCAAGCTTGATAGGAAGAATTAATTTAGTGTTGTAAATAAGGGAATATGGGGTAACTCTTGTTGGAGTATAGAAAGTGGTGCAATATGCCCAAAGTGAATTAAACAAATGCAAGTGCCAATTATGACCAACATCATTGATAATCTTCTTCAAAATATTGATGGTTGTTTTTTTTAGAATCCTTAGCTTGGCCATTTCCTTACAAGTAATAGGCAATAAAGAAATGTTATTTGATATGATATTGGGTAAAAAGTGATTTCATATATTTGTTTTTAAATCATCTATCATTATTAGATATAATGTTAGATGGAATACCATAACAACAAATGAGATGGTTAAATATGAATTTGGATATCTGCTTACTAGTTATGTGAGGGGAATGGCTTCTACCCACTTAGTGAAATATTTAGTAGTAGTAAGGACATGCTTGTGGCCATCCAAGGATATAGGATCTATCTTGATTATGAGTTTGAGTCCTCACATTAATAAATACCATGGTATTTCTAGTTATTTGAGTGTTTTAGATATATCATAAATTATATTATCGTGATTCTAACACTTTACACACCTATTTACATATACAATTGCATCTATTTCTATAGTCATCTAGTAATAACTAGTATGTTTTAGTTTCTTGGCTAGGATTGCCCTGATCGTGTGGGATCCACACACTCATTAATTAAATTATTATTTTATAATTTAATTCCACTATTTTGGAAGAGTTTTTAGGCTCTCTCACTTCTATATACACTATCAGATCAACCTCAGGCTGTGGGTATCTCGTAATGAGGTTGAACCTTTAGAGAAGGTCATATTTCTCTTGGTAGAACACCTAAACTAATATTTATTATTGGAAAAGGGATATAAAATGAATATGGGATGACTAATAACACTAAATATGTGATGCACCAAATTAAATGACACTCTAATAATCTTGAAATAAACACTAATTCAACATAAAGGTAATTTTTGCTCACATGATCTCACAAACTAACCAATATGCATCAGTATTTCTTAAACTAAGCTCACTAAGCAATATATAAATTAAAGAGGGGTTCTAAAATTCACACTAATAATCCATTCATGAAATAAAAAATGCAAGTTCAGACTTGAAAATATCTTGAAAACACCTAAAAAGAGGCAAGAGAGAAGGACAATGATCATGAAAGAACACTTCTTCACAAAGCCATCATGCACGAGCTTACTAAACACAAGTTAAAGGCAAGAGATAGGTGAAATAATGATATTATTGATTTAAAAGCTAGTTATTAAAAAATTTGACATGTTTTTTTCATTTTCAAATGAGATTATTTTAAAAATGAGCCCAAAAATGGGAGATATAAGGAAGAAGAGGAAGAGAGGAGAAGAGAGAAAGCTTTAGCTCTTGAATAAATGCATTTCCAACCACTCTCCTAGCTCTCATAATTGATTTCCCACATAGATAATGGAGGATTTTTTTTTTTTAAATTTTATCCCATTTAATTTTTATTTTAGCTACATTTTTCAGTCATTAAGCTCTAAAAGGCACCAAAAGGTCTAATTTGGCCTATTAGGCACTTTTGGGCTAAAGGTTTCTTGACTTAGATGATGTGACCATCCAATCTAATTGCTAAAAAGTCATTTATATTATTTAATTCTAATTTAATTCCTTAATATGATTTATTAAATATTCCTCAACTCCTCTTGACCTCTCTCACTTTCCAAATTCATCACATCTCTCACTTGGTCTTGTAGAAGCCTTTAGACACTTGTGAAGGCTTATCACTTTTGCATTTAATGTTTGAGGACATTGATGTTGAATTTTATTAACTTATTACAACCAAATTGATGATAAATGACCTGAAATACACTCCTAAAACCATTTATAACTCCATTAGACCTGAAACCTAAAGCTTTGCTCACAACACAACCTAGAAAGGCTTTTTGAGGGCCAATAACGACCATTTCAGCTATGACATTAACCAATTTTAATTATAAATTTCTCCAATTTGAAATAAAAATAATTAAAAATATGGATAAATAATATTCATAATTAAATAAATATAATTGAAAATTGACCTGTGGATAAAAATATATGGCTAAAAAACCAACATGTAGTCACACACATTCACATCAACACCTTCATAAAATGGAAAATCATAGCATAAATATTACAAAACCCCATAATATATTATATTGACAAAATTATATTGAAAATCTGATAAAAAGGGTTTTTTTTTTTTTTTTTAATGATCAAAATAACCTCTATGACTTTCCATCTGAGTGTTTTATGGTACAAAGTTGGTTGAGCGATTAATCTTCACAGAAGGGTCACTTTGCACCATCATAACTTTTTACTAGAAATTCATGTAGCCACAAAACTAAGTAAATTAATTTTTCATGCCATCATATTAAAATATTAAAAAAATTAATGTCATTTTATCCATTGAACTAGGATTCAAAAGTGCTCACTAGGTAGATTTAGCAACTGGAAACACAAAAAAATGACCAAGTAAAAAATCAGCTCAGAAGCCAATTTTAATCCCTGTGAATTTTGCACGTTAAATATGATATGTGAAAAATATATTTAAAATTTTAATCTAATAAAAATTATCTATCACCATGATAAATTTGAGTAATATTTGACCTCCTTTACTATTGATAAAATGATCTTGAAATGTGCACACTGGCCAAATCTGAAAACTAGAAACACATAAAATTGACTTAACTAAAAAATCAGCTAAAAAGCCAATTTTTCATAGTTACACATTCCATACATGGGAGAAATTTTTATGCACAATTTTTTCACCCTCATATTATTACCACATTTTTATACCATAATGTGAAATTTTAAGGTGATGGAGTTCATTTGGCCTTGTGAGTGAGTATACGATTCTTAAGTCCTACAAGGGGTTTGGCTCCTATATAATTTATTGAGGCATTAAATGTCTTATTTTATTTATAATAAATAATTAAATAATTTTATTTGAGTATTTTAAATCTCTATATCTACCATTTATTCTTGGAATTAGATTTGGTAGACCTGCAACACACTTAAAAAGTGAGAACCAAGAAACCTAGAGAGCAAGGATTGGGCATATCTTGAGATTTATGAGGTATCAAGACATTTTTTTTTAAATTTGTACTTTTAATATATATTATAACTATTAAAATATGTTTATATCATCATAAAATCCTTTAATACTTTCAAAAATTATTTTTCTAATAATCCCCACTTGTATACCAAAATCTTGAATTTTGCAATTTTTCACCTCTATTCATTTTGACTTGAAAAAACAAATGTAATATCTTTAAAAAGGTGTGGAAAGACTTAAAATATATCTCTTAATATTATTAAACAACCCCATGAGGTCCAAAACTCTCCACCAACCTGTAGACTTCAAAAATGTCTCCTAACTCCAATGGTGGCTGTGAATGGACATGTGAGGGATTGTGATAAAAAACTAGGTACTTACACCCTTAATCAAACCAAAAAAATATTTTTTAGTTATATTTAATAATTAAAAACATATCCACCAAGTTTAAATCTTTGATATTACATATCATGGTCTATAGATGGTTTTTCCTCAAATTTTGCTTAATCTGCCTTTTGACTATCAATGAATAAGGGGGACTATAAAAAAATAGTGAGTATTTTACCTTTTATATTTTCATAAAAAATATTATTTATAGGTATATAAACTAATTATAAAAATTTCCACCAGTTTTCATGCTTTGATTATGCATATTAAGGCATGTAGGTGATTTTTACAAAAACTTACTAGTAGGCTTCTTGAATTTTCATGGAGAGTGCCGTAGGTCTAAGACAAAAAAATATATTTATCTATTATTTTTCATTAAAATATAAATAATATGGGTATATAATAGGTCACAATTACCTTTTTTACCAAATTTTAGGTCTTGACTCCATGTGTAGGTGCCCCAAAACTTCAAAAACCTTTAAAATTACCTTCAAAAGTTAAATGTGTATTGTATCTTCATGACCTGACATTGCTTAAGTGGTTTTGATGAAGGATTGGAGATGTCCATTTTTTACTTGAATTTTAAAGGATGCCTCAAAATATTAAACTTTAATTTAAATGTCTTGAGTTTTACTTTAGGATAAATGATTGAATGAGTCAATGAAATTACCATTTCAATGGCTATAGGTGTAGATTTGGGGTATGGGTTGTAAGTGAAATTGGTAAATACATCTTCCCATAGATTCCAAGATTTAAAAAATTATTATTGTACCTTATACATATCATAATAACTTTCTTGGTGACCAAATACTTTCTTCATGATCTAATGTCTCTTAGACTTGGATCTCAAAGACCTTGAGTTGGCTATAGGTGATGTTTTGAGCTAGGAGAGCCAAAACACTAATTTTTTCCTAGAGAGGATATTCTCATAAAAAATTTATTATAGAGGAATAAAATAGGATGTGGAAGACACTCAATAAGGCTAAGAACACTGAGTATGGTCATGAAAGTGATCCTCTCTTTCCACTATTAGATAATCTACTGCATTAGGACTACCTCCTCTTTAGAGCACCTTATAACCTCTTAAAATCACCTTATAACATATTTAAATTACATTATAACCTCTTTATATCACCTTAAAAAATTTCAATAAATGGTCTAGGAGAGTGTCTTAATCCATCTAGGAAAAAGTTTCATATGTAAGCCAATTTTAGCCAACATTTATGGTGACCTCTAGGATTGCATGCCTCTCTATGAAAAAATTTATACTCTAATATTTATAAGGCTAAAAATTTATTCTAGTAATAAGGATTTATATTAATCCCATTTATTAGGATTGGTAATACCTATCCACCCAACTTGGCAAGCTGAAAGGCATTAGGTTGTTTATATCTATAGATCAAGTAAGGGCCACTCTAAAAGCTTCCAAAATTAGTATGTTTACCTAGATTGGCCTTATTTGAATCCCACTTAAGTAATAAATCACCCTCTTTTAAGTCTCTTGATATGGCTATCTTTTCAAAGGCTTTCTTGACTTGAACTTGATGTGATTACATTGTCTTCTTTGCAAGAACCCTTATTTCTTCAATCTCCATGAGTTCTACCATCCTCACACTCATAGGTTCACTCTCCATCAACTCAATTTGATGGGATAACTCCAAGGTAGGTGGATCAAGATAGATGGCCAACTTGGATTCTCTCCCATATACCAGGACAAATTGTGAATTACTAATGGAAACCTTGGGGTCACTCTATCATCCCATAAAGTTATCCTTAACTTTGAATGACACACTCTCTAGTTCTCCTCCATATTCCTCTTAATTATTCTAATTAATTTATTATTAATTGGCTTTATAAGTCCATTTCCTTAGGGTTATTAATAATAAGATGTGCTAAGGTAGATGCCTAGATAAAGTGCCCATTCACTTGTCTTCATGCCAAAAAATGCTAAGGCATTATCTAAAATGATGGTTGCTAGTACACCAAACCTTGTCACTATACTATCATATAAGTCCAATATTGTTGTTTCATTAGATTCCTTTAGATAAATTGCCTACACCCACTTGGTGAAGTAATAAATAGTATTGATTACCCACTTATGTCCTCTACTATAAGGTGGATTGATCATTCTTATAAAGTCTAAGCCCCACTACATGAAGCGCTACTCTACCTAAATAGGAATAAGAGTAAGGGTTGTTAAACTTTGCTTGCTTGTAAAAAGAGCACACTTTTGGAAATTACTCACTCATGCATATGCATCTTTAAATATATTATGCCAATAATAACCATCCCTCATCACTTTTGAAGCTATAGTTATTAGGCAAAATAACCTCCTACAGGTCTATCATGGAATTGTTCTGAGAGTCTAGTCACTTGGTCATCATCTATACATCTTAATAGCACTCCATTGATGTATTTTCTAAATAAAACACTATAAATCAAGGCATAAGGTATGAATTTAAGTTTTAATTATCTTCTCTTTGTTCTATCCATACCCTAAGGACATTCACATGTTAGCTATAACTTTGTCATATCCTAAACCCAATTAGTGTGAGGTAGAGGTGCAACTATTTTCAAGTTATCTTGTGTCACCAAGATAACCTCTTTCTCTTCATGAAGATCAATAACCATGTGTTCACATAATCCTTTACCTCTCACTAGATTAGTTACTTTGATTTCTACATCATAATTTATGACTCTTATAGGGATTCTTAAAATGAACCCTGACCTTAGCCCTATACCTTGTCCTAAAATCTAGATAGGACCAATTTGCTACTAGGTAACCCCCAATTTTAGATATGAATTCTCTAGATAAGCATAGAGAAAAGTGAAGAGGCAACTCTAGAACCACTACATCCTGAGCCACTAAAGCACTAGCACAATCATGTAGGTTCAATTTTAGACCTCTGATAATACAATATGGTTTGGTGAAAAATCCATCAAGATAAAAAATACTCCCTTAGATTAAGTTTAATACTTCAAACCAAGATGATCTGCTATTGACTTTTGCATCATTGAAGTACTTGCTCCACTATCTACCATGCATTTGTGTACCAAAGAGTTACAAATGATTACAAAAAAATAGAAGGGATGAGGTTTGACCACCTTGTTTTATTGTTTTTCATTAATCCCTTTGGTTGCATTGGTGAGAACTACATTTTCCCTGCTTGATGGCTTGACTAAAAATTGATATTTGATAAACCCTATTGAAGGATATCCACTTGACTAAGCATAGAAAACATGTCCTACATTAAAAAACTCACATTTTACTTCTTCATTTTCTCAAAAATATTGATGGGCAAACCACCAACCTTTTCTTGTGCTTTGGGAGCCACAACCATGCCTTAAACTTGTGAGTTTTGGGGTACAAAAGTGTTTCCTTGGTTCTATTTTTTTGGGTTATTAAAACCTTTGGGGTAGAAGTAGGCTCATTTGTATTTGATATTAATGTATCAATAGTAGGAGACTCTTTGGATACTTCTTGGTTTCCCTCCATGTTTATTCTCTTGAATCTTGTATTGGTTTCCATTGAAATGTTTGCTTAGTTAGAACTAGCTTGTTGATTGAAAGCATAACACTCTTCATATTCAGAAATAACCATTATAGCACCCAAATTGTTTGGTCCTTCATTAGGCCCTTGGCCTTGTTGAGGATATTTTATTTTTGTCATCATAGGTATTTTTTTATTTTGAGACATGAGAGCTTGATTGAACCCATAGCTAGCACCTTGCTATCATTGATCATTGAAAACCTGATTAAACTCAGTGTTTGGGATAATGCTTTGATTAAATTACTAATTCCAAGGAATATCAACCTACCCTATTATGCAATGTTTTTTTAATAGGGAGAAAAGTATTGTATGTAATTTTAGCATTAGTATTGCAATTATTTTGCCTAGCATAGTTAGGTTACCCTTATCCTTGTCCTTGAAAATTTCCCTTGAAGGGATGCCTATTTAGCATGATAAGAATATTGAGGCTGATATGGGGTCCAATAAGGTCTATTAAACTAATATTTATACCTATTAAAATTAACCAACTCATTTCCTAAATTTTAAAACATACTTTTTTAGTTCTTGGAAGTTTTTGTGCTCTTGGGAGTCATTAAATTGACTAGTTGAAGCTTTATCCTAATTTGGTGTAGGTATGGTAGAAAGTGTTATCAAAGGAGGAAGAGAAACAAGGGGAAGAATTCAAATAGGATATGGTTAAATCTTGGGAAAAGAATTCATATGTGGCCTAGGTTTGAGCTTGCCAACTTGTACTGACTATTCTTTGCTCTGATTTCCACTTCATAAGCATCCAGTAGTTTGTTTCCTCATATAGATTGAATCATCACTACAATGTCACCATGAGAGCTTTCTGATAGTAGAGGAAAGCATAGTTAGTATTAGGCTTAATAAATATTGGAATATTATCCCATGTATTTTGAAATATGTTATTGAAATCTTGTATAACCTCTTGAAGATCCCTCTTTGTTGTAGTTAACTATTCTACAAGTGACAAGTGGTCACTCTTATTTTCAAAACTTTTGCATAAATCATCACCTAACTAGTCCCATGATGTGATGTATTTAGGAAAAAGGTTTATATACCAATCCATGGACATGCCCTTAAAAGAGATGGCCAACAAACTAATAGACACATTTTCTTCATTGATGTCATGAATATTGAAAAAGTTGGCTATATCTCTGAGGTCTTCAAAAGGGGTTATAGATTTGTCTCTGGTGAAGTAAGGCACACTCTGTTGAGGTGTGGTGCTAAAAGCTTCACGGATGAGCAAATGCAAAGTTGTAGGATTTACACAGTTGCCGATGTCATTAGAGATCAACTGGAGGATGCCAACATTGGTTATGGATCAGCCAATGTTAGTCATATGTAGGCAAACAGGGACTGACGTCGGTCACTTGTGCGTTCCAAAATTCTATTTTTGTGGGATGAATGGATTATTTGCATGATAAGATTAAGTGTTAGTCTTAAGTCTGCATCTCTATCTTTAGTAGCACTATTTTAAGCCTTAGATTAGGAGGTGTATCTAATGGTTGATATTGCATAGCTCATGATCCCTAATTCTATATATAAGGATAGATCTTCATAGCTTGTAAGTTGTAAGATGTAAGACAGACAATTCAAGTAGCTGAATTGTGTTTGTAATTGTGAGAGAGAACTCTTGAGGGAAAGAGATCTATACATCTGAGTGGTGTGGAAGAAAGAGAGATTTCTTCATTGTATTTCCTTTTGAGAAGAGTTTAATACAAGTTTTCATTGTTTCTTGTATCTCTTGTTCTTTGCTGATTCTAGTTTCTAGTTACTTTTATTTTTGGTTAATTCTGTGTTTAGTTGCTTGCAAAAGTAATCAATTGTTCTTGTTATGATCCTAACAAGTGGTATCAGAGCCAGGTTGCTAGTTCACCAAGTGATACCAACTGACAAGTGGTATTAGAGCTTGGGTTTACTAACAGGTAGTTTCAGATCTATTTAGTGTGTATTGATTACAGGGCACTCACAGGGGTTTCTGTTTGAGTGGGAGCATAGCAATGGTAGAAGAAAGTAAACTGAGAATGAAAAAGTTTAATGGCAAGAACTATCAATTATAGAGGATGCAGATAGAAGATTATCTATATCAAAAAGATCTGTACTTACCGTTGGGTGGGGTTTTAAGGAAGCCCATAGATATGGAAGATGAAGAATGGAATGTTCTTGATAGAAAGGCTCTAGGATCCATAAGGTTGAGCCTGGCATCTTCTGTGATTTCCAACTTGTCACAGGCAAAGACAACAGTAGAGTTGATGGACACTTTAGAAAATTTATATGAAAAGCTCTCAGCTTCAAATAAGGTATATCTTATGAAGAAATTATTTAATTTGCAAATGCAGGAAGGTGGATCTGTATCTAGTCATCTAAATGATTTCCATGGTATTGTAAATCAATTAAATTCAGTCAAAATAGTTTTTGATGATGAAATTAAGGCTCTTTTAATATTATGCTCTTTGCTTGAAAGTTGGCATAGTTTAGTAATGGCAGTTAGTAGTACTGCATCTACTACAAATATCTTGAAAGTATATGATGTTGTTAGTGTAATCCTGAATGAAGAGACTAGCATGAAAAGCACAGGGGAATCATTAGGTAATTCTTTAAGTATTGAAAGTAGGGGAAGGCAAAAATAGAAGAGCAAGAAAGGGAGATCAAGGTCTAAGTCAAATATGAGAAGAAGATCCAAATCCAAAAATGGAAGAAGAATAACCTGCTGGAATTGTGGAAAGATAGGGCATACAAAGAAAGATTGCTGGTTACCGGTTAAAGAAGAAAATCAGCATGAAGGTAAAGAAGAAGCAAAAGTTGTAGGTATTGTTGCACAAGTTGCTCTTGTACTTTCTTTGGATAATAGAATAGAATCTTGGGTTGTAGATTCTGGTGCTTCTTTCCATGCAACCCCAAATAGAGAATTTTTCAGTGATTATGTCCAGGGAGATTTTGGAAAAGTCTATTTAGGGGATGATGAGCCTTGTAAAATTGTTGGCAAAGGAAAAGTGCAGCTGAAATTGTAGAATGGAAACACATGGGTGTTGAGGGATGTCATGCATGTACCCATCCTGAAGAGGAATCTAATTTCTATAAGAAAGTTGGGGGATGAGGGTTGTACAGTAACTCTCACAGCTGAATCTTGGAAGGTTACCAAGGGTGCACTTGTATTGGATAGAGGTAAGAGAGAAGGTACTCTCTATTTATGTAATTGTATTATTGATTATTCTCCTTCTTTATAATCTACTTTAGATGTAGATGCAAAGTTGTGGCACTATAGGCTCAGCCACATGAGTGAGAAGGGAATGAAAGTTTTTAAGTCAAAAGGTAAGCTTTCAGATTTGAAAAGCATAGATCTAGATTTCTAGATGCATTATATTTTTGGAAAGCAGAAGAGAGCAACGTTTCTCAAAATTGGGTCAACAAGGAGGAAGCACAAGTTAGAGCTTGTTCACACAGACATGTGGGGACCAGCGTAGGTAGCTTCTATTGGAGGATCATAGTATTATATTACTTTCATTGATGATTCTATAAGAAAGGTATGGGTCTATTGCATAAAGAAGAAATCTGATGTATTTGACACATTTATGAAATGGAAAGCTTTGGTTGAGAATGAAATAGGTTTGAGATTGAAGTGTCTTAGATTTAACAATGGTGGTGAGTACTGCAGCTATAAGTTCAACATGTACTATTCTATGAATGGAATATGTAGGCAAAGGATAGTTCCAAGGACACCTCAACAAAATGGAGTTTATAAGAGGATGAATAGAACAATAATGGAGCGTGCACAGAGTATGAGGTTGCATGCTGATTTGCCCTTATAGTTTTGGGTAGAAGCTGTAGACACTGTAATTTACCTGATTAATAGAGGACCTTATACTGCATTAGATGGTGGAATTCCAGAAGAGGGCTGGATAGGTAAAAAGGTAGATATTTCATTTCTTAGAGTTTTTAGTTTTGAAGCTTTTGTGGACATTGATAAAGAAAATAGAAAGAAGCTAGATGTTAAATCTATGAGGTGCACTTTTATTGGTTATGGCTTTGAAGATTTCAGATTCTGATTGTGGAATCTAGAAACTAATGAGATTATTAGAAGCTGTGATGTTGTTTTCAATGAGAAAGTGATGTACAGGGATCAACTCAAGAGGTTGAATGATTCTAAGTAGAGCAATGGAGATTTGGATGAGATTGTGATCTAAAATGAGCTCATGGGAAATCACTTCCAAAAAAACACAAACACCGACATCGGTCAGGTAGGAACCAACGTCGGTCAGATAGGTCAGACAGTAATCGATGTTGGTCATGTAGGAACTGACATCGATCAGATAGGAACTGACGTTGGTTAGGTGGAACTGACATCGATCAGGTACAGACCTAGAGATGACTGAGATCGATCACTGACAGAGAATTTGGGTAGACAATAAGTAGTGAATGAGTCTCATACACCCTTGAGGAGGTCAAAAAGGGTAAGTAAACCTCCAATTCGATATTCCCCTTTATTATTCTACTTATTTCTCACTGATAGTGGAGAACCAGAGAGTTTTGATGAAGCAATGCAGGTAGAAACCCAGAAATAGTGGGAGCTTGGCATGAATGAGGAGATTGATTCCTTGGAAAAGAACCAAACATGGGATTTGGTTGAGTTTCCAGTGGGTAAGAGAGCACTAAAAAACAAATGGGTTTACAGGTTAAAAGAAGGTGAGAATGGACAAATGAGACACAAGGCTAGGTTGGTAGTAAAGGGATTTGCACAAAAACTAGGTGTTGATTTTGGTGAAATTTTTCCTTCTGTAGTAAAAATGACTTCTATTCGGACTGTATTGTCTTTAGTTGCTATTGAGGATTTACATCTTGAGCAGCTTGATGTTAAGACAACATTTCTTCATGGAGATTTGGATGAATAAATATATATGGATTAGCCGGAAGGGTTTGAGGTCAAAGGTAAGGAGAAGCTTGTGTGCAGATTGAAGAAGAGCTTATATGGTCTTAAGCAAGCTCCTAGACAATGGTATTTGAGATTTGATAGGTTTATGACTGAGCATGGTTTTAGTAGATGTCAATCTGACCATTGTGTTTATTTTAATAGATTGGATAATGGTAGATATATTATTCTATTGCTATATGTAGATGATATGCTTGTTACAGGTTCACACATGCAAGATATTTCTGAGCTTAAGGTAAAATTAGCTCACACATTTTCCATGAAGGATTTGGGAGCAGTAAAGAAAATCCTTGGCATGAGTATTAAGAGAGATAGGAAAAATCATAGGTTGATTTTGTCTCAAGAGGATTATGTGAACAAGGTGTTGGAGAGGTTTAATATGCAGGATGCAAAATCGATAGGCACACCTATGGCTGGACACTTCAAGTTGAGTAAAGAATAGTGTCCTAAATCACATGATGAGGTAGAGTACATGAGTAGAGTTCCATATGCTTCTGTAGTTGGGAGTTTGATGTATGCAATGGTATGTACTAGACCTGATATTACCCAAGTAGTGGGAGTTGTTAGTAAGTTCATGGCCAATCTAGGGAAGGAACACTGGAAAGCAGTTTAGTGGATTCTCAGATATCTGAGAGGGACCAGTAGTAGGCATTTATGCTATGGAGGGTCAAATACTTCTCTACATGGTTATGTAGATTTGGATATGGTAGGTGACTTGGATGGTAGGAGAAGCACCACAAGTTATGTTTTCACTATTGGTGGAATGGTGGTTAGCTAGATTTCAAAGTTGCAGAAAGTTGTTGCCTTGTCTACTATAGAGGCAGAATACATTACAGCCATAGAGGCTAGCAAGGAGATGATATGGATGACTCGATTCATGGAAGAGTTAGGAAAGGAGAAAGAGAGCTACAAATTATACAGTGATAGTCAGAGTGCAATTCATTTGGCTAAGAACTTAGCCTTTCATTCAAGAACCAAACATATACAACTTAGGTACCACTTCATTAGATAGGTATTGGAGGATGGTGAGTTGAAGCTGGAAAAGATCCATACAGATGAGAACCCTGCGGATATGTTAACAAAGCTGGTAACAAATGAGAATTTGAATCTTCATTCAACTTTTGTTGGTCTTCAAAATTGACCTTAAAGATGGAGGAGAAGCTAGAATATGTTTCTATACAGGTACAGGTGCAGCTATTTTTCTCCAAGTGGGAGATTTTTGAGGTGTGGAGCTAAAACCTTCACAAATGAGCAAATGCAAAGTTGTAGGATTTACACAGTCACTGACGTCAGTTAGAGATCGACTAGAGGCTACTGACATCGATTATGGATTGGCTGAAATTAGTCATATGCAGGCAAATAGAGACCGATGTCGGTCACCTGTGCGTTTCAAAATTCTATTTTTATGGGATGAACGGATTGTTTGCATGATAAGATTAAGTGTTAGTCTTAAGTCCGTGTCTCTATCTTTAGTAGGACTATTTTAAGACTTAGATTAGGAGGTGTATCTAATGGTTGATATTGCATAGCTCGTGATCCCTAATTCTATATATAGGGATAGATCTTCATAGCTTGTAAGTTGTAAGATGTAAGACAGACAATTCAAGTAGTTGAATTGTGTTTGTAATTGTGAGAGAGAACTCTTGAGGGAAAGAGATATGTACATTTGAGAGGTGTGGAAGAAAGAGAGATTTCTTCATTGTATTTCCTTCTAAGAAGAGTTTAATACAATTTTTCATTTTTTCTTGTATCTCTTATTCTTTGCTGATTCTAGTTTCTACTTACTTTCAATTCTGGTTAATTCCATGTTTAGTTGCTTGCAAAAGTAATCAATTGTTCTTGTTACGATCCTAACACACTCTTCAAGGCTACCAATTGAATATGATCATATTGATTAAGGTCAGATGGACTCTAACCATTGAAATCAACAAAATTAAATACTCTAAGAAGAGCCATGGTAATGAAAGGGGCTAACAAATATCTTCTAGAAGAGGTAGACTTGTAAAGTAGTTTAGGAGGAAAGTTTCCCATGTATGGGTGAGTGTTAGCAAACCTCAATATTATTACTAATTTAAAAGGAAATTCAATAAATTCAAAATCAATACCTCTAGAATATAATCTTGTAGTCACCTTTGGCATGAAATATAGGTACCATTTTGCCATTATAATGTTGAGTATTCTTTGGAGTCACTAGATACTGAGAGTGTGGATGTAACAATTGTATATAGATCAAAACCAACATCAATCTCAATCAATTTTATTCAAGCGTAGTACTACCAAGTATTTATAAAAATATTTTAGTGTATAATTGCACCGTTGTGGAATATTTTTTTAGGCTCTCTCACTCCTAGACACACTATTAAATCAACCTCAATATGTGGGTATCTTATGATGAGGTTGAACCTCTGAAGAAGGTCAAATTCCTCTTGGAAGATCACCT
Source organism: Torreya grandis (assembly GCA_037957365.1). Taxonomy (NCBI): domain Eukaryota; kingdom Viridiplantae; phylum Streptophyta; class Pinopsida; order Cupressales; family Taxaceae; genus Torreya; species Torreya grandis. The sequence goes on from JARHVA010007511.1 coordinate 301,630, forward strand.
AAACTAATATTTTATGCTTAGAAAAAGGATAGAAAAGGAGTATGAGATGACTAAATACACTAAATAGATGATTCAAAAAATTAAATGAAATTATAATAAGCTTGAAACAAACACTAATTCAGCATAAAGACAATCTTTGCTCACATAATCTCATAAACTAGCCAATTTGCATCAGTATTTCTTAAACTAGGCTCACTAAGTAATAGATGAAGCAAATATGGGTTATAAAAATCACACTAAGCATCCATTAATGGCAGAAAAATCACAATTTAAAACCTAAAAAATATCTTTAAAACACCTAAAAAGAGGTGAGAAATAAGGACAATGATCATGGAAGAACACTTCTTCACAAAGCCATCATGCATGAGTTTACTAAACACAGGTGAAAGGTAAGAGATAGGTGAAATAGTAATATTATTGATTTAAAAGGTAGTTATTAAAAAATTTGATAGGTTTTTACCTTGTAAAATGATATTATTTTACAAATAATCCCAAAAATGGGAGATATAGGGAAGAATAGGAAGAGAGGAGAAGAGAGAAAGCTTCAACTCTTCAATAAATGCATTTGCAACCACTCTCCAATCTCTCATAATTGATTTCACACATAAAAAATGGAGGGAAGATGTTTTTTCTTATTTAATACCTTTTATTTTGTATTTTATCTACACTTTTCAATAACTAAGATCTAAAATGCACCAAAATTTCTAATTTGTCCTATTAGGCACTTTTGGGCTAAAGGTTTCTTGTCTTGGATGATGTCACCATCCACTCTAATTGCCAAAAAGTCTTTGATATTATATAATTATAATTCAATGCCTTGAAATGATTTATAAAAATTTCATCAACTCCTCTTAACCTCTCCCACTTTACAAATTCATCACATCTCTCACTTGGTCTTGTAAAAGCCTCTAGAGACTTGTGAAAGCATGTCACTTTAGCATTTAATGTTTGGGGACCTTGAGGGTGACTTTGATGACCTTATTCAACATCCATTGATGATAAATGAATTAAAATATGATCCTAAACCATTTATAACTCCATTAGACCTAAAACCTAAAGTTTTTCTCATAACACAGCCTAAGAAGGCTTCTTGAGGGCCAATAACCACCATTTCAACTATGATATTGACTAATTTTAATTATAAATTTCTCCAAATTGAAATAAACATCATTAAAAAGAGGGATAAATAATATTTCCGATTCAATAAATGGAATTGAAAATATATTTGTGGATAAAAATATATGGCTAAAAAACTAGCATGTAGTCACAAACAGTCACATTAACACCTTTAAAAAATGGAAAAATGGAAAATCATAGTAAAAGATATGAGAAAAACCCATCATATCTTATATTTCCACAAATATCTTGTAAATATGCTCAAAGGGGCATTTTTATTTTTTTGAAATGATAAAATAACCCTTGCATCCTACCCTCTGAGTATTTTTTGGTAAAAAGTTGGTTGAGTGATAAATCTTCCCAAAAGGGTCACTTTGCATCATCATAATGTTTTACTGGAAACTCACATAGATGTGAAACCAAGTGAATTACCTTTTCATGCCATTAGGGTAAAATAATACAATTTTTTATGGAATTTATAATTCATTTTATCCTTCACAAATGGGATTCAAAAGTGCTCACTAGACAGATTTAGCAACTAGAAACACAAAAAAATGACCAAGTAAAAAATCAGTTCAGAAGCCAATTTTTAACCATACGTATTTTACACATTAAACCTGATATATGTGCATTATATTTCCCATTTAAATATAATTAAATTTATATATCACCATGATAATTTTGATAAATATTTTACATCATTTAGTACTGATGAAATGAGATTGAAACATGTGCACTAGCTAGATCTAAAAACTGGAAACATAGAAAATTGACTAAGTAAAAAAACAACTTAAAAGCCAATTTTCATAGCTATGCATTCCACACATGGGAGAAAATTTTCTACATAATTATTTGAGCCTCAAATTATTCCTAGATTTTTACACCATCATGCGAAATTTTAAGGTGATGGAGTTCATTTGGCCTTGCAAAAAGGTGTTTAAAAAGTGTTGCATAGGTTGATTTGGCACCTATGAGTGAGTATAGGATTCTTAAGTCTTACAAGGGGTTTGGCTCCTCTACAATTGCTTTAGGATTTAAATGTAATATTTTATTGATCATAAATTCTTCACTAATGTTTTTGGACCATTTTAAACCCATATCAACCTCTATATCAACCATTTCTTCTTGGAATTAGCTTTGGTAAACCTGCAACACAGTAAGAGAGTTAGAATCGAGAAAACTAGAGAGCAAGAATTGGGCATATATTGAGATTTGTGTAGTTTCAAGACCTCATTATTTTTTCATTGGGAACTATAATATATATTATACTATTTAAATATTTATATATCATCATAAAATCTTTTAAAACTCTTGAAAATTCCTTTTCTGACTTTCCCCACTTGTATGCCAAAATCCATATTTTGCAATTTTTCACCTCTCTTCATTTTGAATTGAAAACCAAATTTAATCTCTCTCATTAGGTTTTTTAATAATTAAAATAAATATATTAATCTTCATAAACACTCCCATGAGGTCCAAAACTCTCCACAAACTTGTAGACTTCAAAAATGCCTCCTAGCTCCAATGGTGGTTGCCAATGGACATGTGAGGGCTATACTAAAACATTGGGTACTTACACACTTAATCAAAATGATTTTTTTTTAAGTAAGTTAGAGGTACTAATTAATATAATATCCACCAATTTTCATTCTTTGATACTAAATATTAAGGTCTGTAGATGGATTTTCTCAAATTTTGCTTAAGTTGCCTTTTGATTGTCAACAGATAGGGCAAACAATAAAAAAATAGTGAGTATTTTCACTATTATATTAGACTTAAAAATATTATTTATAGTTATTAAAACTCATTATGAACATATCTACTAAGTTTCATGCTTTGATTATGTATATTAAGGCATGTAGGTGATTTTTACCAAAATTTACCAATAGGCTGCCTGACTTTTCATGGAAAGTGCCTCAGTTCTAAGACAAAATAATAGATATATCCATTATTTTTCATGAAAAATATAAATAATATGGGTATATAATATGTCACAAGGGAATTATATACCAAATTTTAGATCTTTAATCCACATGTAGGTGCCCCAAAACTTTAAAAACCTTCAAAAGTTGATTGTGTATTGTATCTTCATTAGCTAACATTGATTAAGTGGTCTTGATTAAGGCTTGTATATTTCCATTTTTTACTTGAATTTAAAAGTATACATCACAATATTAACCTTAAATGGAAAGGTCTTTATTTTAACTTTAGGACAAATTATTGAATGAGTCAATGAAATTGCCATTTGGATGGCTATAGGTGTAGATTTGGGGTATCAGTTATAGGTGAAATTGGCAAATGTCTCTCCCCATAGATTTAAATATTTAAAAAAATTATTATTTTACCTTATCCATATCATCATCACTTTATTTGTGCCTAAATACTTTCCTCATGATCTAATGTATCTCAAACTTGGCTCTCAAAGGCCTTACATTGGCTGTAGGTGTTGTTTTGAGCTAGGAGAGCCAAAACATTGATTTTTGCTTGGAGAGGATCTTCTAATCAAAATTTTATTGTATATTCCTAAAATATGATGCATAAATCACTCAATAAGGTTGATAACACTGAGTAGGGTCATGAATCTAGTCTTCTTTTACCCCCATTAGATCATCTACTCCACTAGGATTGCCTCCTCTTCAAAGCACCTTAGAACCTCTTTAAAGCACCTTAGAACCTCTTCAATGAACTTTAGAACCTCTTTGGATCACCTTATAACCTATTTAGATCACCTTAGAACCTCTTCAAATCACCTTAGAAAAGGTCACTAAATGGTGTAAGAGAATGGCCTGATCCATCGAGGAAAAAGTTTTGTATTTATGCCAATTTTTGCCAACACTTCCCTCAATGTTAATCTATATTATATTAAAGGTAAAAAATGAATTATATTTATATCATAGCTTATACGATACAAGGTAGGTCCAAGTAGGGTATAATGAGTGGCTTTATGGATGAAGGGATTTTTATTTCTTATGTGAAGGTTAGGTGAAATAATCTAGTCTTAGAGATAGGCATATATGTCAAAATACCAAGGAGACTTGGGACCAATGATTTCATAAAACATCTCAATGGCTGATTATTATATGCCAATGCTAAGAGATGTTCCACAAGAAATTTATAGTCTTTAGCTCTATCTATAATTTGAATCATGGAACTAATGGTATCTATGTCATCAATTGTTATGTTATTGGCTTAAGGTATCTATTCAGACTAAATGTTGGCAATTTTATACTTGAGAGTATAAACCATGTCTTTATACAGTACCAACTTATCATCCTTTGTCTTGTATTGGTGTGTGACATAATTGATGATTAGTTGTGAATCATCATGTACTAATAAATGTTGGATGTTTAATTGTATTGTTTGCTAAATCCCTATAATGAGTGCTTCATACTCATCCATGCTATTAGTACAAGGAAAATCAATGAAAAATTACTTAGGAATGAGATATTCTTATGACATGTTAAAAAATAATTCAACACCTAATCCATGAGTTGTGAAGGAATTTTCAAAGTACATTTTCCACTATTCTATCTTAGGAGGTGCTTTTGCTTCTGATATCATAATGGATTCATTTATAAATTTGAATGTAAGGGGTTGAGTATCAGTAATAGGATATTTTTCAAGTTGAAATATGAGTAATTAGACCTTAATGGCCTTTTGATTCACATATTTGATCTCAAACACATTCAAAAGCATGATTCAATTTACCATGTGGCCTTGTAGAGTTGTTTTAGAAAGTATGTACTTGTGTGAATAATTTTTTCAATTGACATATAATTGTGCTCAAATCCAACAATTTTTAAACTCAAATAATGAACAACATGATATTCTCCATGTTCATTTTTTTGTGCCAAAAGTTCCCCTAGGGAATTTTTAGTTACTGACAGGTAAAGTAATAATGGTTTATTCAGCATAAGTGGAAATAAAATAGGTGAATTGGCTAGATATTCCTTGAGATGTTCAAATCCTTTTTGTCACTATTCATTCTAGGAGAATGTAATTAATTTATTCATAAAATGTGTAAATTGGTGGAAGTTTTTAGATAATTATGATATGAAGCATCAGATTGATTATATCTTTCCTTGCAAACTATAGAGCTTATTCAAGGTAGATGGAAGCTCTATTTTGGTAATGGATAGAACTTTGGTTGGATCAAATTAAATGCCCCTACAAGAGAAAATTAAGACTATAAATTTTCAAAAATTTACACCAAATATAAACTTCTTAGGGTTCAACCTAACATTTTACTCTCAAACTATCTTAATAATTATTTGAAGTACAACTGGATGGTCGGCATAGGTCTTTAATTTACCCAGGATATCATCGACATAGTCCTAAATAATGCCATGCATCATGCCATGTAAAATAATTATCATGGATTTTTGGTATGTGGCCCCTACATTATTGACCCTAAATGAAATCACCTAATAATAAAACATTCCCCATAGAGTGGTGAACATTATCTTGTGCTAGTCTTCTAGTGCTATTCTAATTTGGTTATATCCTGAAAAGCCATCCATAAGAGAAAACATTTCATATCTATCCATTAAGTTAATAATCATGTCAATATTTTGTAGAAGAGAGTCATCCTTAGGGTAGGCTTTGTTATTATCCCATAAATCAGTGCATATTTTGATACCTTCTAGTTTCTTACTCATTGGCACAATATTAGAAATCCATTCTAAATAGTTGATCAACCTGATGCATCTTACATTTAAGAATTTATCCAACTCTTTATTAACTAATAAAAGAATACAATGATTAATTTTTTTGTATCTTTTAATTAATGGGTTTGGCATTAAGAGGTACAACATGATGGTGTAAAACCAAGGTAGGGTCTAAATATGGCATGTTGAAATAGGCCTATGAAAAAATGTCAATAAACTCCCTAAAAAGGGTTGTAAAGACTCCACATTCCTCCTTAGTGAGGGACACACCTAGTTTGATCCATTTTGGCTATTTTGGAGTCCCAATTTTAACCTTAGAAGTGTCATCCACAAGAAGTGTAGAACCATATTATAAAATAGTTATCAAAGAGGTAAACTAGTTGGTAATGGCAAAGTCATTTGGCTAGATTGACTCATCTAATTCTCCCAATCATGATGAATCAAAATATACTAATGTTGGCAAATGCCATGTAATAAATACCTTTTGGCACTCTTGAAAAATCTATGAAAAACCTTGTAGCTCTTTGGTACTGCTTTTAGATCCATAAATAAGACATAGACTATTAGTTTCCTATGTTTCATGTGAAAAGGGGTGAACATCCCCATCTAATGGTTCCTAAAACAAGTTTTCACTAAGATACTTTAGTTTCTATTTACTTTTACCCTAATATGAAATTTCCTGAAAGAGGTTTTCACTTTTAGACCTCAATGTTTGATTTTATTTTTATTTTTGACCAATTAAGTTCACCTACTATTTGAAATAGGTATTAGGGTCCAATTCAATAGAAAATCCTTGTTTGTGATCTTTAAGAGGGATATGATCCCTCAAACCCAAAAGTTTTCATATGGCCTCATCATTTTCAAACTCATTTAATGGCATTTATTACTCTTGTTGGTCCTAATATATCAACTATGGGTAATAAAGGGTAAGAGGTGAAGGGTGATAAACATGGGTAACTGTATAAATAACATAGGGGTTAAACAAATTTGTATTTTCAAGGTCATCATAGATGCTATAATTAGACCTTGTATTATCATTAGCATCATCTTCACTAGTCGATAGTGTTGGAACCTAAATAAGGTATGTGGGGTCACCCCTAAGCAGTTTAAATCCAATACCATGTGTTTCCTTATTCTTATTCATTAAAATGATCTCAATTATCCCTTGCTAATGTATCCCTAGGCCCATGCCTTCATAATCTAGTTATGGATATGATACTTTGCACTTTGTTAGTATTCATCTATCTCATTAATATAAAGCCATGAATTATCTTGGACTAAAGTGTCCTATTCTAGGCTAGAATTTGATTTAAAAAATAATGGGTTTGGAAAGATGAGATTTTCCCTTAGTTTTCCACTCCATGCAAGTAGTCTTGGCCTTGGATTTCCCATAGGCTTTTAGATAATGAGGTAACTTGGTAATCTATAAGGAATCACGGATATTTTTTTTCAATACCTTTGCTAGATATATAAAGTTGATTGGAAATTTCTAGTTGATGTGTAGATGAGGTAGAAGTTAGGTTGTCTAGGTCAATGTAATTGGATTCTAATCCTAATTCAATGGATTTGGATTTATCAACTCTTCCTCCATTAGGTTTGGGCATAAGATTCAATAAAAAATGATAATTATAGATCTTTTACTTAGCCTCAAGATGATTGCAATACTAATAAGGCTAGAGATAAATTGATATAGTCACTTCCACCCCTGAATGGGGAAATTTAATACATTGATGTAATGTGGAAGGTATGGCCCTAATTTCATGGATCTAGGGTTAGCCCAATAGAAATTTCTATGATAATTCCATGTCCAAAATAATGCATGGAATGGCATGGGTTAAAGGCCCAGTGATCATTAGCAAGCTAATAGTATATTATGATTCCCATTCCTTGTTATCATATGCCTTGATGATAATAGTATCTAGTTGTAGGTTGGTTATTGTGTATCTAAGATGTTTGGTCAACTTTAGAGACACAATATTAAGGCCCCATCATTATATACAAGGACACGTTTTACCTTATGGTTTGTTATACCAACCTCAATTTATAGCTAGTTATTAAACAATGGGCCTAAGAATGACATGTCATTTTGGTCAAAGGTAAGACATTAGCTAGGGGCCAAATGTCCTACTATGGTTTGAAATTTATTAGTTGTGATGTCATTAAGTATGAGGGATTGGCTCAGGTTGTATGTATTTGTGGATGATAGATGTACATAGTAGATCCATGATGGATATTTATAGAGGTGTCTTCTTTAGCTACTCCATAATGTCATAAGTCTTCCCTTTAGTTCTAGTATTTGGCTTATTTTTATAGGCAAGGAGGTCTAAATGGGATCATTCATCATATTTGGCTAGGTTACTTTGATGGTAATCTTGGATTATCAAGTTTCTATTATGCAATATCAATCTAGTATAGGGCCTTGGTAACTAGCTAGGGAGGTAATAAGGCTTAAAATGGTAATTTTTGGGTGGTTTTGATCATATATTCTAACATAGTTTGAATTAAAATTACCAACATAAGTAGGTTTGTAGGCATTGTTTATTGATAGGCATTATTGGGTAAAGGTCTTGGTTTATTGGTAGTTGGCTAGGGGTTAATGATAATAGTGGCAACATGACCACTTGAGATGTGTCTTATAACATTATTATAGGTATATGTGACAACATGATGGTGTCCTTAGTTGGTTTGGTCAGTTTACCCTTGATTTTTACCATTTTGTTATTGTTGGTGGTGTTATTTTTGTTGATTTTGTAATGGATTTATTTGCCACTATTATTGATGCTAGTGGTTGTTGTTATGTTGAGGAAATGGCTTATGATATATGCCTAGGTTGTAATTAGTTTTAGGATCATGGGTATATTTTGTATCTCTCCATTTTCAATCATATTCTTGATCAAATGTCTTAGCTATATGTGATAGTAGATAAAATGTCCTTTGACATGATGATACTCAAAAAATTCATTATCTTTGTACCAGTTGAGAAAAGGAATCCCTTTAGGAAATAATTTTGACACTGGCTAACTTGTCATATTTTCTTGAACCAATTTATGAGATATAAACTCAATAGGCTTTATAGGGTCACTGAATTATTTGGAAATGGGAAATCTTCTCCTTAGAGGAGGGGATTATAATTGTGTTTGATTTTGTAGCTGATGGTTTTTTGGAGGCCTTGGCTGAATGAATGAAGGTTATGGTTGTTGAATGCATGGAGGTAAAGGGACAACTAGTGTTTATACCATTTGTACATGGCATAATTTACTTACCCCATTGCCAACAAAATTCTTATTGCATTTTTAGGCATTTGGTTTTTCATTATTATTATTATCTTATGCTAGTGTTGAAGTCAGTATTTGAATAGGCTTATGGTTTTGGTTTTATTTTTATTAGCCTTGATACTAATTTTGGCTCTAGTTGGAAGCAGATAGCTTAATGATTCCTTTGTTGACAATGTCCTTCTCAATATATATCCCTTTTTCAATAACCTCTTCAAATGTATGATCACAATGGAGCTTGATATGGTAAGATATCTTGATGTGTAATCTCCTGGTAAATATCATGGCCAACTACTTATCTATAAAAAATTCACTAGTGTTCTCCATAATTGTAGATAAGTAGTGAAGCTTAAAACCATTTTTAAATTTTGCTTGGCCAAAGTCCACAATGATAATCTCATGTTCAATATTATATGATAAATTTTTTAAAAATTTCTCAAATAGGTCATCAAAATCTAGTACATAATTCTTCAAAACTTTTAAAATCCATTTCAAGGCTTGTCTGGCTAGACTTATTGAGAAGAGAAGAATAAAGTATATGTCATCATATGCCACTAGTTGGTAAGTAATAAATAATTGTTTTAGATGTTACTTTGGGTTGCCTTTGCCCTTATATTTGTCAAATTTGGATAGCTCACAACCCAAAAAATGGCATTTTGAAGATAATCCATGTTGAATGAATATGAGCATATTTTGTCTAGTTTGAATTTATTTATTTACAAATTAGTCTGAATGCCTTAAATTACATCCTTCATTTGATACAAATCTTGGGAAATTAATTTGTCTAAGGTGGTCTATTTTTGTTGGGTTATGTGGTTAAAGGTGGATTACCTTGATTGGGGTATGATAGATTAACATACTATAGAATATTGGTTTTGTTAGTTAGATGACTAGGTATATATATCTATGCATTAGAATTATATTATTAATATAGAATACATTTTTATTGTAAAAAATTATAGCTAGGGTTTGTTACATATCCTTTATTGGTGAATTTTGGTTATGGTAATGACATTTGCCTAGGTGGGATATGTTAGTATTTTTGGGTTTGGGAGGTAACTTGTTGTCTACTCATCAAAACCTTTTTATGAAGGGAACACATTATTGACTAAATCCTTGATATTAAAGCTATTATAAATTGGATCCCTATTGTATGTGTGATATACATTGGGTGAAAGGTAAATATTTCCAAACACTTGTATCTATTGTAAATTATAATCTTATTGTTGGTTAAACACCTATTGTGGGTTTGGTACTTCATGTTGTTGACTAATTGGCACCTTATAACCAATAAAAAAATGTTGTGGGTTAGGTAATGTTTGTGATTATTGAGGTATATCGGTATGTGATTATTATGGTAGAACATTTATTTCCCCCTGTTGAGGTGGTATATCATTCTTCACTTTTTGATGTGGTATGTTTGTGCACTTGAATAAGTAGCTAGTTAAGAAATAGATATTTATTGTTATGTTTTGTAAATAGTCATACCTATCCCCTATTGTTTTAATCCACTCCTAGTATTATCTATAGGAATATATTGTGTGTTGCACGATAGTAAATTAGACCCACTTTTGTTCAAATTGGAATGCACTTGTGCTATCAACTATGTTTTGAATGAGATATTCCATTTGAGATTTAATTTATTATATCATAATTGGAACATTATACATGTCTCCTAACAACATGATTTGCATAAATGGGACTAAGTTTCAATTTGCATAGCCTAATGAATCTATTTGTCACCCTATTGAAATATCTAGCTCTATAAGTGGCATGTTTGAAACAATCATGGAATTAAAATTTCAAGATAGGTTAAGGAAATTTTGGTATGTTTGTTACATCTTTTAAAATTGATCATCAATAGGACCTTTCCTTTTTCTAAGCACACTTTGGCTTTGTTGAGGTATTTTCACTAAATCTTGACTGTAACTAGTTGATTTTTGTTTAAACTATTGGTTTTAATGAACATTACTAAGGGTGTTAATCAATCTAGTCAAACTTTTGTGTGGGAAGTCTAATGGGAATTTAGCTCCTAATTATACTACCCTAACTAAAATTTTGTCTTTATTCTCTAAAAAATGGTAATCAAATAAGTATGGATCATAACTTGTCTTCATTGGTTTTGTTATGTAGTATGGATCTTGTTTTTGGATTTATTATACAATAGGCATCACTTGAACAAGGTATTGTGTTGTTTAATCTTATTTTTGGCATGTATAGGATGGTGCACTCACTAAATATTTTTCTATTAGGTTTGACATTTATTTAACATATGGAATATTATAATATGGTTATGGATTCATCTCATATGTTATATCATCACCATATAGATATTATATAAATGGATCACTAGTAATAAATTTATCATAGTCTATATTGTACATAGTCCCACTACATTTATAATGAGGCATGTTTGGATCAATGACTAGGTCTCATGAAAAATAAAGGTCTAAAATGGAAAAAAACTAAGGCTTAAAGAAACAATCTTTGTATATGTTAGAGGTCCAAAGGGTAAAACAACTAATCTCGGTCTAAGTCAAGGGTAGAATAAAAACATGAAACTAGTCTAAAAAAGGTATTGATTTGCCCAAATATGGTTAGAATTAGTGGTAAAGGTGGAACAAACTTGAAACAATTCTATAGTCATTGTACTAATTTTTCCAAAGGTAGTTATAATCAGTAGCAAAGGAGTCTAGACAAGGTAAAACAATCACAAACTAGATAAAAAATAATAACTATTTTCCCAAAGGTGGTTATAATAGTTAGCATGGAAAACATTAATAAACTCAAAAACAAAGGTTTATCTAAAATAAGAACTCAAAAATAAACTAAATATAAGGTGATTATCTTTGATAAACTTGGTAAAAGATCAAAAAATAATCTAATGCTAAGGTAATTAGCTTAGAAGACACTCGGTAATTGGATCATAAAGACTAGATACTTGGATCACAAAAGACTCTTTGAAAAATGGAACTAGGACATTTTATAACTCATCCCAAAAAACTCATAAACAAGACACATGGATAAAAAATTGGCACAATAGATGCTAAAACTAGGCACACAACAATAAACAACCACTAAGTTTAGGTAAGGGGTTTTAAGATCAAAAAATAAATTAATCCAAGTATCATAATCTAAACATAAAATGTAGACCACCTAAGCCCAAATTATATTAGGATTAGATGTAAACCTAATTAATTTAGGATTTATAATTTGATAGCTTGAATTTCAAATTTAATGAAAAATACTTGTATTTTCTAAGGAAAATGGCCTAAAACAAAATAGGCATCCTAACCATGCATTTGAAACAAAAGGTGGGAATAATTTTAGAACTTGGTTTCATAAAAGATAATTTTTTAGGAGTAATTTAGGAAGTGTAATAATGTTCCTTCAAACAAATGGTATGACAATGGTTTTAACAACAAATCTAAGGTAAATATTTGAAACAAAATGGCTAGTATAACGATGCCCCATTTAAATAAGTGACACAAAAATAGTTTTGGAATATATATCAAAGACAAATGTGTGAAATAAAATGGGTATAATAACACCTCTTAGTACAAATTAGTGTGAAAACACATAATGTTTATGACTAGTTTTGATTTGACAAATAAACAATCAATTTTAGACCCAAAACACACATGTAAATAAAAGAAAATATAAATAACACCAATGGCTCATCTTATCCCTAAAATTGACAAGGTGTGGATAAATTTTACCAAATTTTCCATTGATATACCAATTCTTAAATGGTATCAAGTGTTAATAAAAAAATTAAAGAGTAATTTTAGGTGGAGATTTTAATCCCCCTATCTCTCAAGAATTGGTATGTGGCATGAACTTATAGTGGGGAGCACTCAGAATTTGCCAAGATATTTCATAGTAAGTGGGGTTGATTAAAATTTTAGGTTTTAGAACACAATAAATGATACAAAGTGTGGCTAACACAAGGATGCATCACATAAATTGGATTCAAACTCATTAAATCAATATGCAAAGGTCTAGTCATTTACACAGTGACTTTAGTTGTGTACTACTTAGTGATGTCTGATGTTCAACATGAATTGATTCCATTTTTTTTAGGATTGCAAGGATAGCCAATCAACCTATGAAAATCCTATTATCATGTGCCCAATTTATATACCCCATCATGGAGTGGGATTTTTATGATGTTTGGAGATGAAAACCCAAGTCAACACACCCATAAATAACTTGTGAAGAGGTGATGAACTCCCACCCACAATCCAAATATAAGAAAATAAACAAATGAAAAATGTAAAGACTTTATATGTTGTTTTTGGGTCACCTAAGTCAATCAAAGCTTGGGGAGAATAGACATGACATTCTTTCTATTCTAGGCTAAATTAACAAGGCAATAAATAAAGTGCTTTTGGTCACTTAAGTTCCCTATAGGGGATGGGGGGAGAGCATACACAAAAAGTTTTTAGTTTGCCACAAGTAAATAATTTAGTGTAAGAAATTTTAAACTAGCTAATAAATAAAGAACAAATAAAAAGAGAAATTTTATTAAGATCTCTAACCTAAAGTGAATGTTTGTTTTAAAGGCACCAAATCAAATTCGACTGAAAATTTGACCCTTGGTCTTGTTTGATTTTGTAAAATTGAAATGTGAAAAAGATAAGTTTTGTTATGTTAATTTTAAATAAAATTAAACTGTGTATGAGACATATAAGTGTTTAGTCCTCTCTTTACCCACCTTGGTTCTTTCAAAAATGTTAGGGGTTTTATTGTCTTTAGGCCAAAAAGCTATCCAACAAATAACATTCCATTTTTAGCTCTTAGGTTTCTAAAAAATAGAGAATGAAGTCATCTATTATTTAATAGAGTAAATATACCAATTTCAATGAAGTCATTATTTTCATGTGGCATATACAGATAAAAACTAGTTTTTGGAAAAGTTACTATTAATTAGTGGCAAAGTCACCGTTAAACAGTGGTGAAGTTATTGATTAGGCCTAGAGAAGTCACCAAACATAACTTAGAAATGGGTGAAATCACCAAAATAATTTTCAAATACACCTGTAGAAGTCACTAAATGGTAGGGTCAATGTCATGATTTTTACTTATCAATTTCATCGTTACATAGGTCGAAGTCACTATTTTGAAGTTGTTAATTCTGAAAAATAAAATATCATAAATAGGGGATGGAAATGGAAAAGTTTATATTACACAAGGGAAATATTTTGATTATAGACAAAAAAATGACATGAATTTAATCAAATAACTCTAAATTTTAATATTTAAATACTCTTTTTAATAAATCTAAATATTTCACATCATTCTTCCTAGCTATATCGGATGCATGGTCCCACCAGGCATGCCATTATGTATATTACGAGTTTTAAGATCACACAAATGTTGATTAGTTACTTTTTAGTGAATCAATTAAAACTCTATGTATATTAATGAAATGAAACTAAACACTCTTGCCTAATAACTAGGGGAGCATAACATAATGGACAAAACCATAAAATAGAGATAAAAACACACAATAATCTTACCTCTCTTATCAAAATTAATGTCCACTTGTTGTAACAATATATTACCTTTCTCAATCTATGATGTTATAAACTTTGATTAATGCTTCTCCATGTTGGTATCACTTATCCAATGATCACTTATGGATTTTATTTGATTGGCTTAGCTTGGTGTGAATCTTGGTATCAAATTGGCATCATAACATCACTTTGATATATTCCTGATGGCAACCATATAGAATAAACTTAAACACAAAATCTTGTTTGGGTAGAGTGATGAAAAATTTATTTATAGGTCTTAAAACTAACTCCAATGCTAGGGAGGTTAATTCTAACTTTGGTTGAGTCAAAAATAACCTATGTTGAGTTATGATAACCCTGGGTTATGTCAATGTATTCATGAGGTATTAACAACTCATTTTTATATTTTTATGGGCCTTGACAATTGACTTTAGATATTTATGAGGTTATGACTCACATTTTTTAGAATATTGGGAACTAATAAATCACTTTATTAGCTCCTTTGAGCTTGAATTCATATTTGGCTAAAAAATCCTTTTTAGATAAATGAAATTCACTAATTCAAATTAGAACTTTTATGTAGGCAAGTTAATTAATATTTGATTTTTAATAATCTTTCTTGATTTTGGTAAATTTTTAAATCTTTTGAATTAATAGCTCGACAGGCCAAGAACATCAAATTTCTAGGTTACAATTTGACTAGGGTTGAAACTAAAATAGGTTATCAGTGCATACATGGTAATACCTAAAATATGCAAACCTTGACATTTTTATGTGTAATTAAATCCCTTATGTAGATAAATTTGGGAAATTTGGGATATTTCTAGGCTTAAATTGTGTTTTTACTAGAAATTGATATGAATCCTAGTTTAGGCATAAAAATGGCCAAAGCTAAGTGTTTACACTACCTACATAACCAATACTTTTAAGAGGGCCTTATACTTATGTATATCTCCCCTACATGTTTTCTACACAAAGATGTAGTGTGTGATAAGTAATGATATGTAATTACCTATCTTGTAAATTCTCAAATGTGAATCATGGGTTATTATTTGAATGCTTCAAACCCATGGAAATATTGTTTCTATGAATGATATGGAAATATGGATGAATATGGAATATTTTATCACTTGAATGATTTATTGAGGGATTCTTGGTATATTTCCTTGTGACTTGTGTGTTATTTCCATGTGCAAAATGAATTTGGGTATATATATATATATATATATATATATATATATATATATATATATATATATATATATATATATATATATATATATATATATATATAAATATATATATATTTCAGTCCCTTTTGAAAGTATCTCTCACTAAAGCATGTATGTCATCCTTTAGGATATGTTTCATTCATAAATTGGATGAATTTTGGGCACTGGACACTTATTAGTAAAAGTGGACAATTGTGTCAATGAATGTGCCCATCTAGGACACAAGTGTCCAAGAAGATATAAAATAGGTAAATCTACAAAACTAGTAGTGAAGGATAATAATAATTTTTATAGATTTTTTTATAATATATCAACCCTAGTCATCATAATAATAATCGTTGGACTAAGAGATAATAAATTAAGCAAAAAAAGATGTTGAACATGAGACTTTAGGTATTGGGTAGGTTTATAAATGAAAGGTACAACCATGATGGATATTTTATAAATGTATAAGGCTAGAGTAATACATAAATCATATTTTATTGTCTAAATTTACCCTCCCCACTAATATTGTAATTAAATTAGTAGTTTAAAGGAAATAAATGTATAACTAGGTGTGTATAACACACTTTGTCTTTGTGTGATCTCAAATTGAGTGTTTTATCGGTGACTAACCTGCAACCAAGATGATGTTATAGTATATAATAATTATGTGGAATCTAAAATTGAAAGAATTTTAAATTCTTGAAAATATAAAGATCAAGGTTAGGAGTATACCTTTATGTTCATGCAACCATCTTGTCTTTTCGAAATTTGATTTGAAATAATGTTTCATTATGAATCATTGAAGATAATATTAGGAAAATTATGAACCTTAAAGTGCATATATATAGATATTGGAAGACACATACCCCAAACCTTTATATAAATGTGAATTACAACATTACCATTGATCTTGTTTCATATTTATTTTGCAACCCAAATATGTGCATGATTTAGTGATTTTGAGTGATTTAATCAAATCATAACATATATCTATTAAGGGTGGATGATTTAAACAAATAAAACTTATAATTATGGTAAATTTGGATGATTTCATCAAGTCTAAATTATAAATTTGGTGAGATTGAACAATTTAATCAACTCAACCTTCCAAAAATGGACCAACTACTACAACATATTTCCTCAATAATAGTCCATAAAAGTCTAACCTAGGTATAATAATAGCCCATAACAATATTCAAAATCTAGAAATGATTTTATTTTGAAATTTTAGGAGCCCTTTTATTGGAATATGCACCTCATATGTGTCTAAATTATAAATTTTGGTGTATTAACAATATTAATGTATAAAATGTTTCCATAAATATGTATTTGAATTATATACTATGAAATATGGTGAATTTTAAATTGGTGAAAGTGTGGAGGACATGTTTATATGATATGCCCCACCAAATATAAATAATTTATAACTAGTGTAAATGTGGATAAAATGTTTCCATAACATTCCCCCACTATAATTTGGAAATTTTGAGTACTAAATAATCATGAAGGTCATGCATTTTTGACATATTCCTACTATACCGTGAAAGTGTGGAAGCCATGTATATATAACATGACCGCACTGATATGCCTCCCATTTTTAGGTGGGGGTAATTATAATATATAATTACCTTACCTCAAAAGGATAAAATAGCTATATAATATGTGTATAGATCATGTAACATGTAGAAGTAACATGTCTAGGTAGATAATATGTGTATTGTATGTGATCACATCAAATATTAAGATTCATGATGTAGATCATGGAAATGTCTATAGAATAATAGTAAAATCTTAAAAATTAATCAAGAACACACAAAATATCACTCAAAAGTAGAGCAACATGAAGTGGTCTAAGAAGACCTCATACAAAGGGCATGTTCAAATTCTAGATAATTGAAGGGACATGACTTAGTCAAATGTCCACAAAGCATATAATGAAATTAAATTTCACACATAAAAAAAAAAAATACATATTCAAATGTAAAAATGTAAGCATGGTATGGGGGCCATAATCAATAAATCATATTCAAATTCTCTAACATACAATACAATGCAAGACAATAACAATCAAGGAAAAATAGCCAACCAACATGAACATAACATACTAGTTCATAAACATATGTGATTGAAAAATGTTAAATACATAGCATATAAAGTATATTTTTAAAGATATAAGTATGTATATATTCATGTATAACTATATATAAGATAAAAAATAATGGAAAGTGATAATAATATAATATAACTTGAGTGTATCATGATCAAAGAAGAAGATGCCCCAACATACTTAGAATGTGAGTAGAGGTAAATCCCAACATCTATGTGTGCATATGTCATGTACCTAGGTATTCCTATATCACACTCAAATTAATAATGAAACACACATGTATATATTAAAATAATTATATGTTATCTAATAATTTGGATCAAACACCATATGTATAAAGAACTAGTATAATTAGGAACATGCTGATTTATTTTGGTATTTTTAAATTTATTTGAAAGTTTTTATATTTTTGGAATATTTGATTTAATTTGAATTTTTTAAAAAAGGAAAATTCTATCTAATTATCCCATCTAAAGGATGCTCATTTGGAAGTGGTCTTGATAGAGAGGTTAAAGAAATCAAGACCTATAACTTGATTAAGAGATATATGATTAGGCCTATCGTACCTAACATACCCCATTCTTTTTTTAGAATAGAGACCCAATATATTTATGAAAAGGTCTAATCCTATCTTTAAAGTTTTATAAATAGAAATATTTGTATTTCACTAACTGTTTTATTTCATAAATGTATGAACCTATTTTATTTATTGGGACTAACCTACTAATGCTCTTTAGAAGTTATATGTTTGCATAGGTTTTCGATGATTCATAATTTGTTAAGTTATAGGATGGTCTTAAATTTTTTTTTGAAAGACTATATTTATTAATTTTTATCATTTCACACCTATATAAATATTCTCATGAAGTTACTCTTTATACTTTTTTTCATAGGTTTTGTTCGAGACATTTGTTTGGAGATTTTGTTTGTTGATTGGGCCTTCACAAATTTATTCACCATATATTAAAGTATTCACCATTTACTCTTAAGGAACCAAATTTTAAAATTTGTAAACTTTGGATCACTCTAGTCTTTTGGAGAATTTTTTTGGTGAAACTCTTTGTAAAAATTACTTTATATGAAATTGGTCTTTGATGAATTTGTTAAGAACTTTTATTCGACAAAATTGTTTGGAGAAAAAGTTTGGGAATTTGGTTTAGAATTTTGGTTTTTGGCATTTTGGTATTTGGTGAAATTTTTTTTCAAAAGTGTGTACAGGATTTGGTCTTCACATAAATTATTCATAATTTTTTTAGCTCATTTTGGTCTTCAAAAAAAGTGTTTGGGACTTTTGTTCAGGAGATTCATTCACCTCACAAACACTATTTTAACACAATATCTAGACTCTTAATTATAGATATCCCTCATTATATAATAAACTAAAGTGAAATAATTGAATAAATTATTTTTGGAAAAGGTAAATGATGTGGCACTCCTATTAGGCATCAATAATGCCTACATGGCACACCTGCCAAATGAAGTAGCAAAGTTTGAATTGAATAAACAAAGAAAAGTTATAGACATTGGACATTAAAGGTCCATGAACTAGAATTGAATGCAAAATATATACCAATTAATTATGAAAAAATTACATTCTCAATGATCATAATTTAACTTTGAACTCACTTGATTCCCTACCAACAAGCCCTAGTTACTAGTGTTTCAATCATATAGTGCATCCAGAAGAGCTAAGCTACTTAATTGAAAAATACAATGTTGTCAACACAATCATTTAGAAATGGAATCCTCATATAAGACATTCCAAATAATATTTCCCCCATATATATTCTCTATCAAGGATTTGATAGAGTAAAAACACACTATCTTTAACCCCATAGTATTCAACAATGACTGCAATAATTATTTAGCATTTGGGAGGTGATTCATTAGGTTGACATGCACACTCACAAGAAGAATTTTAATCCATCCCAATTATAATTTTATGAATACCTGTTCCACTTATAAATATAATTATTTAACTTCATATAAGCAAAGTTTGAGGTCATGGCATGCATAGGCCTCCTATAGGACCTGTTCTTTGTTGGGAAAGTGACTAGAGGTACATTCTTACACCACTTAGAGCACAATACTATTATAGTGTGCATCTATAAGGATGAATCAAAACTATATTTATCTATCCCCATTTAATATGCTACATACTATTTTTATAGGTTATTCTTATGGAAATAGGGGAAGTTAATTGATAAAACAATAAGTGGCTAAATGGTCCTTTGGGAGACTACAAATCTGAAGGAGAAACAACCAGTTATTATGACTAAGTTCAAGTTTGGAATACATATTAATATGGACCTAATATATAGGTTATATAACTATCCCAACCTAAAATTCCTCAAACTTTAATGGGTTTTATTTTTGGACTTAATGATAACTTCAAAGTTGGCATTCACTCTAGGTGAGGTAATTAGTGCAAGGCTATGAGAACATGTATTGCACAAGGATAAGAGGCCCCAAGAAGGGAATTTATATATTATGTCCTATATTATTAAAATTTTATAGGGAATAATTTATGTAAAAAATTAGTTAATATATATCTCAACTCTAGACATTATCAAAAAATTTATATGTGATTTATATTATTTTATACACATACACCTAAAACATTGCATGCATTATAAAATATGTATACACCTAGGTATGGATGTAAATTCATGATTCCCATTTCCAAATGTATCCAAAATACTTATAGACACATTATTAATTAGGGGGTATTAATGCTTATACCTAGACTACACTGTGATCATGGTCACAAGCCACAAGGTACTGCCCCTACATCTTCCCAAAGATGTATGGGATAAGATAGTCAAACAAGAAATTACCTACCAAATATAGTGAGGGATAGATGAAAATATGCATAATAATAATAATATATCCTTCCACATATCTCACCTCATGATTAGGATAATGTGCTTTGTAAATTGCAAACACTTTTATGAGGTTAAAAGGTATAGGGAGTACTACTCACTGGCCACACTACCACATAGGGACTATGATCCTCATGGCCAAGTAAATAATCACATTAAAAGCCATAGTATTTTTATGTAATTATAAATTAATCATATCTATAAATCAATCCTAACTCAGAGAAGATAGAGGATACCTACACTTTTGATTGGGGATACACTTGTTAAGCATTAGCATGACCAATATGGGGATTCACTAAACCCAATTAAGGGATCACTTGTCACAGCACATCATGTTATGAAGGGTTAAAAGCCTAAATTATAACACAATTGAACAATAACCCTAATGGAGTCCTAAGGTTTAAAACATTTCACTTATTCTAATAATAGGAAAGTAAATCTAATCTAGTACACATGAAAGCTTGTGCCATAAAGTGGGGGTTATAAACAATAAAAAAAACTAAACTAAACATGTATTATAAGACATATACTCATGTTAATGTATAAAAAATCCTAATACAAGGAGATTAATAAAAATGCATTATCTATCTACTCTTACAAAGGATAAATAAAGTTAGGAATACTTACCTTTGAAGATGAACCAATGAAGCCTCAATCTCTCCCTTGGCCAAAGTGATTTACAAGAGATTGTTGTGGTATGCAAGGATAACCAAGATAAATTAGCTCTGGGCTACACAACCTATTTAAGCATATAAAATACTTCTCCACAAGACATGATATGCATCTATAAATAAAGTATGGAACCTTAAGATTTATTCCTCAAGTAGAATGGTTAATAAGCAGATGTTCACTTGCACTTCCTCACTAATAATTCTTATCTTATGAAATGGTGGGAAATGAACTTATATATATAGGAAAATCTTACCCTAAATCCTCCTATGAATGTTGATTATATAGGGTTGACCCAATTAAACTAGTGTGTTTTTGGGACAAATCTCTAGGTCTAAGCTAGGTTGGCCAAAATTCTAACAAGCCAAAAAAGTGAAAAATACCCCTAAACTATATTAGGTTGAGCTAGTTGACTCAGTATAGTCAACTATCTAAAAGGGTGTTAAGGAAAAAAAGGGAGGATGGAAAGAGGGAAAATATTGGAGGAGGTAGTATTGATAAGAATAATCTTAGGGTGAATAGTTTTAGGATACAAGTTTGTAGATGACAAGTGGTAAAAGGGATAACAATCTTATGAAGAATCGATGGTTTTCCCACCCCTTTCTCGATGTACCCCTTAAGGCATGCACTCAGAGAGATTGAGACTCGATAGTTTCTTGAAAGATACAATGTGTTAATAATAAATAAAATTTTGAAAATATTATGTATATACATATACCCCACTCAAAGATCATCACATGTCACATAAGTGCAACATATGATGATGCTTTGAGATAAAGCATGATAACACATAATTTTGATGCTAAGTAAAGTTTAGTAAGAAGAAAAATAAGATAAATAAAAGGATAGAATTGAAAAATTCATACCTTTACTTACCTTAGTGTTGTAGATAAAGAAGGAGACTACAAGAGATGTGAAGGCATCCAATGTGAATAACATTAGGCAAACCTATAGAAGTTAGTGTAAAAATAGCCAAAAATCAAAAAAATTGGAATATAGGCATATGATAGTGGAAAATATTCTATACATCATCATGAATCTAGAACATTTTATGATTTTAAAAATGGATGAATATAAACAAAGATATAGTTAAAATAAGGAATCTACATGAAATTAATTGAAAGATTTAAATTGCTAAAAAGGAATTTTAAAATAGGGGAAAAGACAAATCATTTGTTATTTTGACTTGTGAAAAAATGGAAAAAGAGATCTAGAGAGAAAAAAAATAGGATGGTGAGGAGATAACATGCTAGATAGGGAGAGGCTACAGAGGCAATAACAGGTGCACTACAGGTATGCAACTACGAATCTCAAACTAGGTTTTGAAATTATTATTTAATAAAGTGTGTTTTTAGTAATTTTGAATTTTAAGCATTTCTAGATGTAAAAATAAGGAAAAATTAGATTCTAAGGGTGTCAAATAGGAATACAAGAAATGGGTTTGGAGGGTTTATGCAATAAATAATAAAATTTTACTCTTTTGGAAAATACAAGGTGTTAATAGGTAAAAAACATTGGGTCAACCTAGTAGATTGGAAAAAAAGAAGAATCCACATTGTCAACCCAGTAGGTATGGGTTGATCAATTTATAGACTAAAGGCCTAATTTAGAGTTTCCAGGAAGTTTTAAAGGTCCAAAATGAAAACTCAACACTAGGGAGGGTAAAATAAGGAGGTTGACTCAGATTTTGAGTTAACCAAGAAAAAAGTTAAGAAAATTTTGGTCAAACTAGTTTCACTAAAGAGCTAGAATGATACAAAAAAGCATGTAAAAGGCCAAAAGAAGGCTAGAATAGCTTAAAATGACCAAGTAAGATTGATAAGGATAAAATTAAGCTAAAGAGAATAAAATAATGTAATTTTAGGCTTATTTTTTGTTTTAAAATGCAAATAAAATGTATTATGACTATACATGACATAAAGGAATTGATACATCTTTTGTTGTTTCTTGGGTGTAGAGATGACATAGATTTTGGATAATTTTGGACATGTCATGGTTAATATACTTTTTAGATAGGTTATCAGATGGAGATAGGGCTAGACTAGGATCCATAGGTCTAGGAGGGATGACAAATATATGTTAGATCCCCCTTAGTGATGATTTATTAGTGATGTTCCTCAACTATTGGGAATGATTGACTAACACCTTCAAATGGGAGGTGGATGGGGATATAATAGATTTATCTATCACATTAGAAGATGTTCATACCATCCTGGGGTTACCTATAATGGGAGCATAGGTGACCACAGGGATACTAGATAGTCTAGAGGAGAGGAGAGACTTATCCATGTGGGTTATAGGCTTATATATGATATTATTAGGTAGCATAATGAGTATTTTTTATGCCTATACATCACAAATTCAAGATATATATAAGGTTTTGATAATCCTTGTGACATAATTGGTGCTATGTCACAAGTTAGATGGCAAGGTATCACTATTCATGGTAACCTTGAGTATGATGATCTTGGAGGAGAAAGTTTTATATGACCTAGGATCTGTCATCTGGGTCCATTTGATACATGATAAGTACAAGATTATAATCATAGGGTAGAGGACCATGGGATTGATCATATTGATGACAAATGGATATATGAGAGGTTTCTTATGTACCAACTAGCTGGGTTACCCCATTTAGTAGATGATAGGTTACCTCAAGTATAAAGATGGAAGGAGGACTAGGTAATATGGGTCATGCCCCACATGATATTGATGTAGTCAGTGAGACATGTATACATCATTTGGTAGCCATAAGAACACATAAAATTTATATGGGTGAGTTGGAACTATTTTTTATGGAGAGAGCCACATTTGATGGCACAAGTGTTAGGGCATATGGGCCTACCTCATCTGAAGGCACCAATATTAATGCTTGAGTAGTGGGATAAACATGTGATGGAGCCATGGGGGAGGAAAGGACTAGGTAAACCAATAGTGAGGCTAACATTGAGGACATATTGAGAGTGACCATGGACTATTCAGACATAATGAAGAGTTGATCAAGAAGATAGGGATACAAAGGTAGAGATACTAGATGTACCACTACTAGCTCCACATCAAGATGAGTAGTATCCATTAAGGACATGACATCAATATAAGTAAGAGGTAGAAGAGAGAGTGAAAATTATTACCATCCAAGATGACCCCATAGGTTAACTAGAGGAGATGATAGAGAGACCAATCAGATGCAAGCTGAGATTGACATAAGCCATGATAGTCAGGTTTGAGTTGAGGAGGTAGCCTATAGAGGAGGTGATAAGAGGCCACATAAATGGGGAGACTATGTTAGGAGGTATTGTAAATGGTGAGACCATAGTACCTAAGACATAGACAAGTAAAAAGAGATGGTTAGATTATTGATTATATTTTATTTATAAGAAAGATAGATATTTTGAGATATAACAATGATCTAATATCCATATTATATGATTTTTTAGGTGTAGGTGAGTATGAGAAGGAGATATTGGGGTCCCTAGTGAGGATATCACTCTATGACAACTTGGATTCAATTCTCTAGCCATATGACCCCATGACACTACAAGATCTGAGTGTACTATCTACCCCAACTTAGGTGAGATAGTTCACATTAGCTGGAGAGGTAGCAAGGTAGATACAAGCATAGAGAGAGAGGATGAAACCAATAGTAGTGATGGGTTTAGGGGAGATACAATCATGATTGTCCCTAGAAGATGAGAGAACTATACATCTATATATAGTAGTGCAGATGATAGAGATATGAACCTAACTAGTGGAGTCACAGATGTAAGTAACACACCTATAGGGATAGGTAGAGGAATGGAAATCTTAGATGAACTCCTTATAGTGTACTATTTAGAGGATTTAGATCAAGTCCTTAGTAGGCAACGTGGATATTCCATGAGATAGATAAGATGGGACCTAGCCATAGAGCTGGGGCATTGTATATGGTTGTATTTGTTGTATCAAATTATATATATATAATTTAGAGGATTTAGATCAAGTCCTTAGTAGGCAACGTGGATATTCCATGAGATAGATAAGATGGGACCTAGACATAGAACTGGGGTATTGTATATGGTTGCATTTGTTATATCAAACTATATATATATATATATATATATCATTTTGGTATATTATTTTTATGTGTATGTTTTCATCATGGTTGATTTTGGTTTTTTATTATGGTTGATATTGTGGATGCTTAGGATATATTTATTTCTAACACATGTATTTAGCTTTGTTGTATATGCTATATGAAATATGTGATATTTGTTTTCTTTTATAACATTATGAAAGACACATGCATGGTTAAAAAGAATATGAAAAAAGGACTTGTACCATCAAGAAAATGTACTACATACTATTTCAAGCTAGGAAATGTTTAATAACAAAAAAAATGACTAAGTATAAAGAACTAAGAAATGGAAAAACAAGATGGTAAAAATGAATTTATTTTTAAACCAATGTGAAAGATTTTTACACCAAATTAAAACAAGTAAAATCATACTAATATCACACTAAGAAGAATGACAAACAATTTAATAAAATAGAAGGTATGTAAAAGGGCACAAATGGTAATAAAAACAAGTTAATTAAGTCAATAAATCATATTAAATCATGATAGGAAGTATGAAAAAAAAACAAAATTGTAAAATATTTTTATTAAATTGATCACACTAATTTAAGCTAGGAATTATGAAAAATTCATGAAATGGTTGAAATCTTACATGCACTCAAAAAATAAGAAGATAAAAAGGTGAAATAAAAATGAAGGAATTATAAAACATACTAAATCAAGATGGTAAGCATGTAAAATGATGTGTAACTTCATAATATATTGAATATTATCTCAAATTTGACACATGTAATTTATATGGTGACTTGGGTATTGGAAAATTTTGTGAGGAGGGTCGCGTCCTATCCATGATCTTACACTACAACTTGACAAAGAGAAAGCCATTGGTGTGGAATAAATAGGAAAATTGGGTAATCAAAGATGTGGGTAATAGGAAGGAAAAGATGGTAATTTGTGAGGATGGTTGGGTCTTATCTATAATCTTACAAAGTAACTCACAAATGAAATCCTAAGGGGAATGATTAGTAGACAAGACAATGTTTCTCAAGAGGAAATACAAACGACATAAGGAGTGAAAAAGGGAGTGTAAAAATAAAGATTAAGCATCTTATTATAAGACCTTAGGAGGAAAGAGGCATACTAAGGACATGAGAAGACACTAAGTGATTAGTGGTCATCAATGTATAAAGGAAACATGTTCTCTATAGACACAAAGCTTTGTAGGCAAATACGTGTGATACTAAGATTAACTTATAAAGGTAGATTGGTACAAGAAACTAAAATGGACATACCTTCCCAAAATGTGTTACATACTCTTTAGGACCCCTTACAGAGCCATCAATATACTATAAATATTGGGTATTTGCATGAGAAAGTAAGTAGCACTAAAATATTTTTTTTAATTCTCCTCTTCTAATCTACTGGCCTACCACACCCCAAAGGACCTTAGATCTACCATGAGGCCAACTATGGATTTTGAGCTTTGACTAGAAGAAATATATGTGATTTGAATCATGTCTTTTAGTGTGATTAAAATTTTAAGAATAATTTTGCCTTTTTATATCATTACCTTTTATTTAAATGACTTAGATTTTAACTTTATTTTGAATGCTTTTTAATATTCCTCCTCCATACAAATTTGGAATGAACAATCATGAGAGAGATATTGATACACATGAATGAGTTGTAGGCTAAGGTTAAATGAAGCTAAATAACCAAAGACAAAGACTGACTAGGACACTTAGGCTTGATAATGAACTAGTATGTGATCTCAAATCTCAACCGTGTATATACTTAATTTATAGAAAAAGAAAGAAGGGAAAAATGAGATCCAAAATAGACTGGTAAAAAGGATAGAGTAATGAGATAGATTTTTTGCTAAATAATCACATGGTAAAGGGAGGTAATAACTGAGGCAAATAGGGTAAGTATAACCAAATCACCATGATAAATTATCTATGAAAAATAAGGATATTAAAATAAAGAAAATCATAAAGATACAAGAAAGAGACTTTTGAGAAAAAAACTAGGGAAAATGGAAGGAAAAGAAATGATAAAGAAAAGACAATACTATGTAAAATATAAAATATGATGTATTACAACAAGTAAGAAATCATGATATAAGATAAGCAAAAATTTGACATAGTGTCAAATGATATAACGGTAGAAATAAAATTAGAGAAAATGTCTAATCCAATATAAATGTGAAAGCACCATGTATGTGCTCATAAATACTAGTAAATATATCCACACACATTATCCAATACATTAGTTTAGTCTCTAATAAGTTGTATACACATTGCTACTAAAGTTTCATCAATATTCAATTAATGCTAGGCAAATCCTTCTTTTTTGATCTCCTCAACTGACAAAGTAGGAATGCTCAAAGGATCATGTTGAGGAGGAAAATTAGGCAAAATTTAGGTAGGAGAATGAATGGGGTAGGATCTATGGGAGGAGAAGGAATCACCAATGGAGAAGGATCCATAGGTGAAGGACTCATGAGTAAAGAAGGATCCATAGGTGAGGGACTCATAGGTGGAGAAAGATCCATATGTGAGGGAAGGTCCATAGGTGAAGGGATCATAAGTGGAGGCACATAAAGTGGTGAAGGGACCATAGTAGGTGATGGAACCATTGGAGGTAGAACTATAGGAGAAGAAGGAGGAGCCTTATTATAGGAATGACTTATGGGAGGAGTGGTAGAAGGTCTAATAATGGATATAAGGTGATATTTGAGATGTTTTTGTAAGATGCAACAATGATCAGTGTGATGGGTTCCACAAAGATTCCATAGATAATATACCTCACCATACTTGGGCAAATATTTAGGAAGTACCTTTGGAGAAGGTATGGCTTTATCTAATTATGGGGAAGAAGGATGAAAAGTATCAAGATATTGTCATAACTTGTGACAATGGGTGGAATATTAGTTATCTATCCCATGGAAGTAATAGGTACACTTATGAGTGGTTTTGGTAGAGGCACTCATAGAAGGAGGTAAATCAAGAGTGGAAGAAGCTGAAGAATACTCATCAACCCATTTGGAGAGGAGCCATATTAGGTAGAGGAAACAAACCATCACCAAGGGAGGGTGAAGATGAGGAAGGCATGGAACTAGACTCAATGAAAGGAGCAGTAACATAAAAATCAGGGGTATGCTCAACAATAGTAGGAGAAAAAACATGATCAATTATAGTAGAAGTGGGAAAAGGCTCAACTATAGCCAAATATACTAAGGGAGGAACATGATCTATAGAGGGTCTAAGTAGAGTTACACTAACTTTAGGGGTAAGCTAGTTATGAGGGTTAGGGTACTTAGTAAAATGGTAAGGCCTAGTCTTAGCATGATCCATGAGCATAGTCCTACATGGATCCTTAGAAATTAGAGGTGTTGGCACCATCTATACCCTATAATAAAGGGTAAAAATGTAAAAATTAGGAACTATAAGCAAAGTAAAATGATGAGATGCATGAAAATACTCAAGTAAATAAGAATGATAATGGAAAATACTGCCATCACGGGCTTGGATAAGACCACCTAACAATGGATCGTCTAAGGAATAACCATATTTATAATCCATGGTATGAAGATCAATAACATAGGTAGGGATAACACTGCATCTGATGAAGCATGGTGAATATAATGCCTAGTCTTGGTCAAGACTATAGGAATTTCATCACAAGGAGGTTTTTGAGAATGAGGCTACAAGGAAGCAAGAATTTGTGAGATGATATGAGGTGAGAGATCAATTTTTTTGATATTTAATTTAATCTCATCAGGCTCATCATCATAAAAATCTAAAATATTAGGAGGAATGTTACCAATGAGATTGGGATGCCCATTATAACTATGGGTTAAATTAACATGAAAGTTGAGACATTGAGACTCATAGAATGGAACACTTGGCAAAGGTTTAAGAGTAGAAATATTGAAGACACCATGATCTTAGAATTGTTCAAAATTATAAGGGTTAGTGTCACCTTGAATCCTATAAATTTCTCTATTGTTATGGAATTTAATGCGATTATAGGTGGAATAAAAGATATCTCTCATGCAGTGAGTCCACGGCCTACCAGAAAAGATGTTATAATAAAGGGGAAGTTAAATATCATCACTTTCACATGGATGGTGATAGGTGGGATGGTAATGGGAAGCCGCATTCAACCTAAAGGAAGCATTTTCCTTCTATCATGTCCTTAGCATGTGTTTCATGTAGACTTAAGATTGCATTAAAAATATCCAAGAGTCTTAATGAAATCAAGAGAAGGGACATAGGTGATAGAACCCTCATAAATCAATGCACACATGACTTGGATATCAATGATTTGGATGGTAATAAATAGAGGAGGATCATTTTCATGGAGTAGAATCTCATCAAGAATCATAGATGTGATAGGAAATAATAGAGAAAGAGAAGTGTCTATAGTTTTATCAATGTTGATAGACATCTCTTCACATTTTTGTAAAATACTATCTTTAGAACCAAATAAAGCTACCTCCTATCATACTAGGGAAAGATGAGGGACATTCATCTTAAATAAAAATTGCATGAGACAATTTATATGACATGGGGAAGTCCTCATAAGCTTAAGAAATGGGATTTGGGATGGGAGATTAGTGAGCTTTGCAATGGGATCACCCTCATCATAGCCCATAAGAAGGTTATTATATATAGGTTCATAATGGTTAAGGAGATCCTCAAAAGGAAGAGCTAAAGTACATTTGATTTTTTGTTGATAAGAAGAATAATGTTTAAAACAAGGTGGTAAATCATGTTGAGATGATAAACTAGTTGGTTTAAGTTGATTTTGATAAGGAGAAGATGAAGTGTTTGTAGAATATTGCTTATCATTATCATTATAAGATGATGTAAGAGTGGTAGAAATAGAATGGGATTTATTATCCAAGGGAGAATTAAAAAATGGATCATCAAAAGTGATAATATATTCTTGCCCCAACTCATTTAAATGAGTTGGATAATAATCCTGGATAACATGATATGTCTTATGGGAATGAGTGTATATAGGTTTAGAATCAATGAAAGACACCACCCTTTGCATATTAGTCATGATAACCACATTCTCTTCCATATTTGGTTCAACAAGACTTTCTACATTATTGGTGGAAGGGGTGGGCTTGTCTTGATTTTCTTAGATAGGTTGATGATTAGGTAAAGGATCCTTATAAATATCCAAATGATCATTTTCTTGATTTAATGCTTGAGAATTTTCATTTGATTTATAGTCCTTCAAATCAATCTCATAGGCTTGTTGATGCTTATGGATAATGGCATCATGATCAAAATTAGGTCCAAGAAGAAAATCTATAGATAAATTACAAAGTTGTCTATAGGTTTCATGATAATGACCCCAACTAGCGTGAAACCAACAAAACTTGTTAGGATCATACTAGGATGGGTAGGGCTAAGATCTCATGGAAGAGGCCTAAGTAGATGCTTAAGCAATTTAACTAAAGACAGAGGTTTGTGAACATTGATGTTATTGGGTGAAGAAAAATGAGGATTAGTATATTGTTGAGAAAAAGGAGCTAGTTTCAAATAAAGGTTAGGAATGACAACTTGAACTTTGTGAATGGTGTCATAAGAATCAATAACACCATCATTAGTGATATTATGGTTTTTTTCTTAATTAATAGAGGATGACCCATAGAAGGTTGGGGTGGCTTGAATTGATTCATTAGGAAATCTTATCTTTTATCTTGGTCAATATCCTCTTCCAAGATACGTGGAGAGAGAGAGTTGATGTTTAAGAAAGAGAGCATTTGTAAAGAGATGAAAAATATTGTCATCCATGATGTTATGTTCACATTTATTTGACAATGTCTATAATCTCTTGATAAAGGCTTAGGAAGTTTCATTCTCATGTTCTTTTAAAATAATGAAATGGGCCAAAGTGTTTTAAGGAAGATCATTAGTTTTAAATTCTTAAACTAAATCATTTACTAAGTCCTCTAAACTAGAAATAGAATGAGATCTAAGTTGATTATACCAATCTAAGGCATCACCCGTGAGAGTTTTGGCTAATAACTTGGTAGCAGAAAAGGTGTTTTATTTGACCTAGTCTTTGTAAAGATTTCTAAATATCTTGAGGTGAAGGGTAGGATCATTTTACCCATTATAAGAAATTGTAGGTATTATACCTCTTATATAAATGTTGGTAATTTTATTAATGAGAGGTTCATTTTGAATATGATTGATGGTTTTATTGACTAAAGGAGGTTAAGGAATGAGATTTACTTAAGAATATTGAAGAGGAGGAAAGGGAACATTTTGGCTGTGTGTCCCAAGCCATTGGTTGTGGATGAGATTTAAGATTAAGAAGGTGGTTGTACTTTCTCATCATTTGATTTGTGTTATGAGCTTGAAAGGTATTAGTTTTATTGAGAGTTTGAAAAAACATTTGATGTGTTTGATTAACATTATAATTGGTATTTGTGTTGGTATTAGTGGCTTGGATACCATTGTTAGTGTTGATATGAGCTTGATAAGAATTGTGAGAATTTGAGGCTCTAGTGGCAAAATTTTCCTATGAAGCAAAAGATGGACTAGTGAATGGTTGAGAGGAATAAGCACTAGAATCATTATTGCCTTGGTTAGAAAAAAATGAACTAGTGGAAGGATGAAGTATGGTTGTCCTTATGAGAGGTCCACTAGATGTATAACCCACCATGTTAGTTGAGATACTAGGCATGGTGGTAGAAGATGTTACAAAAGAAGATGCCATGGCATAAGGAGTCAAAATTGAAGGAAAAGGTTGAGACCCAAATAAATTGCTACCTACAAATCCTATGTTTAATGTATGAGTAAGTGAATGAGGCTTTTTTGTTTGACCACCAATCATGAGGTTGTAAATGGTATAAGGATCCTTTCCTCTATGTTAAGGAAATTTAGAGATAAAGAAAAGAATATCAGGAGTATACTCTAACTCAAGTTGGATTTATAATGAGAAGATAGGATTATGCTAAAAATAGGTATGAGGAGGGGTCCCATATTTCATTGTGCAAGTGGAAATATGAACATTACTAGCATCCAAAAGAAGAGCCCCACTCTATCTATGGGAGACCCTATTAGGATTGGTAAAGTTCACCTTGTATATTGAATATAACTTAGTGTCATTATCCACCAAAAATTTCATGATGAAGGGAAAATAAGAGAGATGAGAAATCAAAGATCAAAGAGGTGATTGAAATTGTATAGGGTCAACTGGGTCGATCTAATATAGAAATAAGGACTATAAAATTGTATAGGGTCTACTAGATCAATCCAGTATAATGTATAGAAGGAAAAAAAGCTACTGGGTCGACTTGGTCAATCCAATATAGAAAACAAGGAATTTGAGAAGCCTAAAGACAAACTAAAAGATGCAATAAGATAACTTTATAAGTAATGAAAAGCAATAAGTACTAAAAGGAAACATATAATCAATTAGATTAATGCTAGCCAATCCAATTGAAACACACAAAGCAAAATCCTATACTAACACTAGATAATGCAAGATTTTGCACACACAGTTGAACAAAGAGAAAGAAAATAACTTGAAAATTAAATATAATTAATTGGTAAACCCAATTATTAATTAGATTATTAAGATATGATTTTTAATGTGATTGGAAGTTAGCTATAAGCAAGGTACTAAATATTAATATAAGGATGGTTTCAAGTAGTTTGGGATAAAATGGAATATAATAGTAATGATACAGGCTTGGTATTAGGGACTACCCCCTCACTTCACAAACCACAAAGATAAGGGTGTCAGGTGCTTAGCCAAAATATACCATTAACCATGTTTTATAATTGACCAAAGCATCAAGTAAGCTTCTCCCTTGGTGATGAAATCCAAGTATCTTGGCCTAGGGTAGACAAAATGTTAAAGTGCTTGTTTAAATTATGTGATTTTTGTGTGTGTGTATAAAATAGAAATATTTAAACTAATAAATAAATTAAAAATCCTTTAATTAGACTATGTGTACTGTTCTAAACATATAAGTAATAGGTAAAGAAAGGTGTGAACTAATTACTAATAGATATGAGGTTAATTCCAATTTGAAACAAGGTATAGTGTTGAAAATATATGAAAAAAATATAGAATAGGGTTGAAACTTTATTTTGGAAGTAAATTCTGAAAATGAATTGGGTTGGTAGTGTCGATCTAGTTATTTCAGACAACACATAGAACACAGAACTGGGTCAGTAGTGTCAATCTAGTTGACTATGCAAGGGAAATTTTAAAGACTAAAATTTATGAAAGGAAAGACATAAAAGAGAGAAATATAGATGTAGATAATAAACTTGGTGGATTAGAGATACAATGAAGGAAGATTATTGATGAATAAATTTGAAGTATACATGAGAAACCTATAAACTAGGTCGATGGGATCGATCAAGCTGTGCAGAAACCTGTTGAAAAGTGTTGAAACTATAAGGGATCAAATAAGTCAACATAGTAGGATAAAATATGTGTCTATAAGGTTATAAACTTATAATTTGTTGATTAGGTTGATCCAGTTACCTGTTCTTGTGAACTTATGCATAGAAAAAAATAGCTAGGTATATATAATCAATCTAGTATATCAAAATATATGATAAAAATGATGATCAAAAGAATGAAAAAGTGAAATAAACACTAAAAGGGTTAATTTCATGTTAGGTTCACTAGAATGTATGCAATAGGAAATACATCATGTCTATAAATCAATCCTAGTTCAAAGAAGATAGAGCATACCTATACTTATGATTGGGGATACACTTGTTAAGAGAAAGCATGACCAATATGGGGATCTGCTAGACCCAATTAGGGGATTATTTTTCACAACACATCATATTAGGATGGGTTCCAAATCCTACATTCTAAGACAATCACACAATAACCCTATTGGAGTCCTAAGGTTTAAAACATTTGGCTTATTTTAATAACAAGAAAGTAAATCTAATCTAGTGCACACCAAAGCTTGTGGCACAAAGTGGGGGTTATAAATAATAAAACAAACTAAACTAAACATGTATTATAAGATATATAATCATGTTAATATATACAAAATCCTAATACATGAGAGAACAATACAAATGTATTATCTATATACTCTTATAGAGGAGAAATAAAGTTAGGAATACTTACCATTAAAGATGAACCTGTCGAGCCTCAATCTCTCCCTTGGCCAAGGTGATTCACAATATATTATTGTGGTATGTAAGGATAACCAAGATAAATTATCTATATGCTACACAACCTATTTAAGAATCCAAAACACTTCTCCACAAAATAAGATTTGTATCTCCAAAAATAGTATGAAACCCTAAGCTTTATTCCTCAAGTAGAATGGTCAATAAGTAGATGTTTACTCATAATTATTTGATATTAATTATTCTCTTATGAAATGGTGTGAAATGAACTTGTGTATATAGGTGGATCTTTCCCTAAATCCTTCGAGGAATGTCAGCAATAAAGGGTCGACCCAGTCGACCCAGTGTGTTTTAAGGGACAAATCACTAGGTCTGAACTAGGTCAGTCAAAAGGATAATAAGCTAAGAAAGTGAAAAATATCCCTAAAATATATTGGGTTGACCCAGTACAGTTGACTATCCAAAAGGGTGTTAAGGCAAAAAAAGGAGGATGGAAAGAGAAAAAAGATTTGAGGAGGTAGGACTGAGAATAATAATCTTAGGGTAAATGGTTTTTTGAGACAAGTGTATAGATGGAAAGTGGTAAAAGGGATAACAATCTTATGAATCACTAATATTCTTCCCACCCCTTTCTTAGTGCACCCCTTAATTCATGCACTTAGATAGATTGAGACTTAATAGGTTCTTACAAGATACAAAGTGTCAATAATTAATAAAAGTTTTAAAATATTATGTGTATACAATATCCCCTACCACTACAAGCCATATGATCATGATTTCTTACTTCTCAATGCTAATAATTATGCCTAGATCAAAGAATGGTCATGGATAGTTGGGTTGGTCATGGACCTCCTAAAAATCATTCAAGGGCAACCATCTATCTCAATCTTAGATGCACACACTAGACTTCCACCTAAAAAATGATGGGATATCTTATATTTTGGGTCAATGGGCCTTTTCAACCATTACAAGACCAAGGGAAACCTTCAAAAACACCCTTTTTGGAATTAAAATCTATAAATAAAGAGATTTGAGTGCTTGATACTTCACTTGGGAGAGCACATGATGACCCAATTCATCTTAATTATTCAAATTTAGGACTTGTCCAACTAATTGCTACATCAATCCAAGAGGTTATTATTGTGGTTACATTAAGCACAATCTCACATAAGGAATATTCCATAGTTGAGACATTAACTATCTATTAAAATAGGAATCCAAGGGCCCACCCCTCCATAAAACCCATCTATTGAGTCACTATCAATATAAGGTCCATCAGGAGAGGTAGATGAAGGTGAATCAATAAATGAGGAGTAGGATCTTCAAAGGGATAAATTATTGAGCCTCCAAGACACCAATGGAAAAGCACCATTACATGGAGAAAAACTAGGTGAGGAAGCATCCCCATTGGTTTTTACTACTCCCATTGTGTCTTGTGTTTCCCCTTTGACTATTAGTTCCTTTGATTCCATGTCCCTTGGTGTTAGTGGTATCCTTCACCTTTTAGTGCCCAAGGTAGAGGTTATTTCCTCTCAACCTAGTGTCCAACCATCTCTAGTTTTTTCTAAGGTGGAGGATAATGCATCTACCTATACCAATATTTTTTCTACTCCCCCACTATTCCACCTCCTCCAATTATATTTTTTGTGTCCATCCCTCTTGTTTACACTATGGTTGCTCACACCACTATCTCAACACCCTCAAATACTAAAAGGAAAACAACCAAGAAATATAGGGGAGAAGTGATAATTCCTCAACTTCATATTTCATCTACTCGAATGGGTTTACTAGTGCCTCCCTCAATTTTTCTCAAGATACTACTATGGTAACAATGAAGAAAGTTGAAAAGAAGAAACTAGCGTATATAATCCACTCACTGCCTTAATATTGTGGACTAAATTAGTCTAAACTATTTTTACCTTCCCTTCTTGATCCACTACTTGAATATGCCTTGAATAAATACTCAAGAGAGCTATTGGTTGAGACTATAATTTAAGACACTCAACCAGCAAACACAACCCAATTTATCCTCCTACAATGGGCAATTGATATGTAATTAGAGGCTTCTCAACATCCTAATATTATAATTACATAATTACCCACAGTGAACTCTATATTTGAGAAATCTATAGGGAGTGTAAAAAGGGTAAATAAGAGGAAACTAGAAGATGAGGTAGGAATGGAGGTCATTTTATAAAAAATTACAAGTATTCACCTTGTTTAAGAGAAAGAATAACAAACTAGGGCAATCCCCCTACATTAAGGATTTCAAATCCTATTTTTAAAACCATAAGGATGAATTGGTTGAGATTCATGAGTGAACCAAAATTTCCAAGAAATAACTTGAGAAGAAATTAGAAAAAATAAGGGAACAATAGTAAATGATGCATGTTCCCATACATATATAAATAGATGTGCAAAATGCAACATCAAGATTATATAATATCTTGGAGGCTGTTGTTGTAATGAGGGATAAGTTAACACCTCAAATAGATGAAATTTATAAATAATTTAATTCTTTGAAATAATATGAGAATGAATTTAAGCTCCTCATTTTTACACAACTAATAAGGCATATGGCCACCTCAATTTGATGGCAGTATTGGAGGTTATAAATGCCCTCAACTTAGTAGTCATTAGGACACAAAAATATAGAGAGTGGGTTTTAGTAGCTAAGGCAATAATGCCCAAGTATGTAGAGCATGAGACCCTCATTTTATATATTCTAGAGGAATGAAAGCTCTAACATGAAAGGGACTCCATAGGTAGGCTTATAATCAAATCCAATTTTGATCAACTTTTTCAACATGCTTCAACCAACTTGTAGAAGAATTTACAAGGATTGACATTGGAAGATATAATCCAAGTTGAATTTTACAAATAAAAAGGTCACTAAGGTGGAAATATTTAGGATTCAATTTATAAATACTAAAGTTGAACATGCACAGATTATGAAATAAGTCAACAAGGTGTATAAACCTTGATTGTTGATCATGGATATTATCAGATACTGGCATGATATTTGCAACAACTACTTGTAAGTTTTAGAATATAAGAATAAAAAGGATTCCTCAATTTCTATTTTGGCTCAAGCTATAACTTGAATGCCTCCAATAATAATTAGTGCCATTCAATCACCTATCAATCCTTATTTGAAGGCTAATTTTGTATGAAGTCATGCATGAAAAACTAATCCTTGTAATTATAGTTTACTTACACATGGTGCATAAATTTAAAATTTTATTAAATTATTTATAAGCATGCACACATGTCATTACACTATACAGTCTAACTTATTTTGACGTAGTTTTAGTTATTTTTAGGCATGCACATGTATAATTCTAATACTAAAAATAGAACTGAGGTTCTAATTATGAAATGTAACTATGAGTTTTCATGGACTTGGAGGATGAGGTGACCACTCCCCAAGTCTATATATTCATGTAATCATGCATTCTAAAAGGTTAGAATTTGTATCAATATAGGAAGAAATTAGTGTGCTTGTCATGTAACTATGTTGATATTCTTTCTTTTTATCTTTATGTAATTAAGGTTTTGTTTCTTGGTTGTATTAACTTAGTAATTTGAAATGTGCAAAAGCTACAGATAATTCTTGTTGTTATCATTGATGTATGTTAATTTTAGGTGTGAAAAATATATTGATAAGTTATTAGATATCATTGATTTCAAGTAATTGGTTAAACTTTGTTAATATTCTTAAGTGTGCAAGACTATTTTCCCTTTGGTATAGTATTTTAGGTGTGTACCATAGCTTCTCTAAACACCTTTTTGGTTTGAGCTATAATCTCATAATTAAGGGTATGAAATATTATCTCTAAAAATAACAACATTCAATTGAGAAAATTAAGTTTCCTATATTATTTCCCCCAGATTTCCTAACTATGTTTACCTATGAGTATCCAATAGCTAAAAACAACAAGCATTAGTTCTGGAAACACTTGTCCATAAACAAACCAACCTAGGAAGTAAGCCCTTGAGGTCATGTAACCTTCTTTTCTACTCTAACCTTACCTCCTTTTAGAATTTGTTTGATTAAAACTTAGTATATAATATATTACATCCATCCAACTCACTTAGGTTTTTATTTTTTATTAATTTTCATTTCATTACAAGAAAACCTGGTCAACAACCTACATGCTCAGGCTACTATTTGACCACAATGTTGTTTAACCCATACCTACAATGTGTGACCTAAAGTGGATTTTACCTCTATTGAGATAAAAAAATGTTATAGGATACCTAATTAAATTCAATTATTTGCACAAGACCCACATTAATATGAAAAATCTCATGCTATAAGGAGAGCCACTTGTGTGCCTTCTCTAGTGAAATGTTACTCCCTATGTTTGAGTGACACTAGAGATACCCAACAGAGTTACCAAATCTAGGGACCAATTCAATATTTTGGTTTCCCTTTTATCATCACATCAAAGGCCTAGATCTATACTATTTTTTCCTAACATACCTATGGTTAGGACACATTTTACAATAATAAATAGCCATCCAACAACCTTGGTTGGTTGGATCTACCATTATCATCCCAAGAGATATGCATAATTTTCCTAGGAACCCATAGAAGTATTTGCCTTATTTCTCCCCTTCAGGAGGAAGAACTGTAAAATAACACAAAAATTCATTAAATGTTGCTTTAAGGTTAATTAATTTTTTTTTATGAAGATGTTACATGCAAGTTTTTCCTTTCTACCTTATAGGATGTTACCTATGATTGGTACCACAACCTTCAAGAGAATTCAATTACTATTTAGAATGCATGCCAAAGAACTTTTATTATCAAATTTAGACAAGTTACCATCCCTATCCTATTATATTAACATTTCAATAATATGAATAACAAGTTTAATGAGCCAATTTAGGCTTTCAACATAAGGTTTTATAAGATATACGCATGGATGAGCCTAGTGTATAGATCAAACAAAGCATTAAAATTTGAGATGTACAAAAAT
This sequence comes from Torreya grandis, assembly GCA_037957365.1. Lineage (NCBI taxonomy): Eukaryota > Viridiplantae > Streptophyta > Pinopsida > Cupressales > Taxaceae > Torreya > Torreya grandis. The sequence continues at coordinate 341,261 of JARHVA010007511.1, forward strand.
GCCTTGGACCAAATCACTATAGTGTTCCTATGAAGAGATAATACTACCACCACTATGGATTTAGCATATGAACAATCTATCAATCTTGATAGACATATAAATCATCAAATACTAGGCACTCCTAATATCAACGCTAGTTTCCCCACCTTGAATCTAGTACCTCATGTTAATTAAAATAATTTGTGAATTAAACTAGAATAAATAATATGTTCTATCTCCTATAATTAAATGAACACCGAATTATAATATGGATATATGAACAATCAGGTATAGATGAATAGTCATCAATAGAAACACCATTCAATTCCAACTAGTACTATGATTGCATAAGGTGTTAATTCTACCAAATTAGAATTGGATTCTATCCAAATAATGGTCTATAAATTGAGAAATGAATTTTTGAACATGAAAATGATGATGGATAACATTAATTTATATAATAATAACCAAAATTATGGGTTTTAAATATATAATATACCTTTCAACCAATCTACAAATAATATAGAGTAGCAATATCCCAACAAGTTACCAAAAATCAACATATTAGAAATGATTTTTACCAATTGGTGTAGAGTCCATAATAGATCACAACATGGCAAAATTGAATGTGTATAATTTTTTCCAATGTTTGATATCTTCCCAAGGGATATTATAAGTCAATATTTGATGAATAACCCACCATAGTTATACCCAGAAGTTGGTTCCTTAATTACCACAATGGTATTTAAAATGCATGAGTCCTCTTTATTAGGTGAATATGAAAATGAACTAGAGGATAAATCTAATCAGATACATGCCTTAAAATAGTATAAAAAGTATAATTACAATCTAATAAACAAACATCCCTTCATAACATCTTCTCTTCCAAATAATACCACTATTATACCAAATCTAAGGGGTGATAACAATACACAACCCCCCCTAAAAAAACAAAGTGGGGAATGAACATCCTTATAATATATAGGATCAAATAAAATGAGTGTATAAAATTTTTAAATATAAGAAGAGGATTAAATCCAACATCACTCGTCATGAATTTTCTCATATCACTAAACAAAAAGAACTCTTATGGAGGTCCATTATAGGGAAGTCAACTACAATGAAGACAAAGGATGCTCACACTAATGTCCTATACAAGAGTAAACTAGAAGTTCCTCCTTTCTTATTGATTATAAAATAATTTGGAAATAAAATTCATAATTTTTTAGTCCAATTTGGAGCTTAAACCATAGTGATGCCAATTTTCATTTGCCAAAATCTTGGCTTGACTGTAAGCCCATTGAAGAGGAATGTTTCACAACTAGATAAGACCATGGTGCCTATAATAGGAGAGATAAATGATGTATTCATACAAGTATCATTTAATCCATGAATATAAATTAAAATTAACATACCCATAGTGGACATCCGAGAAGGATACATACTCCTCAATAGAGACTAGTCTAAGATGTTGAAAGATATGTAGCAATAAATGTCTCTCACATTTGGTTACCATGGAAAGGTGTTACAAAATAGATTAAAATTTATCAAGAATAAATAATAAAGCACCCTATTAATAATACAATACAAATAATAAATAATTAAGCTTTAAATATCCTAACCTTTGGATTTATACCTTTACTACAAATCATGAGGTGTAAGAACAAGAAGTCTAGGGACTTCCCTAGTTTTGGACTCTCCACTTCGATAAAACAAGATCTAAGCAAGGATCAGGCATTGAAATTTAGTTAATGAACACATAATGAAATAAATACTTAGAAACATACATAATATAGTTCCCTTGTACTATCAATATAGTGAAATATGAGGCACTAATTTTGGGATTGATTTTTTCTCTGAAAAATAATATCAAACAACTGCTAATCTATGGATATTCAAAACTAGAAATCAATCAAGTCAAGAAAAAATACCATTTTAAGATATCATACTTAAATAATTAAAAACACAAATCCTAAGATTTAATTGAGTCTTTTGAGGCCTTTAATATAGTGGTTGTTCTTAGATAATATAATTAAGATAAAAATTCATTGGTTGCTTGAACTGAAAACTTGGCACCTCTACAAGAATCCAATGTACAAATATTATCCATTAAGCTAGTACTTTGTCCATCTATTCTTTACAATGTGGAAAATTTCCTTCTCTTTTATGATGACTAGTAGATCATTTAGTTATTGACTAAATCTGGGCAATTTTATTCTCAAATAATTGATGACAAGGAGATTAGTTACCTATGCTAAGAGGAATTTGGGGAAGGAGTCATTCAACTAAAGGAAAACCACCTTCCTCTAGGAATGGTTTCCTTGGAAAGGACATTTGATCTGAATCCTCAAGAATAAAAACAAAGGTATCCAAAAGTAAATGAATCTAAATTCAAAAGGGATAATTTAGTAGATGAATATGACTCATGCTATGTTAACATTGGTCTTAGTTTCACTCCAAAAGAAAGGCAAAAGGTGAAGAATCTACTCACCTATTACAAATATGTTATATTATGGACAATGAAGACTTGAAGGTTTTCAAACCAAGGATCATCACCCATATAATCCTAATGAATTTATACCATAACTATTTAGGTAAAGATAGAGACCAATAAATCTTATCATGGAGCCTCTTATTTAGAAAGAAGTGGAAAAGTTACTAAGTGCCAAAATAGTTTTCCCTATTATAAATTATACTTGGATGGATAATTTAGTTTTAGTTAGGAAGAATAATGGGGAAATTAGGCTCTGTGTTGATTTCATAAACTTAAATAAATCTTCTAGGAAAGTTAGTTATCCATTGCCTTCCTTAGATGAGTTCATCTAGATAGTGAGTCGTTTAGGAATGATGTCCTTCTTAGATAGATTTTTAGGATATAAATAGGTAATGGTTGAGTAAGAGGACAAAATGAAGACCATAATCACATAAAATGGGTTACTTATATGTATAAGAGGATGTCATTTGGCCTAATTAACATAAGAGATACCTTTTAGTGAGCTATGGATCATAAATTCCCAAGGATGATAGGTAAATATAAAATAATTTACATGGATGATCTCACATTTTTCTTAAACTCTAGGACTGATCACATGGATCACCTACAATCAATCTTTGAAAGATGTATAAGATTTAACATCTCACTAAACCCCAAGAAGAGCATATTCAGTGTCATATATGATAAGCTCTTGGGTCACATCATTACCAAATATGGAATTATGATTGACCAAATAAAATTTAGGGGAATCAAAAAATATATTCCCAAATAGCAAGAAGGAACTCAAACCTTTCTTTGTAAAGATAAATTTTGTGAGAAAGTTTATATTAGGATTTATAGAATTTTTTAGACCTCTAAATGTAATTATTAATTAATATGATAAAGTGGAATGGATAACCAAGGCTTGAAAGTATTTTCAAGACATTAAATATGCAAATCTTAGGCCCCTATACTAATAATCCCAAAATTCACTAAATATTTCTTCTTGTATTCATTTACTTCAAAACATACAATTATCGCCATGCTCACTTAGAAGAAAGATGAAAGTGAATGTCATGTTACATTCATAAGCACAAATTTGAATGAGGAAAAACTTAGATATTCCATGATATATAATCAAATCTTTGATCTTATGAAATCGATAAATAAATTTTGACATTACATCCTGAAGAACAAGACCATCACCATTGTGTTGGATCCTACTTTCAAGATCACTTTGGGGAAAAATGAATTGGGATAACAAAGAGAAAAATGGATGGAAAAGATATAGTATTTTGACATAGAGATCAATCATACCAAAAATTTTATAGGTCAAGACATCATTTAGCTCATGATTAACCCTATGGATCACTGTTGAAGACGTTTTTGAAAACCAAGTATCTAAAAGATACTAGTATACTAACATTATTCAATACTTACTCATAGGTATTTTTTCCCTAAAACTCAAAATATAATAGAGGAGATGTTTGAAACTCAAAGAGTATCATTACATGATTATAAAAGTGATCCTATTAATTATGAAGTAATCTATCTCAAATGTGTGTCACGAGAAGAAGCTTAAGAAATTATAGAAAATTTGCACCAGAAGATAGGTAGTGGTTATCCCTTATGAAACACCACTACCCAAAAAATTCTTAGAAAGGGTTATTAATGGCCAAAAATCTTTAAGGATGCACATTTTCATGTAATAACATGCCATGAATGCCAATTCTTGGCAAAAAGACAAGTACGTGTAGTAATGCCTTTATAGCCTATTATTGAAGGAAGATCATTCGCTCAATGGGGCTTAAACTTCATCAAGGTCATTAACCCTAATTATTTAGTTAGACATAATTTTTTTATCATTATGATAGACTATTGCACATGATAGACCAAATAAGTATCTATAAAACATTCAAGACAATAAGATACAATCATCTCTCTAGATGAAAATATCATAACTAGATTTAGTACCTCCATCTCTCTAGTTTATGACAATGGGATAGCATTCCAATTAAGTGAATTTAATGAGTGGGACCATGAAAATCAAATTGACATCAGATCATCATATAACCATTACCCACATGGAAATGTATTAGCTAAATCAGGAAACAGGAACTTGATTGATGTTGTTAAAAAGTTAATAGCAAAGAATCCTAGAGATTGACACAATCTATTAAATTATGCACTATGGGATGATAGAATGAGATACAAGTAGGCCCTAAAGGTTTTGCCTTAATTTTTGGTATATGGATATCAATCAATTTTCCCAATCATGCTTAAATTTACAACATATCAATATGTGCAGGAATACATGGAACTAAGTGAAAAGGTGGAGTCTTGATTGCTAGACATTATAGAGATGGAAGACTCAAGGATTGAGGCCTTAAAATTTTCAATAAACATCTAGACATAGTAAAAAGGTGGTTTGATATAAGATAAAAATTCAAAGCATTTAGAATATTTGAGTTGGTGATTCTATGGGACAAAACCCATGAAAAGAAAAGACAACATGAGAATTTTATCTCATTATGGATTGGACCTTATCAAATTTCAAAGATTTTGAGTAAAAATGTTTTTCATTTGAGGGACCTATAAGGAAATGAAAACACATATCCAATCAATGGAATTTTTTTGAAGCATTACTTCATGGTTGTACCATCTAGGGATGTCCTTGAGTAATAACAAGTGTTGTGGTAAGAATAGGAGTATAATAGATTTATTGATTTTATAGAATAGATTTAATATTTTTATAGTTAGTTCCCTACTTCTTAGGTTAATGTTTATTATTTTTTATCAATTCATCTTTTCACAATTTATTTGTGTTTTCTAGATTAGATGTTTTCTTTGTTATGTTTCAATTTGATTGACTTCCCCTAGTATACTAAAGCAAGGATCCAACCCATTGGACTTCCCATAACATGTTCAAAAACTAAAAAATAAACCAATGGGAAGGACATCAAGAAAAGGTACACAAATTTGTTTAATTGAAGTATTTATGGACTTGTGTTTAATATCTTCATAATTTAGGTATGCGATAAGTAAATTGATCTTGACTATGCTACCACTGAATGATTTAATCAGGCATATAGATGTTGTTTTTATTATTGCATACAAATTTATAAATTTTTATCACTTTCAATTGATCAAATGAACTTATCATATTAATACTTATTTAAGTAAATAACCATTGATATGGGTGTATCTGGTAGGGACAATCTAGTAAAATTATGATTTCATATATACCAACTCACCATGGTTTATATTGTCACTTGGATTGGATGCTTGGTAGATCAGACATATTACTTGACACTTAACTTAATCTTCTCTCAATTATATCATTATTAAATAGTTATCCAATGTAAATGTATTCCTCTTGAATTTTCACACATACCTCATACTACTTCCCACTCTTCATCTTATGATCAACTTGTATCTTCTTGGTATGCATGGCTTCAAAAAGAGTAGTTTATTATGCCTTAGAAGATTGAGGCCAATAGAAGCTTTTTTATATCCTTTAAAAGTTTATGTGTTTATCCCATATAGTTAATAGGATGATAACCCATTTTTATTATTTCAAACATATCATCATGGAATGCATATGCCTCTTGAAAGGACAAATTTGGAAAGCTGTTTCTACTTTACATACCCACTTGAGTGCCAAGGCTACCTTCTCCATTATTGACTAGATCATGGCATCCTTGAAGAAGAGTATAAACTACTCTAATTATTGAAAAAAATTCATCCCAAGGATTATTAGAGACTTTTTCCTGCCCATCTATGATATCTTGGATAGTGATGGAAGAACCAATGATGATTTCTTCTTTTTTGACACAAGGAAGACATTCTTCAATATCAACATAATCAAAAGATTCAACATAAGAATTCACCTCTTCCTTAGCATTTAGAACCTCTTGATGGCTCTAAATTTGTGTCTCAATTTTTATAACCTTAATTTTATTCTCAAGAACTATAAGATCCTCAATTTATTTCTCCTTTTTGGTGATGTCAATACTAGGCATTTTGTAATCAGGTAACCTAGCCCAATGAAGTTGCCAAGGAGATATGTTTTATTCAAGCAAGATTTATGAACTCTTATCAACCTAATACTCCTCTTTAGGTTCCCACACCATAAGATAATTAAGGAAAAGGGTGATAGGGTGAAGGAAAGATGAACTAGCTTGTGGAAGTGGAACATATAACTCAACATCAGATTGAGAATGAATTGTAAGGGATCATTTTGGGAGTTCTTGAGGGGGGGAAAGAAAACCTTAGGCTAAAATATATTGGTTTTATTCCTTATATTTTAAAATAACTTCCTTGAAATATAATCTAAATTGAACACTCTCTTGAGGAAGGTTAGATGGGATGCATTCAAGCATATTATCTTCTTTTAGCTCTAAACCTTCCATCACACCTTGGCTCAACAATCTCATTATTGACTCTAAATCTTTAATTTGATTGGCTAGGTTCTCTTGTAAAAGTATCTATTGACTTTTATATGAATAATCATGAGTATAAGGAGTACAAGAGGGATGATATGGAAAATAAGAGGTCTTTTGAGGAAGGGTGGGAGGGGCTTACATAAGATCAAGCTCTTTCACTCCTTATCTAGGATTTTATCCCCTTTATTTTCCCATGATTCTACTAACTTATTCCATATTAGGTTATTAGGATTAGGAGTCTATTTTGGAGGTAGTGATGTAATTTGAGGAGTGGATGAAGTGTTCAAGAAACTTGGGATCTCCTTAGGCTTGGATTATCCACCTTGTCTCCAATTTATGATTTCATATCTAGAAGTTTCTTCTTGAGGTGGGAATGTAATGGGAGAGGGAAATGAGCACTTATATTCCAATTAATTTTATAATAAGATGGACTGATTCATTTGCTTATTGGCTAACTCAAATTTTCTATAAAGGTTTACTTTAAAAATAAAGTTTGTCTTTCCAATTCTCTCTTCTAGTTTATTGGGAAAAAGATGACTTTGACAAGCTTGATTGGGTTCATGAGTAGGGGTCATGTAGATTTGATAGTAATATTGGGGAGGTGGATATGAAGGATAGTAGATTTTTTGAGGCTATTCCTCATGAATTATTATCTTATATTACAAGGATGCAACCAAACCACTCACATCTAACATCTCACTTTGTAGGCCTTTGCCAATTTTCTCTCTCAATAGGTGCCCACTCTCTTTTAAAAAACTCTAATGCATATCTCACATTATGAATGAGATTAATATAAAAATCTTAACCATGTCCCATTTATGTGTCAAGATATATCATGTACCTCTCATATCCAAAGAGAGTTCACTTGAAGGTTGAAATGAACTAATTTGAGAAGTGTCTAGGTTGACTAGGAGGAGAAAGATATTGAGAAGGTTGGTTATACAACTGATAAAACTCATGACAAGGTTGATAAGGGTCATATTAAATATATTAAGGATCATTACAAGGATAATAAGAATCATACAAAGGTTGATAGGGAATGCCATAATCTTGAGATATCTCATCAACTTGTGTAAAAAAATAATCAATACCAAAACTATCCATGGAACTTAATTGGGAAGCAAGAACACAAAGAAAAATTACCAACAATATTCAAAAGGAAAACATGGATTGTTTGACTAGCTGATGTAAATTTGGAGTCACTATTGATGCTTGGATAGATGCCTCTAAAGATTGAGGTGTTAAAAGACAACACTAAAAATATTTCAATTTCTTGGATAATGAGACCCACCAAGCATGCCAAAAACTATTTTCACTTAGATTTGAACCATTTAAGGATATTTATTAGCTCTCCTCATTGAAGTGACATAATTGAAACACCTCTAGGCTATGGGTAGCTTAAGAATGAGGTGAATCTCTAGATAGAACTAGCTCCCTTGATGTACCAATTTTAGATCACTACTACACCTATGTTTGTAAGGAAAAGGGAGAAAAAACTGAAATTAAACTATCCTAAAGGTGGTGATACATAAAATTAACTGATGACTACCAACCAGCTACATGTCACACATGAGACCAAGAGACTAAATAGGCATAGAATTCTTGAAACTGAGTCTTCTCACATCAATATTTTATTATGAGGTTGTGATGAATGTTTAGGATAGGAAGACTAGACAAGAGACCTAAAATTTCAATAATAAATATACTAACTCACTCAACCTTAAAAATTCATATAAAACTTCACATGACCTAAAAGAAGAAGCTTTCAAACTATAAATAGGTGAGATAATGAGACAAAAATGGTAAGGAAATAATAGTCATCACTATGAAAGATCAATCATTTAAGTAAACACACTATGAACAATCATAGAAGAGGCAAAATCAATAGAATTTATTGATCCATGGTATGTAAATGAGTAAGGCTTCATATACTCAGGTGGAGCATCCTTACAATAGCCAAAATGGCTAGCCCTTATAGAACTTAAGAGAGAGAAGAGAAGAAAGAAGTCCAAAGGTCACAAGGACAAGTGTCAATTGGATAAAATGAGCTACATGTGCATGAGAAGAGATTTTGAAACTTATCATGCAAAGTTAGAAGAGACAAGTGTCATTCCAAGGCATGAAACTTTTGAAATATGGCATTAAATTCCTTTTAATGGCTTATAAAATTATATTCATCATTCACCCTTTTCAAACATCCAAAAATTGACTAGGGATAGGTGTAATTATTGGAATGAGAGGGAAGGGTTTTATACATGATTCTCCATTCATTAGATGCATTCCTAATCATCTAGAATCTTTTGGAAGTGAGCCATCACTACCTACAATCAAAGAAACTTCTCTTTCACACACCTTACACACTTGGCTTCCAAAATGGCTTAGTTTCTCATGAAAATACATAAAATTCAGTTAATGACATGTTTTAATGCCATCCATGGCCTTATATTTCTCAAGTGTATCTTAAATAGGCTCCCACTTGAAGTTTTCACCCTTCTCACTATCATGTTCATTATGTTAGTTCTAACTAGCTGAGATGAGAGATTTTATTGAGGAACCTATGAGTTGTTTTGAAGTATTAAATTGACATTTATAGTTATTTTAAGTCTAAATATTTCCTTTTATGTGATTGGCATCTTTAGTCTCTTCTTATAACTTTCAAAACACACAAAACTATAAAAAAATACCCTATTTTTTACTCCATTTGTAGAATTACATATAGTCCAAAAGTATTGGGATTATCCCTAAAGAGGATTATACAACATCCAATAATCATTATAATAAAATTATGCCATTTGGGTTCACTAACTTCTCCATCTTCTTAAACTGGTCACTAGCAAGGGTTTTGGTGAGTTTGAGCCTACTTTTCCTCTTAGCCATTGTTCATGACGATATGACATTTAAATCTCAACTCAACTCCAAAAATTATATTTTTTTACCCTATATAACTTTTCATATCTCCTTTAGTATCCATTCAAAGTGTCCAAGAAGATATGAGCTTCCAACATTGCCCACTCGAGCTCTTTTCTTCATTCCTTACAAACTTGAATTGGTCCTAAGCCAAAAATTCCTTTCCTTGTGACTTATCTAAAATACATAAGATTTTAAACACTTTAAATTAACTCATAAATATTTAAAAATTGATTATAATTCTATCATATATTTGAAAGTGAAAAATGACCTCACATTTGGTTTCTACGCCTAATCATGCCTAATAAGCTTGTTTGTAACTTTGAGGGTCTGGGATACCATATTGAGGTTTTCACTACTATTAATGATCATAAATATTATTTTATAGTTTATAAAACTCACCAAACGTTATATAAATTCCCAAACAACTTATATTCCATCTTTTTGTCCCTACATTCCAACACTCTAGGGTTTGCATACAAAGGGAAGTACCCTCTGTCTGAGACAAAATATAGGGTAATTCCCATATTTACTTAGAAAAGTTTAATTTTTAGTGGATTATACAGTATTTATAGATAAAAATTTGGCCTTTATTTTATAAATAGTCCTCCTAACTTCTTTAAATTCTAAGACAGACTCCTAGAAAAGGGACTGTGTAGAGGGTTTTGAGATGTGGACTATGTGCTACTTTTGAAAGGGTTTTTTGCTCTTTATCCTTTATATAAAGGTATAATTATATTTAAATTCCACCATATTGATAGCATTCATAGTTTTCACAAAATATCATAACTCATGCTTTCACCTTGAAACATATCCTTACTCGGTTAGGCCTGACTAATAGGCTAACCCTGTCTATATAATTCCCCTACCTATAGGTGTAAATCACACTTTTAGAGATCATTACATTGATATATGGTATTATTTAAACCTTTAATTACATCCAATATTTCCTTTATTCACTTATACCATGCATTTTCTAGGCCAAATACCTAGAATAATCACCACTTTGGTCACTGTCAACTATAGTTACAATTGACTGTGTATGGTAGAGTAGGGGTTTTGTGGATAATAATTCACCTTGGAACCTATATAACATGTATTAATATCCATTTTATGTCTTTTTTATTCATCCTCTATAAAAAAACATTTTCATATTTATTCTTAATATCCTGTTATGGATGATGTGAAGGCTAACAGTCAACTGTAGGTTAAGTTCTTAGGAAAGAGAAAACTATAGGTGAGTATAGGACCTAAAACATAATATGCCACATTTTTTGATGATATTTTATATCATGAATAATATATCATTCAATAAATCCATTTGGTCATAGAAACATGTTTTAGGTCTACAACCTTGGGTGAAGGGTCTCTTTGAGGTTCAAACCTATAGGTGATATTGATTGTGTTTAGTGCATAAAAGTGTAATTTTTGGGCTTCTCTAGAAAGAGAACTAAATGACCAAATTACTTCCTTAACTTTGTAATTTGGGATCCTATGTGGATAATAAAATACATATTCACTTATATGCACCAATATTCTTAGCAACCTTGTTATATGATTTTGACAAAAGGGCCCAGACCTATGGTTTACACTTTTAGGGAAAAGGTCCCTAAATACATTCTTTTCACCTTTGATCATGGTTTCCCATTCTCACTTATCCACTTTAGGCCTCAATAATATTTTTAATACTATAAATCAACCACAAAGACCTCATGAAATCCTCTAGGAATACCAAATCTTCTCCAATCAACATTCTCATCTTTCTGTTAGTGCCACCTATAGGTGGTCATTCCAATATGTAGGTAGTATATATAAGTGTGGACAAGGTGTATTTTTTTTCCTCTTGGATAGATGTAGACACTTTAAAAATTATACAAATGGATTTTTATCATTATTATGGTATTTAAACCAACTTTAAAACTTCTATTCCAACATTATTTTCCCTCTCAAGAACATGTAGGTGCACATTCATGGTAAATTACATGGAAGTGTTGTATTTGACTAACATAATCCTTTGTTCACTATTTGGAAGGTCCAATTGTTTTTTCATATTATAAAATAATTATCATCACTTTGAGACCATAATTAATTCTCCATGAATGTGTTTCATAGGTTTTTATAGCTTACCTAGTTGATTGTATATGACAATCATTAAGTAAACTGACTGTATGGTGCTTATTACTATAGTACCATGGATCATTGTTTAGAGAATTATATTGAGTAGTAAGGGGTATCAATATAACATTAAAAAAATGTAAATTAACCTATTAGAACCCTCTAAATTCACCACTAAATCATGAAGGTTTTGTAGATAGTAGGAAACTACATGTAACATAGAATGGTGCTTTTTCCTAAAACTTGAGATACTTGGCTTATCCAAACACCTTGAAACATGAAACCAAGCATGGGGATAATTTTAAGAGAGATAAAAAGTCATTTATAATTATACTCAATATCTATATTTTACATACCTCTCTAAACCAAATCAAAACCTATAGGGGTCATAGATTAGTAAGCAAATTAGGTAAGTCAATTTTTTTTGGAAAGGTTCATAAAGCACTAGCCACCATTATTATACAACCAAACATCAAATTTAAGCTGACTAATTTTGGAAGACACCCCTAATATTATTTTTATTTAAACCTCCCCTATTGGTTGTACCATATAAAAACCTTAGGACCATTCTTGCTTTTCAAGCCTAATGGGAGGAGAGAGAAGTAGTTTTATCATTTTCTTGGATATTTTTATCAAAATTATCACTATAACAAGTGTTTGGAATACCAAAGGACACTCCTAAAGTGTCATCAATTTTAGGAGGTCATACAAGTCTATACACCTCAAGAAAACTCCCCTTTTTCTAAGATAACTTCTCTTTCTTCTAAATAACCTACCACTTTTTTGTTAAAAATAGTTAATTAAGACTTCTTAGATTACATGGGGAATGACATCACCTTTTTAAACCTTCAAATTTCTTAGGGAGGTTGTACAACTTATTTAATGCTCTATATTGACCCCCAAAATCACTTTTAGGACTAAAAAGATTATGACCAAGGATATATACACATAAAATCACACAAAATGAGCTATGACATACTTCATTATATTATAATAGGCCCACAAAAACATATAAGGATCAAGTTTTTACCTATAGGTGTCCCAATTTGACATGTATGGTAAAATTTAGTCAACAATTACTACTCTCCCTCTTCTAATAATATCTTGTAAAAAAGAAATAAATAATGAAACAAGGATAAATGCATCCAAAAAGAGAGTGTTACAAAAAAATTAAATAAAAATATAAATATGATCAAATGATGAAATAAGGTCAATGTATCATGCATCATGTAGGGATACAAGAGGAGGAAAGAGAAGGAACTCATAGTACCTATATTAGGGCTATGGACACTTGTCTAACAACATAGCAATGCTAGAGATTCCCCAATTTCCAAATATTTTTTTTATCAAAAACTAGAATGAAAGCTATAGTTATCCTAGGTTTCTACTAAAATCCTCATAACAAAGGTAAAAGTAAATCACTTCCTCACACACATATCTAGGACACAAGTAAGGAACGTATGTTTTGTTTGGTTGTTAGGAGTCTCTTTTATGTATTTGATTCAACTATTATTTTTTGGAATGGTTCATGTTTGATCTAGGGTTATTAACCGAAGCTTTTAGGTTCTTGAATACTTAAGAGTATTTACCCTATAAGTCACCATTTATTGTACCCAATATACCCCCATTCTTTTTTAATAATAAGGACCTACTATATTTATGAAAAGGTCTAAGCCTATCTTGAATGTATTCTAAACAAAAATATCTATGTTGCACTTTGCTTTTTAGTAAATGTATGAACATGCTTTATTTGTTCAAACTAACCTATTAATGCTCTTCAAAAGTTATAAGTATGCACATGGTTTTTGTGGATTCCTAATTTTTGAAGTTTTAAGATTTGTATAATTTGGTCTTTGAAACTTTCTTTTAGAAGCCTATCTTTAGAAAATTTTAGCATTTTTCACCTATATAAAACTTGGCACAAATTCACTCTTCAGAGTTTTTGTTCACATGTTTTGTCCAAGACATTTGTTTAGAGGTTTTATTTTCTGATTGGGCCTTCACAAATTTATTTTCCATATATTAAATTCTTCACCATTTGATCTTTGAGATTTAGTTTTTTAGAAGTTTTACAATTTGGCTTATTCTGGTCTTCATAGGATTTGTTTGATAAAACTCTTTGGAAAATGTATTTGGTATGAAATTGATCTTTAGCAAATTTGTTAAAAACTTTTGTTTGATGAAATTGTTTAGAGAAAATGTTTTAGACTTTTGTTTAGGATTTTGGTTTTTGGAATTTTGGTTTTTGGAGAAATTGTTTGGTAAAAAAATTTAGAGGATTTGGTATTTAGATAAATTGTTAGGAAATTTTGTTTGACTCATTTTAGTATTTCATAAAAGTGTTCAAGAATTTTGTTTGGGATATTTTTTCCCTTGTAAACACTATTTTAACATAATATACTGACTCTTGACTACCAAGAGCCCCTATGGCATTTTAAACCAAAGTGACAAAATGACACTTGGTAAAAAGTAATGATTTATCACTCCTATTATGCATCAATAGTGCTTGCATGGCATACCTACCAAATGAAGTGGCAAAGTTATAATTTAAAAATCAAAGAAAATTTATAGACTTTGGAAATTAATGGTGCATGGACTAGAATTAAATCCCAAATCTATATTAATGAATTAAAGAAAAACTACGTGATCGTTGATCATAATATATATTTAAACTCACTTAATTTACTATGAATAATCCCTAGCTACTAAATGTTTCAATTATATAGTGCATATAAAAGAGCTAATTTGATAAATTAAAAACTAGAACATTTTTAACATAGATAATTAGTAATGGTGCCCTCATACAAGACAAATTGAGGAATCCTTCCCCCATATGGATTCTCTATCAAGGATTTGATAGAGTATAAAGACACCATATTTAGCCCTATAATATTCAATAATGACCAACAATTATTCAAAATTATGAGAGGTGATTCACTAGGTTGACATTTACACTAAAGGATAATTTGACTCCATATCAATGGTAATTGGGTTCAAACATCTATCCCTTCAAATTCCAAGGTCTACACTTCGAATTAGAAAATCCAGAGGTCATGTCATGTATAGACCTCTTACTAGACTTATTATTCATTGGTAAAGTGACTGGAGGTGTATTAATTCACCATATAGATCATAACACTATCATAGCATGCATATTTTGGGATATGTTATAAAGGTATTTATCTCTCCTCATCACATATGCTACACATTATTTACATAGGGTAGTCTCATGGAATAAGGAGAAGTTAGTTGATAAAATATTAAGGAATTAGATGGTCCTAGGGGAGACCATCAATTTGAAGGAAAAATTAATTCCTATTACTAAGTTCAAGATGTAAATCCATATTGGGATGGACCACTTTAATAGGTTATACATCTACCCCAACATAGAATTCTTCCACCTTGAGTGGGTTTCATTGTTATACTTACTGATGACCTCATAGTTGACATTCATTATGGGTGAGGTAATTAATGCAAGGCTATGAGAATAGGTATTACACAAGGATAAGAGGCCCTAGGGAGGCCATTTATATATGATGTCATATCTTATTGATGATGTTCTAGGCATATTTTATGTACATAATGTATCACTCTAGAACCTAAATCCAGACTTTATAAAAAATCATATATGTTATTTGTATTCCTTCACATACATATATATACACCTAGAACACAAAATGCATTATGGAAGATGTATAACCCCAAATATGGATGGCCATTCATGAGTCCCAATTACCTAGAATATCCAAAATCATTAATAACACATTATTGATCAGGGGAGATTATTGGTTATACCTAGACTACACCATGATCATTTTCATATGCCACTTGGTATTACCCCTAGGTTTCCCCAAATATGTATCAAATAAGCTAGATAAATAGTAAATCACCTACTAACTATGGTGGGTGATAGATTAATATATACACAAGAAGAAGAATATTTCCTTCCACATATCTCACCTTATGATTGGGATAATGTGCTATGTAAATCAAAAACACTTTTAAGAAGATGGTAGGTATAAGGAGTACTTTTCATTGGTACACATGGACTAGGATCCTCATGACCAAGTATAAAATCATAGTAAATGCCTTGGTATCCCATACTAGTATGATCCATATGATCATGAATTATTACTTATCAATGTCAATTATTATTCCCATGTTAAAGAATAAGTATAGATAGTAAATCTAGTTGAAGACCTCCTTAAAAAGATTCAAGGGTAACCATCTATCTCAATTTTAGATACACACACTAGACTCCCACCTAGAGGAGGATGGGATACCTCATATTTTTGGGTCAATAGGCTTTCATAGCCATCAAAATACCAAGGTAAACCTTCAAAGACACCCCTTATGACACTAAAATTTGTAAATAAAGAGCCTGGAGTGATTAATACTTCACTTGGGGAAGTACATGATGACCCAATTTGTCTTGATTCTTCATATTCAAAAGGACCTGCCCAACCAATTTATACATCAATCCAAGAGGTTTTTTTTTATGGTTACCTCAACCACACCCATAAATGACACATATTCCATAGTTTGGAAAGTAACTATATGTTACAAGAAAAAGCCAAGGGCTCACCCCATTCCAAAGATTCTAACTATTAAGGCATTATCAACAAAAGGGCTATTATGAGAGGAAAATAATGTGAATTCATAGATTATGAGAAGTAAATTCAAAGGGATAAAAATTTTAACCTCTAAGACACCAAAGGAAAAACACTGTTACATATAGAATAACTATGTTAGGAATCAACCCCTTCAATTTCTACTACTCCCATTGTGTCTTGTGTTTCCTTTTGACTATTAGTTCCTTTGATTTTATGTATCTTAGTCTTAGTTTTCCCCTTCCCTTTTTATTTCCCAAGGTACATATTTTTTCCTCTCAATCTAATGTGTAGTCATCTATGGTTTTTCCCAAGGTGGGGGATACTTCATCCACCCCTATTATTTCTAATCCCCTAGTTATCCCACCTCCTCCAATTGTATCTTTGTTTTCCATCCATATTTTTTACACTATGGTCTCTACCACCACTATCCCATCACCCCTAAAGACTAAAAGGATAATAATTAATAAATCCAAGGGAGTAGTTTTAATCCATCAACTTCATGTTTCATTTACTTGATTGGGTTTAATAGTGCCTTACCCTAGTTATTTTCAAGACACTACTACAATAATAATGAAGGCTAAAAATAATAAAATAGTGTATATAGTCCACCCACTACCTCAATATGGTGGAGTGGGCTAGTCTAAAATAATATGGCCTTCCCTTCTTGATCCACTACTTGAAGAGGCCTTGAATCAATCCTCAAGAGAGTTGTTGGTTGATACTATAATTCATGAAACTTAACCAATAGACACAACCCAATTGGTCCTCCCATAATTGGAAATTGATATACAATTAGAGGCTTCTCAATGACCTAATCTTACAATTATAGAATTACCCACAATGATCTCTATATTTGACAAATCTACAAGGAATGTACAAAGGGTGAAGAAGAGGAAACTAGAAAATGAGGCTAGAATGGGGGTCATTTTAGAATAAGACAAGAAGAACTCACCTTGTTTAAGAGAAAGAATATAAAATTGGGGCAGTCCCACTACATTAAGGATTTAAAATCCTATTTTAAAACCCACAAGGATGCACTAGTCAAGATTCATGCGGGAACTAAAATGGCAAGGAAATAAATTGAGCAAGAAGAGAACAAATAAGGAGATAATATAAAATGGTGTATGTTTGCATACAAATATAAGAAAAAATGTGAAAAATACAACATCAAGATTGTATAATATCATGGAATCCATTATTATAATGAGGGATGAATTAACACCTCAAATAGTTTAAACTACCAAATTATTTAATTATTTTAAATAAGATGAGAATAAATTTAAGATCCTCATTATTTATATAAATAATAAGGTATATGTCCACCTTAATTTAATGGCATCATTAGAGGCTACAAATAACCTCAAGTAGGTAATCATCAAGACACAATAATCTAGAGAGTGGGTTGTAACAACTAAGGCAATAATGCCCAAATATGCATAGCATGAGAGCCTTATTTTGAAGATACTAGAGGATTAAAGATATCACATGCAAGGGAATCTATGGGTAGGCTTATAAACAAAGGAAATTTTGATCAACTTATTTAAGAAGCTTAAACCAAATTGAAGTATAACTTATAAGGATTAAAATTAGAAGAAATATAAACTATGTTAAATTTTTCAAGGAAAATGGTCGAGGTGGAAATATTTAAGATTAACTTTAGAAATACTAAAGTTTAACATGTACAGCTTATGGAACAAGTCAGTAGGGTGCATAGAACTCCATTATTAAAAATGGATGTTATTAGCTACCACTTTTATATTTGTGACAAGTAATTTCAAGTTTTGGAATCTAAGAAGAAATTTGATGCCTCAACTTCTAGTTATGCTTAAGCTACAAATTCAATGCCTCCAACAAGAAGCAACACCATGCAATCACCTAGTAAGCTTTATTTGAAGGCTAATTTTATATTAATTCATGTATGGATGAATAATCCTTGTAGTTATAGTTTACTTACACTCAGTATATAAATGAAAAAATTTCATGAACTATTTGTAAGCATTCACATGTTGTATTTCACTATACAAGCTAACTTATTTTGATGTATTTATAGTTAACTATAACCATGCACACAAACAATTTTGATACTAAAAATATAACCAAGATTATAATTATGTAATATAACTATGATTTTCCATGGACTTGGAAGATGATGAGAACCCTTCCCAAGTATATATATTCATGTAATCATGCATTCTAAAATGTCATAATTTTTATCATTATAGGAAGAAATCAATTTGATTATCATGCAGCTGTGTTGATATTATTTATTTCCATATTTATTAATTAAGGTTTTTTTTCTTGGTTATATTAAATCAATAATCTTAAATATACAAAAAATACATATAATTCTTGTTGTTATCATTGATGTATGCTAATTCTAGATGTGCAAAAGTTATCGAGAAGTTGGTAGATATAATAGATTTTAAGCAATTGGTTAAATTATATTAATATTCTAAAGTGTCTAGGAGTATTTTCCCTTTGTTATAGTCTTATAATGAGTAGGATGATGAACTAACATAATGATTAGGTCAATTAATATAAACTCAGATAAATAATATTATGAAGTTATATAACTGAGATTCTTAAAAATAGTAAAGTACACCTATTGATAGATATTATAATAAATAGGGAATAATGATACTCATCTAGTTTATTGTGTTTATGAAAATTTGAACTAGAATAGGATAAAACTGGACTTGAATATGATCCTAGATAATCTTTATATTCTAATAATATTCATTTTATGGGCTTTTACACTTAAGTTGGATCTAGATAGTTGTGTTGATGTAGGTATTTGACTTGGATATAATTATCCTATATAGAATATTGATAAGATATATATGAAACCAATTATATCCTTATGGGTATTATATCACCTTTATTATAATTTATTTAGATCATGTGCATAGACTTTCACTCTTTAGAAATGATCAAATCCTGGTTTTCTCAACCTTGGAGTGACTTTGGAAAAAATGGGTTAGTGGGTTTGCTATGTCAAGTTACCCCAATGACCCCTATATCAATGGGTGATACCTACATATTCAATACTTTTACTAGGGCCTCAAACTTATTTATATCTCCCCTACATATTGTATTATGTGTTATAAGGATGTAATGTGTGATAAATAATGAAATTAATTATCATATCTTGTAACTTGGAAAATATAGATCATGTAATTATCTTTGAATGCTTCAAACCTGTGGTAATACTTATCTTATGGATGGCATGGAAATAGGATTGAAAAGGGAAGGTTTTCTCACTTTAATTCTTTATTGAGTGCTTCTTGGTATATTTATTTTTGATTTATATGTGATATACATGTGCATAATGAATGAGGGTTGATCTTATATATACCAATCCTTTTTGAAAATATCTCACATTAAAGAACTTAGATTGAATTTTAGGAGATATTGGATTTTAAAATTGGATTACTTTTGGGAAATATAAACTTTTTAGGAAAAGTGGATACTTGTATTGATGCAAGTTTTTGCTTGAAACACAAGTGTACAAGAAGCTAAAAAACATTTAGAATTCCAAAATTGGTAGTGAAGGATAATAATCAGGGTTAGATATTTTTTCATAATATAACATGTTTGGTCATAAAAATAATATTGGTCATAGTAAGAGATAATAAATTGGACATAAAGAGATGGAAAACATGAGCCTTTAGATAGTGGTAAGGTCTATAACTGAAAGGTACAACCATGATGGATATTTTCCAAGTGTACAAGAATAGAGTACTACATAAATCATATTTTAGTATCTACAAACACTATATTTTGGAATTGGCTTATTGTATATATTTTATATTAAATATATTAATTAATATCAATATCATGTACCTCATGTAAGATTATTTTGAAGTGTATACATGGATAATGATTAGTTCTCATTACTTGAACACTAGTCAAATAAATGGTATCCACTTTTTCTTCTTAATTTGTAGATGTTCTATCTATCTAAATGGAAATATTCTTATATTAGAGATCAAATTTAATGTGACCATGATTATTTTTATGTGTTTTATTGGCTTAACTTTTCCATGTACTTCCTAATATAGTATTATATTGGGTCAAACTAGGGTCAATGTGGAATATGTAAAACATAAGTTGAGAGAAAGAGTTATGGGCCACTCAAAGGATTTTATTTTGAGTGGTGTAGATAAATTAGTCTTATCTAAGTGTTCAATTAAATATCTAATATATTTGAGAAATTTCATGTGACATACACTAACTTCACAAAAATTGTCAACCATGAAATCACTGCATTGTTTATTCTATGTAAGGGATAATGATCAAAGGTTTTATGAATGGGGAATAATTTTTGGTTTCCACCTTAAAAAACATGTTCATAATAATCATATTATTAGGTATTTATTTCTTTATTAATTCCTTCTTAGGAACCTCTTTCTTAGGAAAACATTATTTAACTCTTTTTTTGTTAGTTTGACGTTGGGAGATAGAACCATAATTAGAATGGGTTGCTCAATATTGAAAGGTGTGCTTGAGTCTTATGGTTTTTTAATATTATGTATCTAATTTAATGTCACAAATATCAACAAGATTTTGTAATTCATGTCTCAAATCATGAATTTATGGAATGCCCATGGAATATATGATAAACCCAATAGTATAGACCTTTGTGTAGAATGCATGAAAGTAATATGATTATTTGTTTCTGAATCATGTTACTAAGATTTTTTGTTGGAATATTCTTAAAATTATGATAATTTAATTATTTATTAGTCATAGATAATTTTTATTTCTTATCCCATGTTGGAGATAAAACATTTTGAGACACATGTGTTTTGATTGGGTATTTAGAGATCTAATTTATAGTAACATGTGTAAACACTTGATATTTTTCATACTTATCATTTATTAACCATTTATTTTGTATAAATAATCATTCCATAAATATATCTAAGTGCATATCCTAAGGAGTGCACTTGGAATGGGATGGGGTCAATTCATGATACTTTGTGAGAGAAGTTTACATATTATTTTTTAATACTTTTCATTATTATTAGTCTGACCTCCTCTAAGTATCTTTACATATTCCTTATATGTTTCCTTATATAAATTTATATTTCCACCCTATATTTTTACTACATCAACCCAACTAATACATTATATTTCCTACCTATGTATCCATGTACTATATTAGTTTAGTGGATATAATTATTAGTCTACATGTGCCTTATGTACTGTATTAACCTAGATGTTACTGTCAACTTAGAGTCTTAGGTGTTATTTTATTTTTTATCCATGTATGTATAAGTTATAATTATCATTCCAAAAACATGCAACACTCATATAGTCCACTTGAAGTCATATTTATTCCTTTAAGTAATGAAAATAGGAATTAGAGGACAAATTCTTATTCTTAGGGAGGTCAATTATTTCTCAAGGTATTTAAATATTAATAGGATAAGTTGAACCAATGAGGTTCCTTATAGTCTTTAGAGTTACCAAATAAGTACATCTAGGCCTTCATCCTTGCCATTTGAGGTATTCACTTACAAAATCCCATACAAGGTACCACTAGAGACAAGGGGAAGATTGATGTGCTGAAAAGTCAATCCAAGGTAAGTATCTTTATCCTTATTCTATTTCATTTTATTTAATTATTATAAGGGCATGCTTTATTTATCATTAAAGTAACATATACATTATTATCCTTACCTAATTTATCCTTATACCAAAAAAGTTGGTATAATATATGGATCCTAGAATTTAGATTACAATCAAACCTTATGGCATTTATTTCTTATTTATTTTAGTGTTATTTACTATGTTGGATTTAGGTTACCCTTGTTCATCATTTCATTTTATGCATTTTACTTATTATATAATTGATACCTCCCTTATTTTAACTATTGTTATACACCATTGGTTATATCATAAGACCTAGTTAGATGCCATATCCAATATATTAGACATGCAATTTAGAATCCTATATCATTGATATTGAGTGTGGATTATCATATTTTATTTATAAAATACCCCTACATTATTTCAATATCATTAGTTATATGAAGTATTTAGTTTGATATCCTATTTTTATCTTGGACTATAGAGATAAGGAGGATCAATATATTGGTTATCCTTTCCCATTCATACATTTTGGTGATTCTGACATGAATCCTATCCCACAATTGGTTGGATTATATTCATGTATCTAAAATTTATATTTTTTTCCATCATTTTTTAATGATGTCTACCCTTAGTATTTTTATACAAAACCTTAACCCATTCTATTTTTTATGATTTTCTCCTTTTTCCTTATATGAACACCATTGAAGGAAACTTCTCATGGTGCAATCACAAGATTCCATTTCCCATGGCTGAAGATCCTCATGATGATTTCCCCTCTTATGATGATCCCTATGGGAATCCTAATGATGACACCTATATTAGGACAAAATATTCCCAATATTATCTTCCCACTTATGAGGATCCTAATGATGACACCTATAGTGTGACCAAAAATTTATAATATGATCTTCTTTTTAATGAATATCCCTATGATGATCCATATAACATGGTTGAATATCCCAACATAACAAAAAATATTCTTATTTATAATAATCCCACATTTAATACTTATAACATTGTCAAAAATAATTATAATTATTTTCCCATCCATGATAATGATTATTGTGATGGAGGTGAAGAAGAAGATCCTCCCATTTGTTACATCCCACTTTCCTCACTAGACTTGATTTTTTAATTAAAAAAATATTAATGGGGTTAATGTTATTTAATTGTTGTTGTAGAAAACTATTTTCATTCATGATCATGTATGGAAAAATATATAATGTCAACCCTAATTCTAAAATCATCATTTGTTTTTGGTTGTCTTGGTCATTCAAACCATGCAAACTTGGCATGGTAAGGGTTTGAATGTGAGTTGGAAGGAAATGGTGTGGAGACTATGAGTTTGGTGGTTAAGCTTTGAGATTTAGGAAGCATGTAGGAATTTTTGGTCTGATGGTGAGTCATTCTTAGAATGATAGAGAATGGATTTCCATGATATTTGGGGTTTTCAAAATGCATGCAAGAGACTACAAAAATAATAAAAGAGAAGAAATATTTGAAAAAATGTTAGTTGTGGTAGATAAATGAGAATAATAAGAAGGAAAATAATTTTTAATTGTATACAAAGGGTAGACTAATTTATGTAATATATGGGTAGGGTTTTTTCTTGGTTTACTCTAAAAATTTATATTCTTTTTATATAGTTAAATGATAAAATTGTTTTGGGGTTTCTTTGAATGGTGGTTTAGAGTTTAAAAACCTTAGATAGGGTTAGGGATTCAACCTTGTGGTTGAAGGATTATCCCCACATAAAAGAATCCATGATTTGAATATGTATAATATGTAGAAAAGGTTAGGGTAACTGTGAAAATGAAGCCATAATTTTATTGACTTTTAATGTCTTTGTTTTGGATATTTACATGGATGTGTATTGATTTGTTTTAAACAAAGGACTGTGTATTATTTTAGCTATGGTTTAGTGTTAGTAAAATGGATATATGCTAATTAAAGGTTTTGAAACATTATTTAGATAAGGTTTCAAATTAGGGTTTCCTATAATCACACTAGATTGTGTATTTATGTTATTATTTGAAATATAGTGGAATGACTATGGATTTTTTGATTCATTCATATATAGTGAAATGATTGTGTATTCATATGGTTTGAGATATTGTATTATATTTGGGTTATGTTTGGATTATTTTAATATATAAATGAGGGTTTCATTGGATGATATTTGGGTATGTATTCATTTTAATTCAATTTTTAAGGGTTGAGTGTTATTATTTTTGTAACAGCCTATGTATGAATGTTATTACTGATGATTGGAAGATCTAAAATTAATTGTGTATAAATTGAGTTTATTGTATGTTGACTATGTATATTTGGTTATGTTTGGACTATGTATAAAAATTTATGAGTTCACAGTGTTCAAAATACTATGTTTGATGTATAATTATCTAGGAGTTGACTGTTTATATAAATTAATAAGTTGATTATGCATATATAATTATGACTTGATGGTGTATACAAGACTATGTGTCAACTAGGTGAAAATGATTACATGTTGACTGCATATAAAGGAATTGTGGTCAACTATGTATGTGTGACTGCATCATTTAGGTTAAAATGATTGTTGTTGGCTAAGTATGATTGTCTATGATTTGATTATATTTAAATGATTATTTTTTATGGTGAGCTGATCTTACATAAGGTTGTAATGCAATGGCTGAATGTTAATAATCAACTAACCTAATTTATATTTGGCTATGTATTTAAATGACTTCTAGTCAACTGTGTAAAAATATTTATAGATGTTTGAAAAAATATTGTAATGAATCGACTATGTAAAGATTTAAGGTCATAGTTACAAATACATTTTAAGTTTGAGTTAAAATATAAATTATAGATATTTATATGGAATGATTGGGTTATTGTTGATAATAATTATCTATGAATATGACTATTGTCTTCTTCATCTTGAACATTATAACCATAGATGAGAATAAAGAAATAAATATATGTTGGATTGTTTCTTTATTTCAGCTATCTATGTGTAATATGGTTAAATACATGTTTTATTGATGTTTATTAGATTGTATGAAATGTTGGGGTTAAATTAAGTTTATATTTATTAATTAGGGAACTTGGAATATGATAATAACTTGAACATATATATGTAATTATGGATTATTCATAAATATGAATATACATTCTTTATGACTACTTTATAAAAAGACGTACAAATACACACACACACACACACACACACACACACACACACACACACACACACACACACACACACACACACACACACACACACACACACACATTTAAAACCCTTAGCCACTGATTTATTAATGGCCTGATATATACATATAAATTATCATATAGTTATATATACTTATGCATATAATTTTTAAGTGTTAATATATATATATATATATATATATATATATATATATATATATATATATATATATATATATATATATATATATTTGTATGTCTTTTTATAAACTAGTCATAAAGAATGTATATTCATCTTTATGCATAATCCATAATTATATATATATATATATATATATATATATAATTTAACACTTACAAATTATATGCATAAGTATATATAACTATATGATAATTTATATGTATATATTGGGCCATTAATAAATCAGTGGCTAAGGGTTTTGAATGTATATAATTATATATGTGGATACTTGATATACATGTGTATGAAGATAATTTGGTTTGTAATAGATGTTTGTTTATCATGAATAGATTTATTCATATGCAAACTGGGATTTAATCATTAATTTATAATATGTTGTTTTAGTTATAAATTATGAGTAAAATGATTAATTTTATGATTAAAAAAAATATTATTGTATTTATTATTATTTATTGGTTAACTTAGAATTTATTGATAAATTTATTATT
This sequence comes from Torreya grandis, assembly GCA_037957365.1. NCBI lineage: Eukaryota > Viridiplantae > Streptophyta > Pinopsida > Cupressales > Taxaceae > Torreya > Torreya grandis. The sequence continues at coordinate 367,276 of JARHVA010007511.1, forward strand.
TTTCCTATAATATTTACAAACACAGGATGTTTTCATGGAATTGGTAAATTCTTAGATATTATAATGGTTCTTAGAAAACAATTTAATTGTAATACTACCTACTGGAAAATGGACTTTGCTTGTATTAAAACTTAGGAAATATTTAAGTGATAATAATTTATTATTATTTAACATGATATTATTTCAATTATTTCTTTTATTTAATTATTGTGTTATTATACACTAATATTTATGAGAAATCTATGGAGTTCTTATATATGGATTATTTAATAAATATGGTATTAATGACACTAATGATTATTATCATCAGATGGTTCTCATGCATATATATTTAGAGTCATTAATACTTAGATTAAATGAGATATGAGTGAGAGTGTGTGTGATTATGATTGATCAAATGGATCATTAAAATATACGAAAACTTTGGCCAAAGTAATTTTTATGGTGAAACATTATAATTTCACCTGTTTGATTATATGCATGTATGCATGATGTAATGCTCGAACATGATTCTTTATGATATGATACATGTAATTATAATCTTAAAACACATGGGTTCTAGTTGGCTTCTCGATACCTTCACCATTATCATCTATTCATCCATGAAGGGATGGTCATTTCCTAGTTGGGCATTGTGTGGGGGATCTATGGTTTGTGGTTGGTGTGGAAAAACATTATGATCATTCTTTCCCTTTCCTCTAATAGTTAGTTGATAGAGAATTTTACTCATGATTTCATTTTATATACATATGATGATTTAGGGATACTTGCTAGTTCCATGGAACATTGTATTTAATTATATTTACTCTAATGTAAAATCATTGTACTATTGTAATTGATAAACAAAAGATTGATTTCTCTTATTATATAATTTTATTATATAAATTTTAGTATTATCTAAGTTATTATTTAACAGATGTACTAATGTGATAAGTTGATCATCATATAAATGAATCATATCTAGTTTATTTTGTAAGATGCATTTTGTTAAAGATAAAGTAATTTATCTTAATTGGGAATAATCTGATTTGATTATTAAAGTTTTTTTTAAAAATTACCAATTTTTTTAGTTATGGACAAAAAACCTTGTGATGATTTTTCATATTTCAACAATTCTAAATTTAAATCATGTAATGATGGGGATAGTTTCATTATTTTTAACCCACTCTTGAATGGAGTTAGGTGGATGAGTCATAAAACTTGAAATCATATTCAACCCTACCCTCTACAAATTTTTTTTTTCAACTCATCAACTTAAGAACAGCACTAGTACACATGACTAGCCAAAAATTCATTATTGGTCATGTTTATTATTATCTTATAGATTATAAGACTATGTAGACCTCTCCTAAAGGTTTAATCCTAGTTTCAACTTCATCCAAATCATCAAAATCTACACAATAACTATTCTAACTATATCAACCATAATGATGCTATTATACTAAACTCATAGAGACCCAAATATATCAAAATTCCCAGTATAATTCATTTATATCCAAATAATTATATTGATATTTCCATGACCTAAAATGTGTTTATATAGTTATAAATCATCTTCCTCTTACAAAAATTTGAATTATCCATGACCTAAAAATTATCGATATAGTTCTAAATCACACTCTTCTTACAAACAAATGTGTTTGCCATGACTCAAAGTGTGTTGATACAATTATAAATCCTCCTCTTATTACTTTCAACTACATTAGGTAGAACACATATAGTGTAAATATGGGGATAGTTTAATTATTTTTAACCCACCCATGAATGGTGTTAGGTGGATGAGTCATCAAACCTCAACTCACATTTAACCCTACCCTCTACAAATAACTTTTTTCAACTTATAAACTCAAGAACACTTAGTTCACATGCCTAGCCAAAAATTCATTATGAGTCATGTTTATTATTATACTATAGATTATAGGGCTATTTATATTTATCCTAAAGGTTTAATCCTAGTTTCAACCTCATCCAAATCTACATAATCACTATTTATAATTGTATTAGCCATATCAATACTATTATGCTAAACTCATAGAAACTCAACTTATCAAAAGTATTGATATAATTCATTTAAATCCAAATAACTATATTTACAACATATATGATCTAGAATGTGCTAATATAGTTCTAAATCATCCTCCTCTTATAAATATCTACATCAATGATGACCTAGAAATTATCGATATAGTTCTAAATCACACTCTTATTACAAACAAATGTATTGACCATGACTCAAAGTGTGTTGATATAATCAAAAATATTCCTCTTATTATATTTGACTACATTAGGCATAACCTATATAGTGTAAATATAGTGTTATATCTATTTTTTGTCATAAACAATGATAACAACCATAGCCTAGAATGTATTGATATAGTTATATATCCACTTCCTACATTAACAAATTATATTGATAATGAAATATAAAGTTTCATTAAAATATTACACAATATACCTATTAAACATCATTGTATTGCTTATGATGATATATTCATCTTTGACTTTGATCAGTCTAATTATAACAATAGTGTTGATACAATCATTTTTAGTTTATATTAGCTTTTCTATATTAGTTTGGTCGATACCATATAAAAAATTTATGAACAACCTCCAAAATATCCAAAAAATTACTTAGATGCAAAAAATACTACTATCACATAGATTTACACAACATCTATAGTCATTACCAAACATGTCAATCTTGAGTTTAAGTCGAATCTTCCTATATCTCAAATTTTTGGGTAACTTGTGATGCCTATCCCTTTCTTAATTCACATGTTGGGGCATGTTATACTACCCATTTTTATCCTTTACACTTTGTGGAGTTTTTTAATACCCATACTCATATTCATTCATGATTTGGGTGCATATTATGTTGTCCATCTCATCCTTCATCAAACTTGTGATCATTTCACCCTTACAATGAGCTAATTATATAAAATATTACACACCTAAAATGCTATATACCTAATGATATGATATATTAATGTGTATGGGTTGGTGTATATGTTGACATGTGGTACACATACCCATTAGTTATTTATATGGATCCAATATATTAGGATAAATGAGTGACCTATAAAATTAGTGCATTGGGTAATGGTCAGTCTATATTGGGATTAGCAGGTTACCCATCCATTGTTAGTTGTATAGAGGTATATATGAAGGATGTGAATATAATTTTAAAGGATATAAATCAATCAAGTAAGAATTTTATCTTATATTTTAAGGGGATATTGGATTTTGTCCCTCAAATTGACATTATGGAGTTATTCTTTCCTAAAAGAGTACTATATGGTGTTGCCCTACCTCAAGGGTATTATTATTTTATGAATATATTGAATATTTGGGCATCTTAGCCCACCAATATCTATTATTTTGTGTTGATCTACATTATATTCTACACATTTGTAATATTATGAGTATTGATCATAACAAGCAGTATCAAAGCATCGATTTGGGTAAATATTATTAGTGAAACCCTAATTTTACATAATCATTTATATCTTGAAATATGTTCTTATTTTTTTTCAAATTTTTTTCTAGTGTTAAATAATATTTTAAGTCACAATAAAAAAATTGAGGTTTTAATTTTTATTTTTTGGGATTTATTGCTATTTTTATAATTTTTAATAAATCCTTCATATCTACCATAATTTTAGTATTTTTTTAATATGAAATTGTTGTTGATTTAGTATCGGTATAAAATAAATCTATAATCAATTTTTTGGAATTTTTTGACAAGTATTTTGTGAGTTATCATGCTTTTATTATTTTTCATAATTCACTCTACTAGCCAAATTTTTAAGAAATCTATCACAAAATTTTCATTGAAGTTGCAGTATCATACATGGAAGATACAATAATTTTTTCAGACTATTTAGATTATTTTGAAACAAGTTATTGAAACTTTAGGTTTATTTCATTAATCATAGTTTTTTTTTTCTCTTATAAATCATGGGTCAAATTGATTACAAATAAGGGGAACATTTGCTAGAGAGTGTTACAAAATTGTAAAATATTTTTCATAAGTATACTTAAAAAAAAGGGGCATGTTGTAGAAGAAGATATTGATGATGATAACCATGAAGAGAGTGTAGATTAAGAGGAAGAAGAAAAATATGAACATAATGATGATGATGAGGGAGCTATGGATGATTCAAGAGGAGAGGTTGAGGATCATGATGTGGAAAAGAGGAAGAAAATAACTATGATGATGGAAATTAGTTAGAACATGTGGGTTCTTATGAAAAATAATAAATAGAGTATGATGATGATGATGATGATGATGAAGAGGATACATATGGTATATAAGGAGAGGTAGAGGACACCGAAAAGGTGGAATAAAGATTGGATGATTAGGGTTCAAATAATTTAGCTCTAAAGAAATTAGAGTATTTTGGTTATTTTCATGGATGCATTCAAAAGAATGTCATTGTCCCAATAAACCCTAATTAAAAGTATAAATTAATCAACATGGATGTGGTCCAAGATCTACATATTCAAGAAAATAATATCAAGGAGGCTCAAGTAGATGGTAAGAATATTCAAGTTTTTAAATATTTGAAGCTCACCATGGATAAATATCGTGTTCATTCATTTTTTTATGCTTTAGATATAGATGATTTTATGGTACTTGGATATCCATGGTTAGATAATTTGGGAAAAATCAACATTAATGTGAAAAATAAGTTCATGAAGTTTTGGTATGGTAAAATTAAGGTCAATTTATATGATATCATAGTTGTAAAGGCATAAATAATAGTCAAGGTAAAGCATGAGGATGAGATTGAAGAGGGTGTGTAAGATCACAAAGAAGATTCAAATGAATACATAGATAAACCAATAATACAAGAAAAGAATAACATTTCATATACTCAAAAGACAAGGGTACTACCACATGAAAATTTGGAAGAAGAATAAAATATTGATAAGGTCATAAAATCATAACATGATATGATCCTAACTATACCAATAGTGTCGATACAATCATTTTAAGTTTAAATAATCTTTTCTATATCATCTTGGTCGATACTATACAAAAAATTTATGAACCATATCCCAAAGATCCTAAAACTTACTTAAATGCCAAAATTCCTACTATCACATAGATTTACACAACATCTATAATCATTACCAGGCATGTTAATCTTGAGCTTAAGTCAAATATTCCTATATCACAAATGTTGGAGAATGTTACACTACCCATATTTCTCCTATTTTACACTTTGGGAAGTTTTCAATATGCATGATTTTGGTGGATATTATGATTCCCATCCTCATCTTTCCTCAGCCTTATGATCATATCACCCTCATAGTGAGTTAGTTATATAGAATCTTACACACCTAAAATGCTATGTACTTATTAATATGATATATTAATGTATATGGGTTGATGGAGATGTTAACATGTGACACACATTACCTTAGTTAGTTAAATGGTTCCAATATATTAGGATAAACAAGTAACATTTGTAATTAGTGCATTGGGTAATGGTTGGACTACATTTATACTATGAGGTTACCCATATATTATTAGTTATATAGAGGTCTATATAAAGTAGATAAATATCATTGTAAAGGATATCAATCAATCAAGTAAGCATTTATTTTTATATTATAAGAGGATATTGGAGGTTGTCCACTCTAAATGGCATTGTGGAGTTATCCCTTCCTAAAGGAGTATTTTATGGTGTTACCCTACCTTAAGGGTATTATTATATTTTTGCATATATTAAATATTTGGGAATCTTGAATTGCCAATATATATTATGTTGTGTTAATCTACATTATATTATACATATTTTTAATACTATAAGTGTGGATCATACCATAAAAAATAAGAAAATTCAACTTCAATAAATATTTTGAGATGCATCATATATCTTTAAAACTATAATTTTTATAGTGTACATTAGTTTTTATTGCATTTAGTTAAATATTTAATTCACATTAACTTTATTGATTATAGTTATTTTATTTTATTTTGAGCTAACATATCTTATAGGTTATTTTATGAATTTTTTGGTATTTTAATATTTCCTTACTTACACCTCTATGTCTACTATCATCTACCTTAGTACCCATTATTGGTTCTTATATCCCCTTTAATTTTTACACCTCTTAGTTTTATGCGATCTTGATCTCATTTTTAGATGTGTTGGTACTTTATTTTATAAAATTTTATAGTCAACCATTATTTACCTCATTTACAGTTGGTAGCAACTCTTAGTTTTATGAAAATTTGGTCCCCTTTTTAGATTTTTTGGTACTTTATTTTATATACCTACCATGTTATAGTCGGCCTTTATTTCCCTTATGGATCTTTGGTGGCACATATTTGGTTATGTGACCTTAGTATACTTTTATATGCCTTAATAATTTATTTATTAGCTATGACCTTTTTATTTTGGCCATTATTTCACTTTAAATTATTTGTTATCATTTTATCCCTCTCTTTTGGGATGTTTTATTTTTATTTATAGTCAATGATTACTTCCCTTATGGATATTTGGTATCACCTCTTAGTTTTATATGACCTTGGAATCTTTTTTGGATGAATTGGTACTTTATTTCATAATATACATTTTAATTTCAGCCATTGTTTCCTTTGTTTCTTTGGTATCTTATATCATCACTACACCTTGTGGGGTTTGATATATTTTTTTATGCTTCATTTATTTATTCTACTCATTTTTAAAATTTTAGTTTTTCATATTGTGAGTTACATGGTAATACATTGGTGAATCAACTAATCCCTCCTCATAAATTCCCATCCTCATACTACGATCCCACTTCCACTCCAAAACTTAGGTATGTGTCTTATTATAAGTTAATGCTCGAGAATGGTGTTTTTTCACTTAAAGTTAGTTATATTTTCTTATGGAAAAAATATTAATATATCTACGTGTTATCATTCACATTCCACTCAATATTATGATGAAGTCTCAACTTATCTATCATTATATCATATATCTTTATGAATTTTTTTTATGATTGGGAAACTTATACATTCTATGATCATTTCTACAATCTTCCTATTTTCACCTCTTTTGGGGATCACCAAGGTTAGTTTTGAGATTTAATTTTTTTATGGTGAATGTCTAGGATTATCTAGGCATCTTTTCCTCTAGGTTTTCCTCTTTAGTAGATAAGTGTAAAATCTCTTGTGTTAGTCATATTTATCACCCATGTTTGGTCTTAAAAATTTATAAGGAGGTTTTTTAACTTATTTTTTATTTAACAAATGAATGTTGTAAAATATGTATAAAACCTAATATATCTATTCATATTTTAATATATGACATCTAAGCATAAATATAAATTTAAAGTAATATATGTAGAATTAACTGAAATTAATTGATTGAATTTTATTTAGTAAGTATAATTGATAATATGATACTTAGATTTTTTGATTTCTAGTTGATTATATTTTATGTATGATAGTGAGAAAAAAAAAATAAATATAATTAAAATTGAAAAACAAATCATAAGCAAATAATTTTATATAAGTAAAATTAGAAATAACATAAAACCCTAGGATAAAAATCAAAAAATAAAATTCTTGAAAATGTATGGGTTCACCAATATATTTTACCCCATTTTTTATTTAACAAATTAATGTTGTGAAAATATTATAAAAATTTATAGATCTATTAATATTTTAATATATGACATTTAAGCATAAATCTGAATGTAAAGCATAATAAGCAAAATTGATTGAAATTAATTAATTGAATCTGACAATTGGCATATGATAAAAATAGTAAGCAAAACCAATAATAAGATACTTAGATTTTATAATTTATATTTGATGTCTAAAATTAAAAAATAATAAAAGATAAGGCTATGATAGCTCAAGATCAGAAGCAAAAACATTTATTATATTTGGACAATTTCACTCTCGCTGACAAAATTGCAAGCTAGTGATTTTTGTTGACTACAAACTTATTTTCATTGACTGTGATCAATCTATTATTGATTCACCACCTATACCTATGTTTATTAAAATGGATAAGATATTATGATATTTTTATTTTTGTATGAATTCTATTGTTTTCCTTAGAAATGCTAGGGTTAATTTTTAGATCTTAAAACTTGTAAAAAAGAGGGGAAGTGTAATGGGATGGGTTGACCCTAATCACCCATTAATTATTGAACACTAACTTCATATCCATATAAATTTATAAAGGAATCAAGTCACACATAGTTCTCCCACCTAAAGTGACTATGAGATTGTGATACTTGACTATATGTATACAACTAGAAATTTGTTTTTTATACTTGAAAATGCTAGCTCTTGACTTGATTTAAAATTATTAAAATTTGATTTGAGAATCCTTCTAGTGATATATATATTGAATTTAGGATGACTACATCATAATTTATTAGTGTGTAGTACTATAAAATATAAATACCAAATAAAATTTGAGTCCCTTTAAAATAAGATTTGATTTACTTATATAGTTAAATATTTGAAAATTTTCCTTTATTAAACCTTACAAAACCTATGGAAAGACCCATAAGAATATTTTAAATTTGGAAACTAGTCATTAAATGGCATAAGGAAAAGGCCATAGTAGGTAGACAAGTTTAAGGTAATAGACCTATTTTTTGAGAGTGGAAATGTCCCAAAAAATTAGGGATTTTCATATGCTTATAGTAGTATGAGATATCATATAAGATAGTTTGAGAATTAACCTGAAGATTATGAGTGGCAGTGATGGAAAAATAAAGGGTCAGATCCCCATATAGATAAATGTCTTAAATTAATGGTGAATAAGAGTCATGTATATGGGCATAAGTAAAGGGATTTAAGATATGTCAAACATTAAAATATTCAAGTACCTATGACTAGATTTAGGTATCTACATTTGTAACCCATTTATTCTAGTAATGAAATTATTAGATTAAAGGAGAAAAAAATAATTGATTGTTTAAAACACACTTTGTATTTGATAGGAAACTCTAATTATGCAAGGCACTTATTTTTATAAATCCTAAAACAACACATGAATAAGTCATTTTTCATATTTGAGTTCTGAAAAATATTAAAATCTAAAGTTAAAAAAATTGAAAAGAAAACAAGGAAGGAGTCCACCTATATGAAGATGTAATCATGTTGCCTTGTATCCTATAAAATATGTTAAAGCAATAGAGAAACATTCCCACTTATAAAAGCACTTGAAGAGGAATTTCCTCACATTTAACCATTAGAGAGTCGAGTGCGATCAAGTTTAAATATTGAATAACTAATCAAGCCTTTGAGTTGTAAAGATATTGTAGGCACCCAATAGTTACATGATGCAACACTTCTAAAAAAATGTGATAATGATGAAAGTATATTCAAAACATGTTTGGGCTAGGTTCTCTCAAAAAAATTTCCTTTATTATAATTTTGCCCTATTTTAACCTTTTAATTTCATTTTTTGACTCTTTCTATCTTTAATCTCTAAGCTTCTTCATTTACAAAAAAACCACTAGTTTTTAAGATGAAACAACTCTTAATCATGATGAAATCACCCTTTATAAATGTGTTATGCCATGATAGTCTCATAATAAATTATGGTAAAAGTTTCATATTTATGGTGGTTTAATTATTTGATAGGGTGCTTTAAGTTTTGAATGATGTGGTTTTCTCACCTTATGCAGTGGTTTTGTATCTATCACCTACAAAAATAGTGGTTTTATCACACTTTGTATGTCTTCTAATTTTATCTTCTGAGACTTGAGTTCTCAAGAATTTTACATGTTTTTATTTGGTTTTATCCATTGATTTGATTCTTTCTTGCCTACATGATATCCTAGTTAACTTCCCATATTATTTTAATTAATTCTTATCCCTCATAAGTTTATCTTTCAATCAATCAATAGTTAAACTCACACATGCAACCTCCTTTCTTCTTCTACAAGTATCTTAGTTTTAGATTTTTTTTTAATCCAAATTTTTATTTGAATATTGGGTTTTTCAAGATATAAATAACCCTATCCCACTTGATTTCAATTTTGGAAAATATTTTTCTCCTCTTTTGGTCTTTTTTGTGTCAAATCTACACCATTTTGGAGGAGATAATTTACTAATCTTCAACACAATATTTGATATAAATGAATCAAACAACCATAATAAATTTAAAATCTTGTCTAGATTTATGTTATTATTACTATATTTATTTTTATATCATCATTTTCTATAGATTTCCTATCGTCATGTTGAGCAGAGGATTTAGCTTCTTGAGAATTCTTTATACACCACCAATCTTAGCCTTTGCTTGGTCATAACCATTTATTAGGTTGGGAGATTTATTTTAAATATTATTTATATTTATTATAAAATAATAGTTTAGTTTTTTTAATATATTAGATTAGATAAATATTACAAAAAATCACTTAAAATAAAAAGAAAATAATTTCTTCCATCTTTCCTCTCTTGCATAAAAATATAACCTAAGTTTATTGTTTTATAATTGCATGTTAATTTATTTGAAATATCATAGTGTGAATATCACATAAGGCATATTAATAAAAACATAAAAATAGGGACACCCAAATATAATAGTTTATTTTAATTTTTAGATAAGATTTCATACACAAACAACTCTCAAACACATACACACAAACTTAGACAACCTGGATACTCAAAACATGCATATTAGATTCAAGATCCATTAATTTAGTTAGTGAAATGATGTTGTTTTTAGGTATTAAAATTATAATATTAAAATACTAAACATGAATTATTTAATCCTTAGATAATTTCATTTCATATGTATAAGCAATCAAAGCTTTTAAAAATTAATTTTTAGCTTGTGTAGGTGAAGTCAATTTTTTGAATCCTTAGTAAGTGTGATTGCTAGGATTTTAAAATATGGTTTAATATTTTAATGTTAGGAAAGATAATTTACATAATATTATTTCATATCATTTTCATAATAAAATATAAAAACAAAATTATGTCATCTAGATTACATTATAAAAATCATTTTGCAAACTAGGAAAAACTATGAAAAAATAGCACTTGCATATTTCTTTCAAAATTTTAGTTTTAGATTTGCATGCATCCAAACTATTTAGTTAGAAAAACAAAATTAATTTTATTTCAATATTAATTAATTCATTTCTTTCAACATTTCATTTTTAACAAGTAAATTAATTAACGTTATTTTTCAAAACTTTGTAAAAAAAAGACAAAACATCTTGAAAAGCCTTGTCAAAATGAACATGAGCAAAAAAATTTGTTTAAACATTTTTAAAAAATACCTAATTTAAAAAAAATAATAAATATAATATCCTATGAATCATTACTCTTACAATAAATTTTATTTTTTCTTCCATGACACTTCCATAATGTCCTTATCTTATTAGAGTATGTATTTTCCCTAGGGTTAAAGTTCATTTTCCTAATAGAAACTTAAAGAGTGAAATTAACACAAAGATAAAATTACAAATATTATATTTCATATAAATTATTCACCTTATTTTAAACTTTCTCATTGTTCTTTATGAGTAGGAATAAATTAAAAATCCTCACATAATCATCCCCCCTCATTTATAAGGTTGCCAATACAATATCATCTAAGCTTAGCCATTCAAATATCCCTTTATTTCCTCATCAGGACTAGCTTCATCAAATTTACATTAAATTTATGTGTGTTATTCATCAAAAATATCAAATCTTATAAGATCAATCAAAACCCCAAGTCATCCAACCTAACCATACCCATTTTTTTGTTCCTAACATTGATCAAGAACTGTTGTCACTTAGTTTTGCACCCTTAAAGAGGTAGTTAAAACCTTATCCAAACTAAGTGAAATATTAGATTACCCCTAGACCTATGGGTTTCCTATAACATGGGTAAACCTCTAGATTTAAGGCCTAGCTCCCTAGATTTGTCTTTGATAACGTATCACCTATACTACCAGCTTGTTTAAATGAAAATGGATAGAGAGAATATAAAAGAAACCTATATTAATGAGGTGATACACCAAGTTAATATCTAATATAATAACATTTACTTGTACTATTAAGGATGATTCACAAAACTGACTTCAACATCCTAGATTCTTCTAACATAAGTATTTCAATCTTGAAGGTGATATGCAATGAACTTATTCAAAGTGGATGAACAAGAGGTATAATTGTAGATAATAATGCTTTCCTTTACACTTAGAGACATAAAAAGACAATAAATACACTTTATGTGACCTATATGAGGTAGACTACTTGTATAAAAAATGAAAGAGTAAGATGAACACAAGGATACAATCTTATCACTTATGATTCAACATGCACTACTTCACACACTTAGACAAGAAGTTTAGAACTCAAAACCAACTTGAAATATTTATTTAATGGAAAACATCAGTATTTAAACCAGCAAGGCTTCACCATACCAAATGTGGATGATCTTATTAGCCAAAATTGGCCCACATATGAAGCTTTTACCTGTATATCTTGAGCAGTCTTCATCTACAGCCATGGTTTGAGGATCAAGGGAAGGAATTACCCATTTTATGGTTTTGGTTCATTTTTATTTTTTCAATGAGTGAAACTATATATAAAACCAATAAAGGAATTGTTTTTCATAGATAGGACAATAAGTTAAGTTCATAATTAATGACCTTTAAAGGTCTAAGTTTAGTTATGATCTACCTAGTTCATTAAAGTAAAAAAATCCACAATTTTGAGCCAAGTATATGCCTTAAAATGATCTAATAGCATGGGATGTGTTATAGGACATCAAATTAAATCTATCAAAAATAGCCATTTGGATTTAAATAATAGAAGTAATCCATAGGGATATCAAGTGTCAAATCCTCACTTGAACCTTAATCAATAATCAATGGCATGTAGGTGATCATTAAAGTCATTGAGTCAAGATAGATCTATGTTGCATATTCAATCACACAATTGAAGATCAATAATCTACATATGATCATACATATCAAGATTGATAGTGCACATGAAACCATGTGGAAATAGATCAATGGCATGGACCAAAGTCAAAATCTAAATGAGCTCAAAAGGCACATGGATATACCAAGTGTCACATTTTTGAAATCTAAGATAAAGATCAACACGTGGCTACCAAGTGGCACAATCTCGATATCAAGGTCTAAAAAATTGATGCATGACTACCAAATTTCATGATATTGATAACAAGGTCTACAGAAGGCACACAAGGTCATTACATGGTATAAGCACATAAGGTCATTACATGTCATAAGCATGTTTAATCACATGAACTGATAGTAGGGTCTATAAAAAGCATGCAGGTGTGCCAAGTGTCACATTTTCAACATCTAATGTAAAGATCAATGCAAGGCTACCAAGTGTCATAATATAAAAAGTGGGTGTAGATCAATGACACATGGGCAATCTCATAAGGTCAAAAAGTTAATGAGATAGACTATGTGTGAGGATTCCATGTGGAATAAGCACATTAACTAGATGGAGATTGACATTAGGGTCTAAAAAAGGTACTCAGAGCTACCAAGTGTCACAATCCTATAAATAGAGATCTAACAATGTGCATAAAGCTAGGTGTCACATTCTTGAGTATAGATAAAATATCAATAGTTGAAGTTGAAATTCAAGGCTAGGAGACTCTAGAGGGGACTGATAGATAAAATTTTATCAAATATCTAGGGGTCACAAAATGAGTACATGTGTCCAAAATGACAACAATCATATTTTAAAAATATGATAAACAATGTGGTAGGAGATGCCACATAGGCAACCATGTCAGATCAAAAGATTTTATGGACCCATGGGTTACCAAAGCAAATACTTCATACTCATTTCCACCAGTAAAGCTCAGCTAAGATCCCTAGTTTGAATATTTAGAGCCTATAGGCCATGTTTTCTAAGGTTGTAGTGTTTTTTTATGACTATATTCATTGTTCTTTAAAAAGTACTCACACGTACAATGAGTTCTTGGAATCATAATACTTTGGACTATAAAACCATAGTTTCTTGCTAATTCAAATGATATGGATACATTGAGGAGTGAAGTGTCCATGGAAAACCAATAGGGGAATTATTTTTCCATTCCATGAAGACCTATAATAAGTTCTAAAAAGCAACTATATAGTCAGTAGGATATTAGTGGAGTGTGGTAAGAGGATGATCATATAATTCATATCAAGATCATTTTTTTCAAAAGCAGGCTAGGCCTAATTTTGATCATCCTCTCATAAATGATTGATCACCTACAATAGGCCTAAAGGAAAATAATCACTTATTATTATTACCATTTTCATATCTTTTACACCAGCTAGCATGAAGGTAACTAACACCCAAGTTTTTATGGCATATATCTAAATGACTTCATGTGGAAACTACAATGCATAGGGTCCAAGGTGATGGAATCAAAAGAATGATCAACCAGGGCTCCAGCTCAGCACATGACCTGTAATTTCCACCCTAGCACAAAGACGATCTTATGTGCTATAAAGCCTAGCTCAATCTAGTGAATAAGGAGATTCTCATTTTACATAATGAACACCTACCAAAATATTTTTATGAAAGACATCTTAAATCAATAAATAAAATTTTTACCTATCTCTTGCCTCTAAATTATGTTTAACAAGCTTGTGCATGATGGCCTTGTGAAGTAGTGTTATTACAAGTCTATTTTCCTTCTTTCTTGCCTAATTTTAAGTGTTTTAAAGTTAGTTTTAGGTATGAATTTGAGATATTTCCACCATTAATGGATCCATGTTTTGAATCTTAGAATTCCTCTTTGCTTCATTCATTGTTTGGTGAGCCTAGTTTATGAAATACTTATGCAAATTAGCTAGACTTTGAGATTGTGTGAGATGGAATTACCTTATGCTACATCAGTGTTTAGTTCATGCTTATGTGCTCATGTGAATTAAATTTGGTGTATCACCCATTTATCTCTCTTAGTTATCCTATACCCCCTCTCTATCCATTTTCAAGTAAAAATATTAGTTTTGGTGATATACTAAGAGGAAGTCAACCTTCTCCAGAAGTTCAACCTCACCATAAGATACACACAAACTAATGTTATTCCCATTATGTATCTTAGTTTGAGGAATCTTTAATAACCCTCTATAATGATGAAAACTAAATGATATAATAGTTTTTGGCACTCCCAATGGGATCAATTTTGAAGAAGTTTGGTCAAGTTTGATAATGATTTGACCAATTTGCAATGGTTATAGATTTCATATGATAGTATCTAGTGACTTTGAAGAACACTTAACATTATGTTGGTGGAGAAATAGCTATATTTCATGCCAAAGGTGATTATAAGATCAGATTCTAAAGATATTCCTTTCAAATCTGTTGAATTACCTTTGAAATCAATAAGAAGGTTAGGATTTGTTAACACTCACCCTTACATGGGAAATTTTCCTCCTAAACCAATTTCAAAATATACCCATACAAGGAGATCTTTGTTAGCCCCTTTCACTACCATGTTAGTCCCTATATCTTTCCCTTTTATTTTTTTCAATGGTCATAGTATATAGAACCTCAATCACTATGACCCTATTCCAATGGCAACTCTTAAAAGTTTTCCTTACTTCATAGGAGACTAGTCTACAACCCCTTTTAAGCACTTCAGAGATGTAGCCAACTTATACAATATTCATAACATCAATGAGTAAAATGTGGCCATTAGGTTATTGGCCATATATTTTAAGGTTAAATCCTTTGACCGGTATATAAAACTTGTTGCTAACTCCATCACATCATGGGATAAATTAGTTTATGCATTGTGTAAGAGATTTGAAGATAAGAGTGACCACTTGTCATTTACTAAATAGTTAACTACAATCAAGAGGGATCCTCATGAGGTTATGTAGGATTTCAATACAAGGTTTCAAAAGACATGGGATAGGATTCCAATCCTTATCAATAATACTCCTAGATATTATTTACTTTACTATTTGAAAACTCTTAATAGTTATATTTTAATAATAATTCAGTCTATGGGAGGAAACACATGACTAAATGCTTATGAGGTTTCAATTAGAGCAGAGAATTATCTAGTATAAGTAGAAAGCTTACACCTAGACCACCAATGTCTTTATTTCCTAGGATTCAACCACATTCTATCATCATTCCTCACCTTGATTATATTCCAAATATACCAACACTTACTTCCATACCTACACTAAAGTAGGAAAAGGCTTCAACTAGTCAATCTAGTCCCTCTCAAGAAAATAAGAAATTCTAAGAGCTCAAGAGTATGTTTCAATCCTTTGGAAATGAATTGGTGAATGTGAAGAGGTAGAAAGTCTAGTTCATTAAACCTTACCAAGATCCATACAACCTCAATAGCAATCTTATCAAGCTAATAGGCCATCCTACAAAGGAAATTTCAAAATCCAAAGACAAGGCCAAAGACAAGGGCATCCTAAATATGTTAGGCAAAATAATTATAATCTAAATGTTGCAAGTACCTCTAATACTTTGGTCCCTACTTTTAACAACATTGCTTAAGAAAGTGAGAGTACTATACCTTGGAATTAGTCTTTTGATCAATCCATTATCCTAAACACTAATTCAATCAAGTTTTAAATGATCTATGGTAGTAGGGTGCTAGCTGTGAATACAATCAGGTTCTTATTGCTTGGAATACAAAATACCTATGATGAGAAAACCAAAAGAGCCTCAACAAGGCCAAGAGCCTAATGAAGGACCAAACTAATTAGGTACTAAAATGGTTAATTATGAGCAAGGAAAATTCTATGCATGTAATCAATAGGTTAGTTCTATCCAATAAAACATTATAGTATCATCGAATACTAGGTTAAAGAGAAGGAACATAGATGGTAACCAAGAAATAGTCAAAAATCCTCCTACTATTACCCCATTATTATCAAATCCAAGTGAACCTACTATTTCTCAAAAATTTCCAATAGATCCAAAGGTTCTAAGTTCAAAGTAAGGTTGTGGCTTCTAAAGCACAATCAAAATTCAATGGTTTGCCCATCAATATTGTTGAACAAATGAAAACATCCAATGTGAGTGTGCTAATATGGGATGTGCTTTCCATGCTTGGTCAAGTGGATATCCTTCAATAAGGTTTGTCAAAGATCAATATTTATAAGAAGCCACCAAGTAAGGAAAATGTGGTTCTCACTAATACAACTAAGGAACCTAATGAAGGGAAATCAAAAAAGGTGGTCAAACCTCCTCCCTTTTACATTTATATAATCATTGGTGACTCTTTAGTACATAATTGCATGGTATATAGTGGAGTAAGTACTTCAGTGATGCTAAAATCAATAGTCGATTAGTTTGGTTTAAATTATGAACCCTAATATAAGGGAGTTGTTTAGCTTGATAGATCTTCCACCAAGCCAATTGGCATCATTAAAGGTATAAACATGACCCTTCATGCTTGTCCTAGTGTTTTAGTGGCTCAAGATGTGTTGATTCTAGATGTGCCTCCTCATTTTGCTCTATGTTTATCTAGAGACTTTATGACAAAAATTGGGAGTTATCTAGTAGTAGATTGGTCCTATATGTCTTTTAGGACAAGGTATGGGACCAATGTGTCTATTAAATTTGATCCTATTGGATAATTTCCTATAGATCCTTATGGTCTAGATATCCCAAACATCAACTGCACTATTCTTGATGAAAATTAACACTTGGTCAAGAACTAGACACTCATCCTAAAGGCATACCTGCTATGTTCTTGTATGAGTTATGGAGTTAAAACTAGTGAATTGACCTTTTGGAAGGTGTTGAATAAATTTACATGGGTGTCTAATACTTACATGAGGAGTAAAAAATCTTACCATCCCTTACTAAGCTATAGGAATATACTAGTGGTTTGTGTAAATTATTCTTTGATGGCTCAAGAAGAAAAAATAGAGTAGGTGTAGGTGAAATTATAGTATCTCCCTCTAATGATAAGTAATTATTTTCTTACAGGTTCCAATTCAATTGCTCTTACAATCTAGCTAAGTATGAGGGCCTTAGATATGGCCTTTAATGGGCTAATAAGAGGGAAAATCAAGAACTTACAAGTATATATGGATAGTGAGTTGGTAGTGCATCAATTCAAAGGCCAAAACACCACAAATAATCCCTTAATGAAATCTTAAAAATATAGAGTGTGGGACATACTTGAAGACTCTAAGGCCTTCAACATCCAAACAGTGCCAAAAAACTAAAATCAACATGCTAATAGGTGGTAGCTGTGGGAGCTTAGTTTGACATCCCAAATGAGATAAAAAATTCCAAAGTGTAGCCGCATGTTAAATTGGTGGTAAGGCCATAAGTGATAGATAATGAGGCTCAATGGAAAATCTTTGACAATGACAAGTAGATTAGTTATTTCTTACAATAGGAATCTGAGTTTCCCTCAATAAACCAAATTAAATTCTAACATTAGTATGAGGATCAAATTGTTCAGTTGAGGTCTAATAAAATTCCTAAAGGGATGGTCACCCTTGGATATTTTTTCATGAGGGAGACCATATAAGGAAAGATAAGGTGGTAATGTAAACTAATGAGGAAAACTATGAAAGAGTTATTATCCTCAAAGATAAGCTCTTAAAGCATGGAAAAGTAAGCACTAAGGCTAAAAGTCATGATTTTAGTGAACTCTATAGGGAATATTAAGAGATCTTTTCTTAGGAATATAGTGATATGATAGGGTTTGATCCAAAACTAACCCAACACACTATATAATTAGAGGCTAATGCCAAGCCTGTTAGGTAGAAGCAAAGGCCTATCAACCCCAAAATTGAAGATCTAATGAGGAAAGAATTAAATAAATTGATTGAATCCAATATCATCTTTACCATCAAGTAATTCTCATGGGTAGCCAAATTTTTGCCTATGAGGAATAATAATGGTGAAATATAGTTATGTGTTGACTTTAGGGACCTAAACAAGGTCTATTTGAAAGATTATTACCCCTTACCATCCATGGAGAAAGTCCTTCAAATGGTTGTTGGTTTAGAACAATTCTCTTTTTTGGATGGGTATTTAGGATACAACCAAGTGTTGGTAAGAGAATAAGACTAATATAGGACTACCTTCCCCATAAATTGAGGCACATTTGCTTATTAAAAGATGTTTTTTGTCTTATCAAATATTGGAGCCACTTTCCAAAGATCTATGTACATGTCTTTCCAAGTCTTTTTAAATGAGATAGTGTTGGTCTACTTTGATGACATAATAGTTTTCTCCAAGAAGGCGAGTGAACACTTGGATCACCTAAGGTTGATCTTTTAAAGATGTAGAGAATATGGGATCTCATTGAATCTTAAGAAGCATGTGACTTCCATATATAAATTCAAACTCTCAAGACATATTGTCTCAAAATAGGGATTAGCTATCAATCCTTATAGAATAAGTGCCATCTTGTCATTATCCTTATCCAATCATAAGAAAGGATTCCAGACTTTCCTTGGGAAAATAAACTTTGTGAGAAGGTTTATACCTAGTTTTGAAAACTTGGTCAAACCCATTACTTCAATTCTAAAGAAGAACCAAGTGTTCATGTGGTCAAATAAATGTAAATAAAAATTTGAGGCTATCCAACAAGCCATTACCCAAGCACCCACACTCATGAATCATGTTTTCTCAATGGATTACATATTCTATACCTTTAACAATATTGAGAACATATCAGCTATGCTGATGTAAAAGAATGGTGAAGAACTTGAGCATCTAATTGATTTTTTCAATCAAGGGATTGAAGGATATTAGGTAAGGTATAATATTATATAAAATCAAGTCCTTAAAATGGTAAGAAGCCTTAAAAAATTTAGACCAATGATCTCCAATAGAAAAATCTATTTTATGGTGTCTCATCTTGGAGTAAGGGACTTCCTTCTTAATAAAGAGGGATGGTTAGATTACCAAGGCCATGGATTATGACATGGAGATTAAGGTCACTAAGATATTAAGGGGAAAAGTATTATGTGAGAATATGGTAGATGACCTTCATGAGATTAAAGAGGTTGTCTTGGTAACACAAGGCAAATCACAAATAGATGCATCTCCATTTCATGCTAGTTGGCTCTAGGATATGACACATTTATTGATAACATATGAGTGCCCACAAGATATGGATAGGGAAAATTTAAGGCATTTTATACTTAAATCCATACCTTATGTATTTGTTGATGGGGTTTTATTCAAAAAAGACCTCAATGAGGTTTTTCTAAGGTGCATTGATGATGACCAAGTGATTAGGCTTTACTAACAATTCCATGATGGGCCTATAGGAGGCCATTTTTATCCAAAGAATATAGCAATAAAAGTGATGAGGGTTGGCCTAGTCTCTTCAATCATGTGTATGCATGGGTAATAAAGTGTCAAAAGTGTGTTCTATTTGTAGGAAAGAAAATATTGGTAGCCCTTATTCTCAACCCAATCTAGGTAGAACAACCCTTCATGTAGTGGGGTTTAGGCTTCATACGAATGATCAATCTAACTTCTAGTAGAGGACACAAATGGGTACTCACTGATACTAACTACTTCACTAGGTGGGTGAAAGTAATTGTCCTAAAAAAAGCTAATGAAATAACAATGTTGGACTTCTATGATAGTATAGTGATGAGGTTTGGTGTACCAATAAAAATAATTTTAGATAATGCCTTAGCATTTATTATCATGAGAACAAGTGAATGGGAACTTTAGTTGGGAATCTACCTTGGTACATCCTCAAATTACTATCCCTAGAGTAATGGACTGGCAAAGTTAATAAACAAAAACTTGATAAGGATCATCAAGAGGACTATGGA
The DNA here is from genome assembly GCA_037957365.1 of Torreya grandis. Lineage (NCBI taxonomy): Eukaryota > Viridiplantae > Streptophyta > Pinopsida > Cupressales > Taxaceae > Torreya > Torreya grandis. The sequence goes on from JARHVA010007511.1 coordinate 388,018, forward strand.
AGAGGATCAAAGAGTGTGGTACAAAAAATTAAGGATAACCCTATGAGCTAATATAATGACTACCAAAGTTTCCATTATCAATTCACCATTCATCCTTGTATATGGGAGGGAGGCCAAAATTTACCATCTCTCTTGAATTACTTGCCTTGGAGTTAGCTCATCAGTTTGAGTTAATAGAGAGTGAGCCTATGAGAGTAAGGATGATAGAGCTCATGGATCTTGAGGAAACAAGGGACCTTACAATAAATACACTAGAGTCACACCAAGATCAAGTCAAGAAATCCTTTGATAAGAGAGCCATAGCAATGGACTTCAAAGAAGGGCATCTATTCCTCTAGTGGGATTCAAACAAGGCCAATCCAGGTGACCATACCAATTTTTACATCTTATGGAGTGGCCTTTACTTGATCCATGGATGCAAACAACATAATGATTTTTATCTTTCATAACTAAATAGATAGTTATTACCCATCCCAATAAATGGGGTTCATTTAAAGCCTTACTATTAGAAGACTTTACAACCATTGTATATATTATACATAATAGAGTTGATTTTGTTTTTTTTCCTCTAAGTTCATTATACACATCTTTTTATTTGTGTATTCCCTTCCCTAAGTGCCTTTTTCATAGTTTTTTTAAAATTGTTTCCCTTGTTAATTCAAGAGGAGGTTGTCTATAAAGGGACAACCTTGCATCATTTTCACATCAGCTAGGAAAGAAAAGCTTGTGACCCTATATGACCAATAGACTAGACAAGATAACTAATCTATTACATATTGGACATACAATCCTAGGAAGTCACCAAAAATGTTGGAAAAAATTATCCCACATATAAAGATTTTGCATGTATATTGTGAGAAATATTCATCTATAGCCATGGTTGAGGATCAAGGGAAGGAATTACTCCATTTAGGTTTTTGGTTCATTTGTATTTTCTGAACGAGTGAAAATATATAGAAAACCATTAAATGAATTGGTTCTCATAGATAGGACAATGAGAAAATTTCATAATCGATGACCTTTAAAGGTCAAAGTTCAGTCATAACTACCTAGTTCATTTGATCAAAAGAATTTACAAATTCTAGCCAAATATATGCCTTAAAAATGATCTAGTAGTATGGGACATGTCAAAGGATGTCAAATTAAAGATAAAAAATATCCATTTGGATTAAAAAATATAAGTGATCCACAAGGCTACCAAGTTTTAAATCATTACTTGATCTTCAATCAAGAATCAATGGCATGCAGGTGATTAATAATGTTAATAATTTAATATAGATCTATGGTATGCATTTAATCATGTAATTGAAGATCAACATCTTGTGTATGATCATATAGATCAAGATTTATGGTGCACATCTAACCATGTGGAAAAAAATTAATGGTGTGGATCAAAATCAAAAGTTTAATTATCTCAAAAGGTATGTGGAACTTCCAAGTGTCACATTTTTGAAAGCCAAGATAAAGATCAGTGCAGAGATGCTAAGTGGCACAATCTCAACAGTAGGGTCCATAAAAGGAATACATGATTTCCAAGTGTCATGATATCAAAAATAGGATCTACAAAAGACACATGAGGTCACCATATGGTGTAAGTACATTTGATCACATAAATTGATAGCAAGGTCCAAACAAGGCATACGAGTGTGTGAGGTGTCACATTTTTGAAAGTTGAGACAAATATCGATGTAGGGATACTAAGTGGGATAATATAGAAAGTGGGACTAGATAAATAACATGTGATTAATCTTACAAGGTCAAAGAGCTAATGAGATATATTTCACATGAGGCTACCACATGGTGTAAACAAGATAACTAGATAGAGACTGATAACAGGGTCGATAGAAGGCATGCAAAGATGCCAAGTATCGCAATCCTATAAATGGAGATATAACAACATGCATAAATACAAGTGTCACAATCTCAAGTTAATATTGAATATAATGGCCAATATTTAAATTCAAGACCAATATACTTTTGAAGGGATTGATAGAGAAAATTTGATCAAAGATATAGGGGTCATGAGATGAGAACATGTGTTTGAAATGACAATAATCATATTTTAAAAATATGATAAATAGTGTGGTAAAGAGATGCCACATAGGAAAAACATTAGATAAAAATATTTTTTGGACCCATGGGTTACCAAATTAGATAATTTTAACTTTTTGTCACAATTAAATCTTAGTTATGATCCCTAGTTTGAAGATTTAGAGCCTACAGGCCATGTTTTTTTAGGATGCAATGTTGCTTTATGACTATATTCAATGTTATTTGAAAAGGACCCACACATACAATAATTTTTTGGCTTCCATAATAATTTTTCCTATAGAACCATGGTTTCTTACTAATTTTAATGATATGGATACATTGAGGAGCAAGGTTTCCATGGAAAACCAATAAGGGAATTGGTTTTCCATTCCATGAAGACCTATAGTAAGTTCTAAAAATGAACTATATAGTCATCAAGATATTAGAAAAGTGTGATAAGAGGATGATCATAGAATTGATATCAAGATATTTTTTTTTCAAAATAGGCTAGGCTTTGTTTTGATCATCCTCTCATAAGTGATCAGTCACCTACAATAGGCCTAAAGGAAAGCAATCTCTTGGTATGATTATCATTGTCATATTTTTTACACCAATTGGTTTAGATGGTGCTTATGTTTTGAAGGGATCTATTTGAATGACTGCATGTGGTAACTACATCATAGAGAGTACAAGGTGATGGAGCTAAAAAAATGATCAACTAGGGCTCTAACTCAGCACTTGATGTGTACTTTCCACCTTGACACAAAGATACTCATGTGTGGTATAAATCCTAGCTCAATCTAGTCAATAAGGAGAAACTCATTTGACACAATGAAGCCCTATGAAAAAAAATTTATGAAAGACCTCTTAAATCAATAAAGATAATTTTTACCTATCTCTTACCTCTTAATTATATTTACCAAGCTTGTGCATGATGGCCTTTTGAAGTGGTGTTACTCCTGTTAGGGGTGGGGGAATCCAAGAACAAACACACCTGTTCTGATTCCTCCTGTTAGGATCTTGTTCCTTAGAAAGAGCACAGTATGATTACCAAATATAAGCAATTAAATATGTAGAAATAACCAGAAACACAAGAAACTAGAATTCACCAATAGCACAGAATATGAGAGACAATACACTATATTGCATTAACACTTTACAGAAAAGAATACTACAAAGAGCCGCCACACTCTTCCACCTTACAGAGGTTTCCCACACCTCAAGTGTACAGTAATTCTTCTCATACACACTCTCCTACACAAAAAATGGTCCCAATAACCAACTCACACACAGAATTGGTGTTCACCTCACCAACCAGTCAGTAATAACCCTGCTGGTACACCAAGCACTCTATAACACTTCAAGTTGATATCCCATGAACCTGCAACCTGCAATTCAACAGACCAAACTTACATGTAGATCCCCTATGAGCTTGCAACAACCTACAACTCAATGATCTTACAACTAGAAGGAACTCTTCCTTTCTATCTCATGCCTTATACAATACATGCCAATGGGTCTATAAATAGATCCCTAACTTAAACAATAACTTAGACTCTTAATTTAGACAATTATCCTCGTAGCCCAAGACTCTAACTGGTCTTAACATGCAAACTCTTCGTTCACTTAACTAACTGTCCGTGAAATGAGTAGTTCTGGAACACACAGACGACCGATGCCGGTCCCTGCTTGCCTAGTTCTGCTGACGTCAGCCGACTCCCTACCGTCGCTGGTGGCCTTCTGCACTGGTCTCGACCAATGTTGGTCCTACTGCCAACGCCGGTGCTCCTGGATCTCAGAAACCTTTTGTTCCTTTAGTTTGCAAAGGATTAAAGCTTTTAGCTCCATAACCTAACAATCTCCCACTTGGAGATAAACAGCTACAACCTGTACCTGTACCTGTACTCAGTCTAGTTTGTTCCCTTGGCTTTGTATCCCTCCTCAAGATCACTCTTGAAGACCAACCACCACAAATCCTGTAGTGCAAAACCTATCATCCAAATTACCTGCCACATCCGCATCTACAACCATGTAGAAAAAGAACTTGACCCTGCATAGCATGTGCACCTGCAGTTGGTCCCACTGAACTGCCCTTCAGTATTACTTTTCTGGATTGACTCCAAACTTGTGACAACTCCCATTGCTTGGGAAAAATCAGGTTTAGTACATACCATGCACTCAACCTCATTATGTGAATCAAGACACCTGTTCTGTGAACTGTCTAACCATCGGCGTGCTAACCGGTCTCACACAATCATCTTGAAACAAAGTCAACAAGACCTTCCATGTCTCTAGAACACACTCATGCCAAAGAATCTTGTTGCTCCCAGATTCTCCATGACACACCCCTGAACTAGCTTTACCTTTAGTTCAACAATACCTGTATATGTAACCCTGCAACAAGCACATCATACAGAAATAGGATAATGTAGCTAATATTATCCAACCTGGTAAAGAGAAACACAATGATCAAACCTCCATTGCCCTGTAGCTAATACAAGACCATATACTCTGATCTTCCATCTCACGTATCCATTTCTGCTCTTCTTCATCCTGAACATCCATTCGTCTCTCAGTGCTTACTTCCAGCTGGCAACTCTACCCAAAACACCTGTTTGGTTCTCCTCCAAGGAATCACATCCTCATCCATGCCAAGCTCCCACTGTTTCTTGGATCTACCTGTTCTGCTTCTTTAACAACTTCCTGGTTCTATACCATAAGTGAGCAACAAGTAGTGTAAAGAAGGGAAATGATGAATTTAAGAACTTACTTACACCTTCAGTCCTCCAAATGGGCGCTTGAGACTCCATGACAGCTAGCTGTCCACCCAAAATTCATCTCAGTAACTGATGCCGGTCACATCTCAGTCTACAGTCGACCGATGTCGGTTCCCTGCGACTGCCACCTTACCGACGTTGGTTTCCCTGGCCGACGCTGGTCGTTATCTGCCCCGAGTCACCGACGTCAGGCTGCACATAGCTGATGTCAGTCCCTATCTGGACACTGATGTCAGTTTTCCTACCGACATCAGTCTCTGTGTTTTTCTAGTGAGACCTAACTTTTTCCTACGAGATCCTTTTGGATCAAACCCTTATCCAAATCACCCTTGCTCTGCTCAGAATTCCTCTGCACCTTGTGTTAAACTCTATCGTCACCTTCTCCTTGAAAACCAAGGCTTTCCTGTTCTTGTCACTAACATCAGATTCCTCAAGAAACGTCACCTTCTTCTTTTGCATACATAAACCACGATCCATGCCTTCCAAATCTAAAAGCATACTCTTTGACTCAAGAACAAGCATCTCCTTCTTATCTATGTGACCAAGCCTATTAAGCCATATCTCTGAATCTACAGCTGAAGTAGATAACCCAAAAAGAGAATCAGTAATGCAAGTAGATAGATAAAGCGTACCTACTTTCTTACCTCTAGCTACAACAAGTGTACCCTTGGTAACCTTCCAAGAGTCTGCTATGAGAGTTACTATGCAACCCTCATCACCCAAACTTCTAACAAAAATCAAATTCTGCTTCAGAACTGGGACATGCATGACCTCCTTTAACACCCATGTGTCACCTGTCTACAATTTTAGATTCACTTTTCCTTTGCCAACAATCTGACAAGGCTTACCATCCCTTACAAAAATTTCTCCAAAGTCTCCCTGGACATACTCATGAAAAAATTCCCTATGTGGGGATGCATGAAAAGAGGCACCAGAATCTAAAACCCAAGATTCTACTTTATCCAAAGAACATACCAGAGCATCCTATGCAATGTAATCCACAACATCTGCTTCTTCTCCATGTCCTTCATGCTGATCTTCACCTGATCTGTAATCTCTCTTTAAGTGCCCTTGCTTTCCACATTTCCAGCAGGTTATTCTGCCATACCTGGACTTGGATCTTCTGCCTATCTTCGACCTTGATCTCCCACGCTCTATCTTCTCTCTTGGCCTTCCTCTGCCTTCAACACTCAAAGCATCTCCTGATGATTCACATGTGCTTTTCCTACGTATCTCTTCATTCAAGATCACACTCACAACATCATCCACTTTTAAGACTTTTGAAGGAGACACAGTATTAGAAACTGCCATTACCAAACCTTCCCAACTTTCAGGTAATGAACACAAGATTAAGAGAGCTCTAATTTCATCATCAAATACAATATTGACTGAACTTAACTGGTTTACCAAACCATGGAAATCACTAAGATGGCTATGAACAGATCCACCTTCTAACATTTGCAAATTAAATAAACACTTCATAAGAAATACCTTATTAGAAGCTGAGGGTTTTTCATACAAATTTGCCAAAGATTATATCAACTCCACCATTGTCTTACACTGTGATAAGCTATAAATCACAGATGATGCAAGACTCAATCTAATAGATCCCAGAGCCTTCCGATCAAGAACCTCCCATTCTTCATCCTTCATATCCGAGGGTTTGCTATTAACCCCACCCAATGGTAAGTACAAATCTTTCTGATACAGATAGTCCTCAATTTGCATCCTCCATAATTGGTAGTTCTTGCCATTAAACTTTTCCATTTGTAGCTTACTATCTTTTGTCATTGCTCAACTCCCACTCAAATAGAAACCCTGTGAGTGACCTGTAATCAAAACACACTACCCAGATCTAAGCCAATCTGTTAGTATCCCAACCAAAAGCTCTGATACTAGTTGTTAGGGGTGGGGGAATCCAAGAACAAATACACCTGTTCTGATTCCTCTTGTTAAGATCTTACTCCTCAGAAAGAGCACAGTATGATTACCAAATATAAGCAATTAAATATGCAGAAATAACCAGAAACACAAGTAACTAGAATTCACCAATAGCACAGAATATGAGAGACAATACACTATATTGTATTAACACTTTACAGAAAAGAATACTACAAAGAGCCGCCACACTCTTCCACCTTACAGAGGTTTCCCACACCTCAAGTGTACAGTAATTCTTCTCACACACACTCTCCTACACAAAAAATGGTCCCAACAACCAACTCACACACAGAATTGGTGTTCACCTCACCAACCAGTCAGTAATAACCCTGCCAGTACACCAAGCACTCTATAGCACTTCAAGTTGATCTCCCATGAACCTACAACCTACAATTCAACAGACCAAACTTACATGTAGATCCCCTATGAGCTTGCAACAACCTGCAACTCAATGATCTTACAACTAGAAGGAACTCTTCCTTTCTATCTCATGCCTTATACAATACATGCCAATGGGTCTATAAATAGATCCCTAACTTAAACAATAACTTAGACTCTTAATTTAGACAATTATCCTCACAGCCCAAGACTCTAACTGGTCTTAACATGCAAACTCTTCGTTCACTTAACTAACTATTTGTGAAACGAGCAGTTCTAGAACACACAGGCGACCGACGCCGGTCCCTGCTTGCCTGGTTCTGCCGACGTTGGCCGACTCCCTGCCGTCGTCGGTGGCCTTCTGCACTAGTCTCGACCGACGTCGGTCCTGCTGCCGATGCCGGTGCTCCTGGATCTCAGCAACCTTCTGTTCCTTTAGTTTGCAAAGGATTGAAGCTTTTAGCTCCACAACCTAACAACTCCATGTCTATTGTAATTATTTGTTGTCTAATTTTAGGTGTTGTAAATTTAGTTTTAGGTTTGTACTTGAGATATTTATACCATTAATGGATTCTTGGTGTGAATATTATAATTCCTCTTTGTTTCATTCATTATTTGATGAGCCTAGTTTATGAAATACTTATGCAAATTAGCTAGATTGTGTGAGCTAGAATTATCTTATGATACATCAATGTTTATTAAGGCTTATGTTAGTTTTAAGTAAATTTGGTGTATCACCAATTTAGATCTCATAGTTACCCTATACCCCCTCTATCCCTTTTCAAGTAGAAACATTAGTTTAGGTGATCTACCAAGAGGAAATTAGCCTTATCCAAAGGTTTAACCTTGCCATAGGATAACCATAGCCTATGTTTGTTCCCATTGTTTAGCTTTATTGGAGGGAGCATGAAGAACCCTCTCCAATGGTGGAGACTAAATACTATAATAGATCCAACTTAGCTAAAAGTGGCTACTTATAAAAAGAATGGTGAAGTGAGAGGGCATAGTAGAGGAGTGATAAGTGTCCAAGAGAGTTAAAAAAAAAATATTAATGATATAGTCTAATATACCTCAAATTATGTGTCTAATTCTTGAAGATGATATGATCCTCTATGTGGCATAGGGGTTACAATTTGGATTTGAAACCTTAACTAACTCCTTAGAAATTGACCTTGTTTTCATGAAAGGAATGATAAATGGGCCTTAAAAAAATAAATTCACCTTAAAATTATCTAAAAAAAATCATTAAACATCTAACATTCCTTAATAAACTTATATGACCTTTCATTCCATCATTCATATGCATAGGTATCTTGTAACACTTCATTTCCCACACCTAGTTTGGTCTAGGTGGGCCAAAATTCAAGTGCATCTTATCTATCTCATCCAAACTCCATGAAATGTCATAAAATATTTTATTATACCTTAAATAAACCATTTTGGTTTTTGGAATAACTCTTAAGAACTCATTTTGCTCCTTAAGCCTTTACTATGCCTAGTTTCCTTGTAGCCCTAAAAACCTATAAATATCCTTTTATAAGGATTTATATGGATTATATTAAGAAACTAAGGGAATATTATAGGACCAATTATTTCCTTATACTTACATTACAAATTTCATTTTTATACTCTGACTGTAAACCCATTTTTTATGCCTTTCTCTCTCTTGAATTAGGCCTCCTTGCCTAAGACCATGTTTTCTTGCTCCAAACTTCTACCAAACATGTGAAATAACCCAAAATAATTTAATTAAATTTACCTAAGACATAACCAAACTCCATGTAAAATTTGGGTTCCTGAGACTGTGTGTAAGTATGTAAACCAAGAAATGGCCTTACCACTTAGTCTTTTTTTTAGCCTATTTGAGACTACCTTGGAAAATAAGCCTAGTTTGATCACATCCAGAATGTCTAGTGAAATTTTTACATCTTTAATAGATATTAAAACTCAAAAATTATCTCATACCATGATTTTCAATCTCCCCTCTTCTCATAACACCTACAAAACACCAAAAACATGCAAAAATAGGGTATTTGTAGCAATCTATACAAGTGACATCAGCATAAAATTTCATGTGAGTAACCTCCTTGGATTCATAAATAACATAAAATATGTTTCAAGATAAAATTATGTAACTCTATATTAAATTTATGCTTTTTCTCCTTGATTGGTCACTATTAGGGTTTAAGAGAGGTTTAAGACCTATTTGAGGTCTTAACGATTGTTCATAAAGAACATATCATTAAATTACCTCCTTCCACTTGGAAAGAATTATTGATAGACCCCATATACTATCCTAAATGTATTATCCTCCCATGAAATTTTTTATAATTTGTATGACCATCTGAATTTGCTCCTTGATTGGCTTACTTAGCAATCTTGAGGTTAGAGAGAGGTCTACTTTGAGTTATGGGTCTTAAAACTCATTCCAAATGTTATTAGAGGCTCATAAACCTATGAAAAAACCATACCCATGATTATAAATTCTTTGGTAGTCATTTTTACACCTTTGTAAGTTCATGGTGCACTAGTTAGGGTGTTTGGGGTCTGTAGCTTGACATATTCTCGTTATCCCTTAAGGGAATTTAGATGGAAAAATGAGTATGCATTCACCCTAGAAGTGTATGGAGACCATTTCCATATTTTTTTACTACATCAAAGTTCCTCTCTAATATCTGAAATGGTTTCTTTGTCCATTTGAGCTTAAGTGGACCCCTAGGTCTCTTAATTTCACATTACTCAAGGAGTGGGCAATGTTTGAGACAAAATGGTGAATATGTACATTATTGATATGACCTCAAAATTTACATGAAAATATTAATCAGATCTTTAAAAAAAAATTACCAAATTTTAGAGTGTTGCCACACCTATAGGACTCTAAAAACTCAAATTTATCTCATGGTTGGGCTGTAGGCCTAATTGTGTGTATCCTTATTTTGATCTTTGATTGAGTATGAGGTTTAGATTAAGTTTAGTCATTTTATATATATTTAATTTAATGTAACTACACCTTATGACCTCTTGTTTCAATTTTAGGTGGACCGCAGATCATTTCAAACATACTTATCTCCCCCTTAGGCTTAAGGTCTATTGTATGTGCTAGAGACTGTGTGTGAAGACTCTTAAACTCAGGCTTGATCAACCTGATGTTTCTTTTGGTTTCAAAAATCAATCTGACTTGTTTATCTACCTTGAGGTGGACCTTAGATTCCCTCACCATGTTTCCAAGTTTTCCTCAAGATCAAGACTAGCTTCTTATCATACAGTTACCTATAGGTGATGTTTAGAGTGTTGATTGTATTCTTAGAGGTAAAATACATCATCACTATAATTGATAAGTTTTCCACACTTTTTAACATGCTTGAGGTCTCTAGATAGGTTCAATAACCTTTAAACATATCTCAACACCCCTACTCTCTTTTCTTATCCTTGGAGAAGGAACTGACCCTAAATTATGCCTATAGGTAGCCTCCTAGGGTATTAACTATGTTAGGAATCTCAATACCTCATTATCACATCATCAACATCATCAAAGTTTATAAACATAATTTAAGTTTACCATTTTATTTCCATTATCTCCTAACACCTCTATCTCTTTCCTTTAGGCCTAAAACTGAGTATGTTCCATTAGCCACTTATAAGTGACTTATAAGAGATTGTGACTACCTTCTCTATATTTTAGGACCTCACATCTCCCAAAGCTAACCTTAAAATGATCCCTGACTTAGTTGAAGTCTTAAATTAGGTTTAATTTCTCTTCATACACATCTAACAACACTTTAAACCACTTATCTTATTTTGTACAAACCTATAGGTGGTATTTTAAGATTATTAACGTTCTTATTTGTGTTTTCCAACCTCAATCTTACATAGTGATCTTTTTCAATATTTTGAAATTGTTTTAAAAATTCAAGTGGACTTATATTTATTTCAAACATGTTCCTTTTATTCATTTCAAGTCCTTTCTTTCTATCCATTTATGTACAGGGTAATGTATGTGGTTGAAAAGAAGCTTGTCAACTTAATATAACTATCATATTCACTTGAAAGAGACCTAGTGGATTCTTCAAGGCTTGTATCTTGAAATTAATTTTATCATAATCAAGTTTCCTATTTTATACCACTTTTGTGTTGTTTTTATATTGATCAAGGTCTAAAAGAGGACCTATAATATTGAGGCCTGTAGGTCTCTAATTGACTATCCTAGGGATACACAAAGCCATTCTCTTAATATACTTGAACCATTGACACTTTCAACCAATTCATACCTTATAAACACTTCTCAATGGTCCATAAATCTTTGTGGCCATTCTTTTCATCATCTCAAACTCAACATATAGTCTTGTATAGACTGCATACATAATCCTCTTATACATAAGCCCTATGTGTAAGAAATTGGATCCTATAATCAATTAGAATCACTTTGGTGAAGGAAGTGAGGTATTAAAGGATATATTAAGATGTTAAGAGATATATCAAGCCTCTCCATGAAAAATGAACATCTTCCATACACTCCATAGTCTATAAAACATGCCTATGAAGGAAAAAAATATGAATTTTATTGGAGAGTGTGTATATTATCTATTGTCCTCAACTTTATATGATTTTAATAATAAAATACCATATTAGAATCATGAACCTATTAGAAATTTGTTATTGATGTCATGGAGGTGTCTAGGTGAGTGGTGTCCAAGTTCACTTTAGCCTCAAATGGTCAAATTTTCTTGATTCCTTATCTTTTCTCATATCAGCCTAATACAAGTTCATCTAACCCATGACCATAAATTTCCCTATAAAAAGACATTAAATTTACATTGATAAGGGTTTACACTCATTCATAAGAAAAATTTCAAGAATACAAGCAATTATACTCAAGCACTCTTCCCTATTCTTTTCATACAACCTTTTAGGACTGATTCAAGCCTATTTGAGAACTCATACCAGTCCCTAGTCATCAAAAGTACATTATAATTTCACATCTATTTGCATACATCACATAATTGCACCAAGCACTTTAAATGGGAGAAATACATTAGCTTGATCCCTCTTCATAGTATTGGTATGTTGGTAGCATACCCACACATGGGGTGTGAAGTGCATCTAATGTATCCTTTACACACTAACCCCTTCTCTCTTTCCCAAGTTTGATACTCAAGTTCAACTACCAGGAGCTCCTAATGGTTTTGAAGATTGAATCAGACACATAGCAAGATCCACATTGATCTAGGTTTCAATATTTCACTACCAAGGTGTCATAGGCATGTTAAGTAGAACCCAAAAAAACAAGACCACTAGGACATCATCAAAAGTCAAAAATAACATCAAAAGCGGACAATAGTACCAAAAAGTAAACTATAACGCCAAGTAGTAGGATGCCCTATGTTTAGTGCTCATTTCAAATCTAGAAATAGAGTTTTGGGTCATATTTATGATAGCCTACCATCCTTGCATATCAATTTCTAGATCCTACATCATCTATTTCAGCCTAGAATAAGCTAAGTTTGATTTCTTCACACTTACTATTTTTAGAAAAAAAATAAAATAAATATATATTTACACAAATTAGTAGGCTAATTGAGACACATTATTTACTAATTTGCATTTTCTCAGACCTTTATTTTCATAGGAATTAAACACCTAATTCCCAAAAAGAATGAAACATTTGCTGAACCTGACTTATTTCAAAAATTTACACAAAAACCCTAGAAACCCTAGGGTTAATTATTTCTAATTTTTTGTAATATTTTCCTAAATTTTTCTAAATTTAGAAATAAAAAAATACAAATTAATTGAAATATTTTCAATAAATTCACTAAAACCCTAGTTTGCACATACTAGGTCTTATTTACATACAAACACTTTCAAACCACAAGGAAAAATATATTTCTAATTTTAGAAATATTTATATATTTTTCCTAAGTTTTTCAAGATAAATTATACAAATTCATAGAAAATTTTTCAAATTATTGCATTAATTTTGAAAAATAATCATTCAAAACCCTAGTTGTATCAAATACATTCTCAGTTATTTTTCAATAATTTTTGCATCATTTTCTAAAAATTTAGCTACATATCTAATTCAAAAAATCAATTTAAAAAAAATTTCATAGTATTTTGAAAATAATATTTATAAAAAATCCATAGTTACATATACTATCTCCTTTTTTCTTGTTCAGGTATCACCTTACATGTTTGATAACTCAGTATCCTTTTTATGCAAATTCCAAATCATTATATTTTTTTGGAATTTGAATTTCTTATATTTAGTACTTTCCCTTTATATCACTTGGTCTATTACAACATATTTCAAAACCTTAAAACACATTTCAAATTATTTTCATGCTTTACCAATGGCCCAATATACCAATTTTGATGAAATTGATAAAAGAGAACTTTAAGAACTCTGAACCAAATGACCAAATATGCAAGATGACATGATTATAATTTTACAAGAAGAACAACAAAAAGTATCTAATGGAAAATATTTTCAAACCATAAAGCATCTACTTATTAATGACACTATGGGGGAAATTATGTCTCAACAACCCCTATAGAAACTCAACCTTCCTCTATGCCACCAATTGTTACTAGTACATCCCTATCTCCTGATGTGGAAGCCCTTATGCAAGAGATATGATCTCTTCAATCAAAGGTGAAACATCTTGAGAAAGGTACCGGTAGACCTACATAGGAATTGGATTCTTTTGCTTTACTACATACACCATTGGCATGTCACATTGCTTCTACACCCTTGCCACAAGGATTTGTTCAACCCAAGCTTACTCTTTTTGATGGCAAGGGTGATCTAGAGATACATTTGAGATATTTTGACATAGCATGTTTGGATTATATACCCAATTACTGGCTACTTACCAAACTCTTTCCATAGAGCCTAAAGGATTATTCTCTATAATGGTTTTATAGTCTATCAAATCATTCAGTCATACATTTCAATCCTTTAGTAGACATGTTACTAACACATTTCAGTATCAATAATGGTGACAAGGTTTCATATGCACAGGTCACACAACAAAAGCAAAGGTCAAATGAGCCTCTCATGGATTATGTTCTTAGATACAAGACTACTATGGCTAAGTTAACTATCCCCATGGTTGATTAAGAGTTATAAGACATCTTCAAATAGAGCCTTCCACCACCATTGCATGAATCTATTATGTTAAAAATATTCTCTTCCTTTACTAAATTATTCCATACACTTAAGGGAAGAGAAGTCAAGTTAATCTCAATGAGAAAAATAAAGTATTCAAGTACTCCAAACACAACAAACAAGAGTAATAGCAAAGTCCCATACAAGGTCAAAATTACTGACAACAAGAATTATAATCAACCAATAGTTAATGTGAATTTTGATCCCCCTTAGCATGTGGTTTTATTAGCACCTCCTTGACATATATTTACCAATTTACCAATTTCTCTAGCTAGAGTTCTACAACAATTATGGCAATGCAACATCATCACTCTCCCACTTATTTGAGAAGCAGATCCAACAAAGCCTCTTCCATAGGGATATGATCAACATGTAGTTGGTGATTTTCATAGCGTACCAGGTGATATAGTAAATACATGCATTAGTTTGTGACCTAAGATACATGATTTGATTGATGATAGCCTACTTGATCTAGGCACTTCAGTTAAACCTCCAAAGGAAAAACCAACACAAGATAAATCTTTGAAAATATTTTCAAATCCATTTCCATAGCATTCAAAAAAAGAGAAAGAGGACACATTAGGTATTCATCAGACATACCATACACATCCTCCACTATTTACATACCATGCACCTTCAGTTGAGGCACATACTTTGAGAGGTATGATAGTGTGTCTAAGTCCAGAGTTTGAGCTAGACCTTTGATATCTTTTTTAGATTAGGAGATTATGGAGGATGATACTAGTTACAATGCACTTTTTATCAAAGCACATATCCATAATCAACCTATCCATAGTGTACTTATTGATAATGGTTTTAGTCTTAATATGTACACCTTCACACTACTATAGCATTTGGGTTATTCAAAGTAGGATATCACTATGACCGATATGGTTATTAGTGGTTTTAGTGGGCATATTTAGAGTTCATTATGTGAGATGGTACTTCCATTATAGGTTGGTCCTACACATGTGTCTACACCATTCACTATAGTTCCTAGTGAAAGATTTTTTGACATACTATTTAGTTGACCATGGATTAAAAAAATCAAGGTATTATCTTCTATAGTTCATAGATGCATGAATTTTATTCATGTTAATCAAGTTATTATAGTTGGTGAAGTTCCTTATGACTGACCACTCCCCACTTTAGAGCCATCTACTAGTTCCTAGTCACTAGATCTAGTTCTTCCACCAATTTTAGCTTATCCCTTATCTTTTGTTCTAGTTTCACCTTAGGTTTAGACATAGTTACAACATCCATCACTATTATAAAGGGTTTATACACCCCCATGGCTTCAATATTCTAGATGGATTTCAATGATAGTATTCACACCTTGAATGATTATACTAAGATCTCATATAGCTACAAAGAGAGAACCTATTCATATATCTTTCTCTCCTACTTTCAAATGGGTCCCTAAGAGCCCTAAAATTGCATCCACTTCTCAGAGTCATAGGGAGACCCCGCATTTGGCTTCCACTTTAGATATTTTAGATCAGTTACAACATACACAGATTTCAACTTCACAATCTTAGTCATACACTTGTGCATCATGATCATGCATGATTTAGTTATTTGACACAAGACACCAAGATAGGGAGTCTCACCTAAGACTCGTCAATTAGTATCATTTATTCTTAGTTATTATTTTACATAGTTTATATATTTTCAAAAAAATATACAAAACATTAATTTTTTTTTGTAAAAACACCAAAAACATATTTTGATTGTATGCATTATCCATGCTTTACATCACTACTATCATGATAGGACTTAAAATTGCTATTTCATGCTATTGTATGTAAATTTTCTACATTACCATGCTTCACTTGATCTTCCTTGAGTATGTGTAGTGACATCCAACTACTTGATTGCTTCATTCTACCCATAGAGAGAGAATTCCTACTTCTACATTTGAGACATACATTTTTATACACACCCATTGGGGGCATCTTCTACATGACTACACCATCTAGGTTATGTCCTTTTTACACCACACACTCTGAGTTATCATGCTGATGTACATTAATTTTTAGCTTACACATAATAATATATTGACATCTCACTAGTATCTATCACTTCTGTATTTCTTAAAATATACCTAGTCTTGTACTACATATGTTTTTTATACTTTCACATTTTCTTTGATCAGTTAGATGTGCTTGTCTTTTTCTAGTTATTACATTCTTTTTCTACTTGATTAGTGTAGCTTGTGTGATTTCATTTTTAATTCCATCTTGTCTCATGCTTGTGACTTAAGACATTTTCCAATGTCCTTTACTTCTTTTTCATGTGTGTGCCTTAGGACATTTGCCAATGTCCTTTATTTTTACTCCTCTGTGTGCTTGTGTCTTGTATGCCAACTTTGCTTATTTCACTTGTATGTGTATGTGACATTTGAACATGACTCCCATGCTTGTTTCTAGTTTGAGAGACATGTGCCCATGTCCCTTGTTTGCATGGCCCCTTGGCCCATCTAGTATGCTTCTTGCTTGTTTTCTTGTTGCTTATCAAATGTGTGCAATGCCATGATCCATATGATTAATTTTATTTAATTTCTTGGATGCCATGATGGATATCATGTTCCATCCCTCCAACTAACATCTAACAATCAACATTTCTAGTTCTAGTTTAGTACTTTGTACATGCTTTCACATTGTTATATCTATGTACACATACACTTATTGATCTAACAATCTCTTGGTACAAACATTTACTATATATTGAAACATATTGTCAAATATCAAATTTTATATCATATATATATATATATAGTCATAATTAACACACTTGCAATACTCTTTTATTTTGAGGTTAATCATTACAGGTTTATCATTCCTACCCTTAGAAGATGAGAAATAAAACAAGGGCTTTGTCATAAAGATAAAACCTCTTAGTAGTAAAAATACTAGCATTTAAAACACTCAGTATAGAATCTAGAGGTTAGACTAATCAAACTAGAGAAGAAAATAATGATAGTTTTAGATCAGTAGTTAGTTTTCACACTAGATAGTAGCATCAAAAATGGATAGTAGAACCAAAAATGGACTTTAGAACCAAAAATAGGGGTGTCCATAATTTGGTGTTCTTTTTTAGGTATAAAAATATTGAGGGTTTCCAAAAATAGGAAAAAAGTTTAGTTCATAAATAGTTTTTACACTTTCATATCCTTTAGATTCAACAATTTCAACATAGTTTTCTCAAATACAAGGGGTTATCATGTGTGGCATGATATTTCTCACTTTTAGTTTAGATGGGTAGTTGGAATAAATTCTAAGTAAGAATCCACATTCCAAACATTAGTGATTAGGGGCATTTTGAGTGGTACATTGATCTTATTTTATTTTCACATGTAGTTTATTCTAGGCATTCTTAGTAGTTACATGCCTTACTCCATCTATAGGTGGTTGGCATCGCATTCAAGTTAAACTTTCATAAAAGTTTAACTTTGTGAGTACCCAAGTTCCTGAGTTGTCTTTCATATAATCCTAGTACATTAATTTCAAAGTGGATTTCATGCAAACCTAATCTCCATCTTTCAAAATGTCTAAGAGTGGCCTAGTTTCCATCACACATTTAGCTATCCATGCCATAGTGTCAAATTTTCAGCATATTCATGGGCTCCATGAGCCATCTCATATGAAATATATTCTATATCAGTATCACTTCATAGCTTCACTTCATGGGGAAATGATGGAGGCAAAGGGCTAGCCTTTATATTCTTGAGCCACCTATTTAAAGGGATTGGACATACATTCCAAACATTGATTAACACATGCATGATTAGTCAACTTCACTTAGTTGGTGATGATGGAGCCAAAGAGATAGCTTTTAATTATTGATCCACATTTTAGGTAATAGAGAACTTAGCTCCATTAATGATATTACTTTTGATTCAACACAATCTAGCATCATAAAAAAATTTATATTAGTTTGCATACCTGATGAGGTGTAGTCATTCCTCTCTCTTCCTTTAGTCATCTTTTATATGTTTTTATTTTAGATATAGTGTATCTAGTAGGAAATGATCTACTTCATGTTTTTATTTTTAGATTCACGCATCACAATGTGCTCTCTTTACACACATCAAGAATCACATAACTTCATGAGCTTTTCCCTTATAGGTAAGTTCAGGTATGCTTTCTATTTTTTCCTTTATCCTAGTATCTTTATTTACTATATCACTAGAATAAAAGGGGGAAATGTAATCATATAAAATTTAAAATTAGCTGGATTAAGCATGGATAATATCACCCAACCTATGGGTCCTCTTTCTTGCTCACTCAACCCTTCTTGGCTAGACTTTTACTAATTCCCAATCACCTGTAGTTTCCTAGAATTAGCTTTTTGAGACCCAAGCAGCCCTCTCAGACCTAGATCCATTCCCCTAGGCCTCATCCTCCTAAGAAAATAGTGCCAAATTTAGATAAGAGCACTGGAACTCAGGGGTGTCCCATTTTTGGTGTTGTTGTCTAAGTTCACATTGGCCTCAAATGATCAAATTTTCTAGATTCCTTATTTTTTCCCCTGTCAACCTATTACAAGCTCATATAACCCAAAATCATTATTTTCCATATAAAATACCATTCAATTTCCATTTATAAGGGTTGGAACTCATTCACAGGAAAAAAATCAATAATACAAGCAAGTATACTCAAGCACTCTTCCTTATTCTCTACATACAACCTTCCATGACCAATTCAAGCACTCATACTAGTCCCTAGTCATCCAAAGTACATTCTAGTTTCACCTCTAGTTGTATACATCACAAAATTTCACCAAGTACTTCATATGGGAAAACTACATTAGCTGGATCCCTCTTTAAAGTATTGGTATATAGGTAACATGCCCAAACACTAACCCCTTCTTTCTTTCATAAGTTTACTACTCAAGTTCAAGTACCAAGAGCTCCTAAGGGTTTTAAAGATTTAATCATACATGTACTAAGATTTTCATAGACCCAAGTTTCAATATTTCACTACCAAGGTGTCACAGGCATGCCAAGCAAAACCTAGAAGAGCCAAACCACTAGAACAATAGTGTTGAAAGTGGAAAATAGTGCTAAAAGTGGAAAATAGTACTATAAAGTGGACTATAGCACCAATTAGTAGGGAATCCTAAGTTTGGCACTCCTATCCAATCTAGAAATAGAGTTTTATGTCCTATTTATGATATTTTTCCATCCCTACATAGCAATTTCTAGATCTTGCATTATCCATTTCAGCCCAGAATAAGCTAAATTTAATTTCTTCACACTTCTTACTATTTTTAGAAAAGTCAAAATACATAGTTATTTACACAAATTAGTAAGCTAATTGAGACACATTAATTACTAATTTAAATTTTTTTAGACCTTTATTTTCTTAGGAATTAAAAAATTAATTTCCAAAATAATAAAAAAATTGTATGAAGTGTCTTGATAGTCCAAGTGTCAATGATAAAGTGTGGAGTGTGCTTGTCCTAGTATGCTTGAAGTAGGCTTGGTTAATCTTTAGTTTTAGCATGATTAGGGATGTGTATGAAGTATTAATCATGTGCAAGGGGTCCTATCATAAGTTAAGAATGATTTTATATCTTGTGAAAGTGCATGGTATTCATTTGGTTCTTCATTATGTTCATCTTGGCATAGTTGTTTCTATGATAAATTTTTTTGATTAGGTAGTTTGTTGATATCACCATTATCATGTATGGATGAGTTATGGGAATTTGGTCAAATGATTGTGATAATATTAGTCCCAAATTTTTATGATTCAAATTTTAGGTCATGAGGTTGAGTATAGCTAAAGATATATGGGTGCAAAGTTTTCCTCTTAGATATAAGTTCACTAATTTTCTATACTTAGCCAGACTGTCACTACACATCATGTAGATATGTATGAACTAGTAATTTTGTGTATTTAATTTAGGTATAAATAAATTAAATAATTATCAAAGATTTATATGGAAATGTTATCCATAGTAATAATAAGCTATTATAAACATTTAGAGTCTTGAAATGATCTCTATCTCAAGTTGTAAATCTTCAAAATTGCTCTAGCAGACTATGATGGGCTAGAGACCGTCAATTTTAATCACATTGAAGTATGAGGTTATTTATCTAGAAGATCCAATAGTGAGTAATTAATCATACATAGTAATATCAATGGTGTGTATGAATTAAACATGCCAAATTTTGTATGCACTAGTGATAAGTGTCATAAGCTTTCTAATTTGATAAAAGATTGATGGTGAGTGGTGGTTCATACTTATGAAGATCAATAGTGAGGGACAAGTCATAGAGTCAACAAAGCATGTAGGAATACCAAGTGGCACAATAATATGGAATGATAGAAAAGTGTTTATAATGCATATGAGGGCTTAAAATTTAATAATCATGGGAGTTATGATCAAGATCTAATGATGAGCTTTTCAAGATAAAGACCTAGATGATTTGAGGAGATCGAGAGAGTGCATTTATTCTAAATTATTAGGAAGCAATAAGATGATGACAAGTATTTGATGTTTAATAGTGAGCATAGTTAAATATCAAGCTAATTTTGAGTAAGATATATGATATGTTTATTTTCAATATATGATAGGGCATGAGATGATGACAAATTGTTTGATGTTTAACAGTGATAATTGGAATTTGATTTTTCAAATTAATGAAGGAAGAACTAGTGCTTAGTTTCTGATCTATAACATTTGATCCAAGATAAATTTATTGATGTAGTAAAAATAAAATTTGTAGAGGATTTAAAGGAATATCTAGTTAATCTAGTGAGAAGGTTTGAATGTTTTTATAGTCAAAGTTATTGGGCTCCAAAGTTGACCATGTTTTTTACCATGTTTTTTAAGTGCCCTGAGAAGGATATTTGAATTATTATTGATGGTTTTTTTATGTTTTAAGATGAATTTAGTGTTATATCATATTGTATACTTCATTTAAACCATATATGTATATTATTAAGGTTTTAAAAATCCATATTCTATATGATAAGAGGCTTATAAGTTGACTATGTGTTCATTCTTGGTGATTGTATGTACAAAATGATGTTTGGGTAAATTGTGTTATAGCAAAAGGGTGATGTGATGGATGTTATCACTTAAGGAGGACCTATAGGTCATGTTAAATGGGTCTATTTATGTGAAAGTGTTATTATTTTCTTATTTTTCTCAAATAAGTGTCAAATATATAGATGTGTCTCCATGAGACCTATAAGGGATAATGAGGCCTAATTAAAAGGCATAACCAATTAATTGTGACACATGGATGCTATGGATAACTTGTGAAGATGGTATTGAGCTATGTTAGATTTTTTAAGGGATAAGACAAATATTATGTTTGACCTAAAAGATAATAATCATAAAGGATCTGTAAAAGGTGAAATCAAAGGTGATGGTTTCTAGACTTGGAAAAAGAGGTGTGTGTAAGATTTGAAGAGCAAAGAAAAGAAAAAAGGGTGTGTACCCAATGGATAGGTTATAAATAAGATAAGGTTGATGAATAAGTGTATAACCTATAGGTTTTTTCTATGATGTAAATGATAGTGCTCTTCTAGGTTTGAATATTGGGGAGAGAAGCGAATAGAAGAAGGATTTGCAGGTTTGAGTGTGTATATGAGGGAAGTTTGAGTGAAGAAGAAGAGAGATTATGGCATGAATATGTGAGAGGATTATATGAGATAGAGAATGTGTTTTTCAAGGGTAATAAAATTAGAATTTGATCATCAGGTGTTGAAGACATCAATTTAAAGGTAGAGATGTCCATATCATAGGTGTTGGGAAGGTGCTCGATATCTAGGTCAGAAGGACTTGACCATCCTAGGGGAGTTGTTCCTTGTGGAATAGGTGTTTTACTGAAGTCTAGTAAGAATTATTTGACCATATTAAGGGTAGTTTCTCCTTATGGAATAGGTGTTTTAATCAAGTTTGGTCAAAAGGAATTGACCATCCTAGGGGTAGGTAGTCCTTATGGAACATATGTTTCACTAAAGTTTGGTCAGATGAACTTGACCATCCTAGGGGTAGGTGTTCCTTTTGGAATTAGTGTTTCACTAAGGTTTGGTTAGAAGGAATTGAAAATTATAAGGGAAGGTGTTCCTTATAGAACATGTGTTTCACTAAATTCTCATGTTTTCATAATTATTATAGGACAAGTAGTCCATGTGTTTGCAGGCTTGAGAGTGGGTTTTATTCCCTAAGAGGGTTTCCCACATATATCTTATGTTGTGTGTGTAATCTTGCATTATCTATTTGTTCATTTCTATAAACATCTTGAATACTTCATGAATGGTTATATTGAATGCTTAAGTGTTTTAAGGGTTTGGAAATTAAATTGGATTATTTTCAACCACTGATTCACCTCCCCCCTCAATGGTTTGTCCTCTAATAATTGGTATCAGAGTAGGTCCTTTGCTAAAGGATTGATAAATTGAAGGAGATCTAAGTTATAATATGCATAGCCATAAAATTCAAGGAGGTTTTTCTATCAAGTATCGATGTTCAATGGATCTAATTACATATTTTAGAGTGTT
This sequence comes from Torreya grandis, assembly GCA_037957365.1. NCBI lineage: Eukaryota > Viridiplantae > Streptophyta > Pinopsida > Cupressales > Taxaceae > Torreya > Torreya grandis. The sequence goes on from JARHVA010007511.1 coordinate 410,832, forward strand.
AGGATGAGGACCTACATAATGTTCCTAGGGTTTGACACTTGGAAATATGTTTTGTATGGTTATTTTTCACCTACTCTTCATCCATATAGTGCTATAAATAAGAATTTTTTTAAGAACAATTATAAGGAAATAAATGCTATCACTTGTGGTCTTTCAAATACTAAATACACTAAAGTAATCCATTGCATATCTACCAAGGAAATGTGGGATAAATTGAAGACTATATATGAATTAGATTCAAAGGTTAAGTTTTCAAAGTTAAAAACTCACCAAAGATAATTTTAGAGTCTTAATATGAAGGAAGAAAATTCTTTGGCATCCTTTTTGCAAAGAGTTGATGAGATTGTGAACAACATCAAAGGTCTTAGAAGGAAGCTTGAAGAAACTACTTTAGTTTAAAAGGTATTAAGGTCTCTCTATCTCAAGTTTGATTCTAAAGTATCTATTATATAGGAAATTCATGATCTTACTTAGTTGAAGATGCATGAAATGCATGGCATCCTTACTACCTATGAGATGAGAATAAATGATGATATACCACCAAAGAAGGAAGTAACATTGAAAATGAAAATAAATCCAAAGAAGTTTCAAGGTAAGAAACTCAAGGAGGATGACATATCTGATATTGATGAAGATGAACTCACTATTTTATTTATAAGGAAATTGAAAATATGGTCAAGTAAGTATAAGGGTAAACCACCCTTCAAATGCTTCAATTATGGAGTAGTAGGACATTTTGATAACAAGTTCCCTCATAAGCATAAGAATAATGATGATTAATAGCATGGTCAAGGTCATGATGATGGAAAGAGATCATTTGAGTCTGATAAAAGTAAGAAGGGATTTATAAGGTTTAGCAATAAGAAGTAATTCAAGGACACGAAGAGTCTCTACACTAAAGAAGATTGAATCTCATCAGATGAGAGTGAAGATAGTGACTTAGAGTATAATCATGAATATGATGGTTTTGTTGAAGATGAAGACCTCTTCATGGCTGAGGAAGGAAGTTGATCGTATCAAAATGAGTCTACTTGGAGTGATTTAGATGATGATAAAGATGAGGTGGACTAAAACTTAATTAATGAATGCTCTTGAAGAATTGAAGATTGAGAATAAGATTAACAAGAAGATGAAGTCTCAAATGATGGACTATGAAGTGCAATTTAGTGTGTTTGAGGAAATAATGAGTGAAGACACGAAAGAGCATGAAGATATAGTCAAGAATGTCATTTTTCAATTGGAAATCTTATCTAAAAGCCTAAAAGCTAAAGAAGATTAATGTTTAAGCTATGTAATTGAAAATGAGTCATTAAGAGCTGAGTTAGAGAAGACACATAGTAAGATTAAGTCATTTGTGGGATTTGAAAAGAACTCAAGTGATCTAGACAATATTCTAAGTGATCAAAATCATGTAAGTGATATAAATAGTCTTAGAAATAAGGAAGAACTAGAAAATGTAACTCAAGATAAGATGAAGACTAACATAAATAAAACTTTGAAGGTCAATAATTAGTGAAAGAATGACAATGGTGGTATAATGAAGATAAATCAAATCAGACAACCAAATTCCATGAGGTATGTAATTTTTAAGGGGTACTATTACACATGTAATTAGTTTATGCATAGAGATAGAAAACTCAAGAGACCTATTGAAAATGAGTTTGCATGGAAATATGATGGGAGTCATTAGTCAAAAGGTGAGTCTTCTTAAAAAAGAGTAGTTTGTTTCAATTGTCAAAATAATGGACATATTGTAATATTTTTTATAATTAGGAAAGGTAGGATAAGCTTCTTAAAAAAGGTGTAGTGTGCTTTAAATATCAACAGAGAGGTCAAATTGTTAGATTCTAAAAGTAAAGGCATTCAAGATAGAATAGATTTAATCAAGCTCCTAGAGTGAAAGAAAGAAGGAAAGTTAACTCATGGAAACCAAAGGTGGTAAGTGTGAGTCATGATGAGTCTATAGGTCCAAGTAATCTATTTTCCATGGTGGAAAACTCTATTAAACTTAGAGTGCCAAGATCTCTCATTGTCTGCTCATGTTGTGAGTGAAGAGACCAAGCTCAAGGAGAAAAACATGTTTCTCATTGAGGTTAGTTTTGAGGTGTGTTTGGATGCTAATGATCAACTTGATATGTGTGAAAAAGTTTTAATCTTGGTTCTTATGTTGTCAAGGTTTAAAGGTGATGTCCTGCAATGCAAATAAGATAGTTTAGCAATCAAGGTATGTAAAAAAAATTTAGTTACTCAAAATGTTGTATATCCTATCATATAATATAAAGTGAGTGATGTATAAAAGTAATAAGTTGTCAAAGTTCAAACTAATAAGAATAAGAATAAGAAGCATTATAGCTATAAAAGGATTCTGGTGGTTATTGAAGAGATGTGGGCCCCTCTTGGCTTCAATTTGTTTTAGAGCATTATGGTGTAGAGGAGGTCTCTATCAATGCTTCTTAAGATACTCCTTTCAATGGAGAATCAAGTGTTGTTGTGGTGTTATTCACAAGGTCCTATAAGGCAAGATATGAGTGGTTCTAGTTGGAGTTGGTGTGTCAATATGGGAGGTGTTTTGATGAGGTTAAAGTGATGTCATAAGGTGTTTTTACTATGCATGTAGTGTTTTTAGGATCAGAATGGGTGTTTTTAAGTGGCATAATGATATTGATGTAATGTCAAGAGGATTTTTGTTCTTATAAAGGTCTTTTCACTTCTTTTTGATGTGTTTTAGGTTGTTTTGTGGTCTGAAGGTATGTTGAAGTCAAATTAGAGATTTTGAGTGCTCTTAGTTTTCTTAGTTTTGGCTTAAGGGAAAGAATGCCTAAAATGGGTTATAGGATGTATGGGTTACCAAAAATATAGAGGCTAAAATATTTATCCAAAAGTGTGTGATGGTTGTCTCTAGGTGTGCAAGAGGTTTTAGAGGTGGGCATTGACTAGAAGGAAGTTTATTGACCCTATTTATTTTAAGGTCCTAGAGTTTTGGCCTATGATAAAAAAGTGGTTTGAATTTTGATTGAAAGTCTAAGGATTATTAATAGGTTTAAAGGGCCAAATGGGTTATCAAATCAAGCTTCATAGAGATTTGAAGATTTGTGTTTTTCAAATTATTCAAGTTTTTTTCAAAATGGAGGCCTAATTGGCTAGAGATTTGTGAAGTAAATATGTTTCAGAGGAGGATATAGGTGATGAAAATTGGTTTTATTAAGGAGGAATATGATATTTTTGTATATATTAATTTTTAGGTCTTGAAAGTATGATTACTAAAATTTGTGGCTTTACAAGTTCCAGGTAGGAATATAAGGAGTATAGAGAGGGCTAGTGTGAAGATTTGATGTTTTTGATCAGTTTCTCCAAAACATCAAGGCATGAATGTTTCAAGGTGATTTATTAGTTTGGTTTAAATAATTTTTCCTATTTGGTGAGTGGCATGAAGTTATATTGGTGGTCCTTGAGGTGGATTGAGAGAGAAAACTAGTAAGCCTATGTGGTGGTTCTTCATGGTGATGGAGATCTGGAGATGATCAAGAGGTGAAATGGCTCAAAGATGTTATGAGGAGTCCCTCTTATATGTTTATTGTTGATTTATATTATATTTTAGTTATTTTTTGTTTTTTTCTTCATTGGTTATTGTTCTTGGTTGAAGAGAGTGTTGGCATGTAGTAAGAGGATTTTTTCAAGGCAAGAAGAGGTAGGATCAAGGTAAGGGGGCATTTGTATCATATTTATAAGGTGGTCCTCTCATGTTTTTGGTATTTTCATGTCCTTAGGATCAATTTTTTCCCACTTTGTCATCATGTCAAAGGGGGATAAGGTTCTTATTGTGAGAGTGTTTGAAGAGAGAGAAATAAGGTGAGTTATATGATGGGTGTTGACATCAATGGAAAAGAGGAAGATTATTGGATAGTTTTCAATGATATAATGGAGGTGTATAGGTGAGTGGATGAAGTGTCTTGATAGTATAAGTGTGAATGACAAAGTGTGAAATATGTTTTTCCTAGTATGCTTGAAGTAGGCCTAGTTGATCTTTAGTTTTGACATGATTAGGGATGGGTCTGAAGTATTGAGCATGTGTGAGGGGTCATATCAAAAGTTAAGGATGATTAGAGATCTTGTGTAATTGAATGGTATTCATATAGTTATTCATTATGTTCATCTTGGCATAGTTGGTTCTATAACAAAAAAGTATGAGTAGGAAATTTGCTAACATCACCATTACCATCTATAAATGAGTTAGGGGGAGTTGGTCATATGGGCATGATCACATTAGTCCCAATTTGATATGGTAAAACTTTTAGGTCATGAGGTTGATCATAGATAAATATATTTAGGTGAAAATTTTGCATCTTAGACAAAAGTTCACTATGTTTCTATACTTAGCTAGACCGTCACTGCATGTCATGCAAATATGTATGAAATAGAAAGTTTGTGTATTTAATTCAAGTATGAATAAATTAAATAATAGTCAAAGGTTTAAATGTAAATTATATATATATTAATAAGAATCTAACTTGAAAATTTAGAGTATTAAAGTGATTTATAGATCAGGTTATAAAGCTTCAAAATAACTCTAGCAGACTGTGATAGGCTAGAGGGCATCAAGTTTAATCATATTGAAGTCTGAGGTCATTAATCTATAAGATCCAATGGTGAGAACTTAATCATACATAGTGAGATAAATGGTGTGTATGAATTCAAATTTTAAAAAGTTTCACATTCTAGTGACAAGTATCACAAGCTTTCTAATCTGATAGAAGATCAATGGTGAGTGGCTGGTCATACTTATAAAGATCAACGGTGTGGGACAAGTCAAAGAGTAAAAAATAATGTAGGACTACCAAGTGGCATAAGTGCATGGAATTATAAAAAAGTGTTAAAAAGGAATTTTAAGGTTCCAAGTTTCATAATCATGGGAGTTTTGATCAATATCTAATGGTTAATTTTGCAAGATAAAAACCTGGTTGATCTGAGGAGATTGATGGAGCTTGTTTGTTCTAAATTGTTAGGAAGCAACGAGATGGTGACAAGTGCTCAATGTTTAATAGTATTAATAGTTAAATATAAAGGTAATTTTGAGGAATATATATGATGCATAGTATTTCAAGTTATGAGAGGGAATGAGATGATGACAAAGTGTTTGATGTTTAACAGTGACCATTGGAATTTGATTTTTCAAATGAATGAAGACCCAATGCTTAGTTTTTGAGCTATAAATTTTAATCTAGAATGAATTTATTGATATAGTAAAAATAAAAGTTTTAGAGTTAAAGGTGCATCTATTTAATCTAGTTATAATTTTTGACTATTTGTACATTCAAGGTTATTAAGCTCCAATGTTATCTACGTGTTTGGCCATGTTTTATAAGTGACTTGAGAAGGATATTTGAGCTGTTCTTGATGGTTTTTTGATGTTTTAAGATGAACTAAGTGTAATATCATGGTGTACACTTCATGAGGATAATATGTGTGGATTATGGAGGTTTGAACAATCTAGATTATGTATAATCAAAGGCTTAGAAGTTGACTATGTGTTCATTCTTAGTGATTATATGTACATAATGATGTTTGGGATAATTGTGTTGTAGTAGAAGGGTGTTATGATGGATGTTTGTCACTTAAAGAGGACCTCCAGGTCATGTGGCATGGGTCTATGTATGTGAAAGTGTTATTTTGTTCTTATTTTGCTCGAAGAAGTGTCACAAAGATGGATGTGTCTCCATGAGACCTATAAGGGCTAATGAGGCCTAATTAAAAGGCATATCTACTTAATTGTGACTCATAGATGCTATGGCTAACTTGTAAAGATGGTATTGAGATATGTTAGATGTTTTAAGTACTAAGACAATTATTATGACTGAATTAAAAGATAATAATCATAAAGGATCTATTAAAGGTGAAATTAAAGGTGATGGTTTCTAGACTTGGAAGAAGAGGCATGTTAAGAGTTGAAGAGCAAAGAAAAGAAGAAAGGGCATGTACCCAATGAATGGGTTATAGAGAAAAGAAGGTTGTTGATTATGTGTATGACCTATAGGTTATATTTAATATGTCAACAATAGTTCTCTTATATGTTTTAATTTTGGGGAGAGAAGTTAATAGAAGAAGGATTTAAAGGTCTGAGTGTGTCTATGAGGGCAATTTGAGTGAAGAGGAAGAGAGATTGTGACATGCCTATTTGAGAGGCTTGTATGATATAGAGAGGGTGTTTTTTAGGGGTTATAAAATTAGAGTTCCATCATAAGGTATTGAATATATTATTTCAAGGGTGGATATTTTCATATCATAGGTGTTGGGAGGGTGCTCAACATCTAGGTCAAAGGACTTGACCATCTTAGGGGCAGGTGCTCCTTGTGGAATAAGTGTTTCACTAAATTCTAGTCATAAGTATTTGACCATCCTAGGGGCATTATATCCTTGTGGAATAGGTGTTTCAATAAATTTTGGTTAAAAATACTTGACCATCCTATGGGCAAGTTATCCTTGTGGAACAGTGTTTCATTAATGTCTAGTTAGAAGGACTTGACCATCCTAGGGGCAGTGCTCATTGTATAACAAGCATTTCACTAAAATCTCATGTTTGCATACTTATTATATGATAATTATTCCATGTTTTTTAAATCTTGAGATTGGGTTTTATAACCCAAGAGGTTTTTCCACATAGATCTCATGTTATGTGTGTAATATTGTATTATCTATATGTTCATTACTATAAACACCTTGAATGCTTCATAAATGGTTGTATTGAATTCTTAAGTGTTTAAAGGGTTTGGAAATTGAATTGGATTATTTGAAACCACTGATTCACCCATCCCATCTTATTGGTTTTAAACTCTAACAACACTATGAGCTATCACTAGAATTTGAGCCCAAATTGATAGTCAAACCTCCATCAAACTATTCAAACATAAACTATGTCTACCAAAGAACAAATACTTGAATATATGAATAAGAAACACATTTTAGAAAATTAATATATGAAATCCATGAAATTTAAGGATCTTCCATAAAAAAATAAGCATTATAAACCCCTAATAATGATCACTATGAAGAGGAAATAGGAAATTGTAGCATGATTGTCTGAAATAGCTTGTACACAAAGGCATTCTTCCTCCAATTGAAATAAACTCATGGAGATGAGTTTTATGATTAAAAAACCATTAAAGGAGATAAAATACCTCTAAAATCCACCCTAAAAACCATTCCTCTCCATCTATTTATTAACTAGAGAAATAAGTGAAAGAATAGACACCTCTCGGATGGATAGGCCATAATGACTTATTGTCACTCTTAGTGATTGTTCATAAAGAATAGAAAACCATTATACAAAAAAATAAACCAATTTAAAGATTATTTTTAAAACTAAAAATATCCAAATTTTTAGCTTCTAGCTCTGTCTTGTCTAATACCATTCAAGGCAAATTTGTCTCCCTGAGCTTTTGAAGGTAATGGTAGAGGAGAAAAGTAGTTTAGAGTGTTATTTTGAATTTAAACTTTGTAAAAAGTTTTAAAATTATCTAATGGATTCTAAGGGACACTTAAAAACCATTTTTAACTAAAAATTTATCTTTCAAGGATGTACAAGTGCTTTAAAAGTCTCCTTTCTCAAAGATTAGGCATTGAACTATAGGTCCTGTTAGACTCTAACTATTCCTAAACCTTATCTAGAATTTTTATGACACTAGGGACGTTTTTAATCTTATTTAAATATTATCTCCATAATTTGGCATGTATAAATTTTATTCATGGACCAAAAGGTGGCCAAATTTTGATATTTTTCATATAAAAACCAAATAAAGATTAGAGCATGATAACATGATATAAATGACATCCAAATAACCTTTTGAAATTACTTTAGACCATATAATACCTTTGAACTTGTTTGAACATGTACTTTACCATAAGACTAAAAAATTTAGCGTAAGACTAAAACTTGGACAATGCTAGACAAGGACATATATGAACATATGGGACTATTTAAGACCACTAGAGATCATGACAAACATTATACACCTCTATGAAGTTTTAACTTATAGGTGGTGACCAAAATTTGAGTTGGGGTAAAATTTGGTCAACATTCTTAGTGATTCATATGGGTAACATTCTTGCAATGCTCACAGACTAGTAACCTTCTCCTTCCTTTGGGCTACGGAGTCACTCTTATGCTCAATATGAAACTAATATACCTTTAAAAGACATAAAAATCACACAAAACACACAAAAATAAGGAATGACACACTATAAATCAAATAATTTATGGAAAGCCACACAAAAAACTCAAAATAAACACACCTAACCTACTATGTACATTACTAACCTTCATATCATCAATAGTAGAGATTCAAGTGAGTCCTATTTACATGGATAAGTAACTCATCCCCCTTAATTATTTCCAATTATAAGTAATTTTTTTTTTACTTGATGATGATGTATGGACCACTCCACAAAGTATCAATCTAAGTGTGTCTTCCTGGCCTTTCTCTATCTTCATCCCATTTTAGTACTATGTCACCCTCTTAGAAGACTCTTGGATTTTTTTTCATATCAAAGGACATCTTAATTATAACTTGATGATACTCCATGGCTTTGTGATAATTATCTCTAGTCTCTTTTAGCTCCATAACTTATGTCAACCTCACCTCCATTGGAGTGTTTTCAAGAAATTCTAATTGATGTGCTAGCTCTAAGGTAGGTATCTCATAGGATATGGACAACCTAGCTTCCCTCCCATAAAAAAAAACAAAAAGAGTGTTACTTTTTGAAATTTTAGGTGTGATTATATTTGCCTATATGTATATCTTCATCTTAGTGTGCCAAGATCTTTGATTGCTCTCCAAAGTCTTAATAATTTTGATTATGTTCTTATTAGTAGACTCAGCCAACCCATTACCTTGAGGGTAATAATTAGATGATGTACTCAAATATATACCATTACTACTTTCCCAATAAGTTGTCTTAGCACCCATGAAATCAATTACATTATCTAAAATGATTGTATAATGAGTTCCAAAACTTGTAGTAAATCCTTCATAAAACTCCAAAATAGAGCTCTCATTGGTTTCCTTCAATGCAACTACCTCAATCCATCTTGTAAAGTAATTAGTTTTTTTAAGTATCCACTTGTGGTTAACACTTGATGGAGGATTAGTCATGACAATGAAGTCAAGACCCCATTACATGAAGGTTTGATCTACTTGAATAAGCCTCAAGTGGAGAGCTAGAAGCCTTTGTTTGCCTATAAAGAAAGCACATTGAGCACACTTTCTTACCCAAGCATATCAGTCTTTAAAGAGGCTAGGCCAATAGTATCCTACCCTCATTATCTTTGTAGTTTTTATTCCTGGATAGAAATGAACTCTTATTGTTCTATCATGAAAATTTTAAACAATAACTCCAAACTGATCATTGTTAATGTATCTCAACAATAAGTCATTTGTATCTCTTCTAAAAAGTACACCATCTGTAAGACAATAAGGAATAGTTTGTAATGTGAAATACCTTCTTTTCTATCTACTCAATTCATTAGGACACTCACCATTTTTAATGAATCTAATGATTTATTGTGTCCAACTTAGAAGAGGTGGGAGATCAAGTGGTTGAGGGCAGTCTTGATTGACCAAAACTTCCTCTTTTGGTTCATGGAGATCTAAAGCCAAGTGCTCATAAATACCCTTACCTCTTACCAACTTGGTAACCTTGATGTAAACATCATACTCCATTACCTTTGTAATCACCCTACTTCTTTTCATTGATGTATTTACTCAAAAGGAAATCTTTTGTGTTAGGATGAGAAACCATAATTTGAATCCTATTACTTGAAACCATATGTCTAAACTTATTTAGTCTTCTTACAACATCAATGATGTGTTTCTCCACAAATGTATACTCAATTTCATAATCATCCAAACCTTCACTAAAGAATATAATAGGTTATTCAACACCCTCATCATTATTTTGCATAATCATAGCTAAGATAGTATCAAAGTTATAAAATGTATATAACATGAAAAATTCTAAAAAAAAAGGATTTATAAGAGTGAGATCTTGTGAAATTACTTGTTTTATGGATTCAAAATTACTCTTACCTTCCTTAGTCCAAGTGAAAACTTGATTCTTCTTAAACATTATTGTGATAGGCTTTACCACAGATGTAAAACCAGATATGAATCTTCTCACAAAGTTTATATTTCCTAAGAAAATTTGGAGTCCTTTCTTGTGTAAGGGAAATTATAGGCCTAGAATAACCTTTATCCTTTCAGAGTCAATGGCTAGGCCATCCTTGGAAAATAATATGTCCTAGAAGCCTACCTTCATGGAAAACAAAGATGCACTTTTTAGGGTTAAAAAATACCCCATAATATCTACACCTCTCAAACACTTTCCTTAGATGCTTCATGTGATCATTTTCATCCTTTGAGAATATAGTTATATCATCTGGATACACTAGAAACATATCATTTATTAGACCTTTAAAAACCATATCCATTACCCTTTGAAAGGTGGCACCTGAATTTAACAAGTCAAGGGGCATCTTCTTATAAGTAAAGGTCCCCCATTTTGTAGTAAATTATATCCCGAACTGATCATCCTCATTCACCATAATATGATTATAACCATAATATCCATCCAGGAGTGAGAATCATTGAGAACCTAAAATAACTTTAAAAAATTTATCCATACGAGGTAAGGGGAAATGGTCTTTGAGTGAAGCTCTATTCAAATCTCTAAAGTCCACTCAAAGTCTTATTTCTCCATTATTCTTTATAACAGGTAAAAGGTTAGCTACCCAATTTGAGTGATTGATAGGAAAGATTATCTTAGATTTAAGGAGCTTAGTGAGTTCCATTCTCATGAGTTGTTATAATTTGGGGTTAATAGGCCTTTGTTTTTTCCTAATTAGTTTGAATTTAGGTTATAACTCAATGGTATTATGGTCTAGACTAGTATCAAAACCCTTTAGATATTTATATTCCTAAGCAAATATGTCCTTTAACTCTCTACACAGGTTAATGAATGTTTGTTTTTTAGATGGGGAGCATACCTTTCCTAGTTTGAGGAGCTTGTTCTTGAAGATTAGAAATATTTCATAGTTTTATTCCTTTGTAGACATTCTCACCTTCTCTTTGTTACTTTGGTAATATTCATTATATATATTATCTTGATGGACCAATCCTTTAGGCATCTAGTTTGTTCTTAGATGCACAATCTGATTCTCATACTGATCATGGAGTTTATTTTGATTTCTTGAAGAGAACTCAGCTTCATTTTATAATAATTATACAATATGTTTGTCACTATCAAACACATACCAAGATACTTCATTATAAATAATGGAAGGCCTAAAAAATGACCTTGATATGTTATTTTTTTCCTTCCTCTTTTATGGCAATAGATGTGTCAAATCATGCCCCTATAAAAACTAACCTATCAACATGATTTTTTTACTCTCTTAAGATTGGTTGTATGTTAAATTCACTAAAGTATTCAAGTAAATACCATACCCTATCTTTAAAATAATTGAGTAAAGTGTTCTTGATAGAACTAACATTCCTTATTTGATGCACATTAACTTCACTATCTTCATATACTTAAAAATTCTTGATTCCTTTCATCTTTTCCCATTAAAGTCCATGAATCAAACCTTCATACTCAACCAAATTGTAGATAAAATTGAAATGGAATATATATAAAGATTAATGTTGATATTTGGATGGATAAACCAACATAACACTAGCTCCTACACCAATCTTACTCCTTGCACCATTGAATAACATCTTCCACATTCCATCACTCTCATTCTCCTCCTTAATGAGTGAAGGTATAGATGTTCCTTCCTCATGTAAGCAATATACTCCTAAATTTATCTCTTCCATAAAAGCATAGTGGTGATGTTCATATGTCTCACTATAATATTTATCCAAGAAGATATCATTTATACCTTCAAATTGGGAAGATGATATATCATTTATTACATGCTCCTCTTCCTCATGGAGAGTACAATTCAAATTACAACTAGCTTCCACATATGGTTCAATGTGGAACCTAGCCAATGGTTGTGTCCTTATAGTCACCTTTTCTTCATACCTTATTATAAATTCCAATAAAGACCAATTAGTATAAATATATCCTCTTATCTTGGTGGTCAAGTCTCTTGATAGGCAAATAACAAAGTGAGTAGGCAAATCTACCACCAATATGTCTTATAAGATTGGAAAGCTTAGATAGTCATGCAAGAATACCTTCAAAAAATTTATGAGATTTATTGAATTGGATGGTTTCCTATTAAGATGAAACACTCCTTTATTATATGTCTCATATTTTAAGTCTAACTTGTCTACCACAATTTTGGGCATAACTAAAGTGTTTGCCCCACTATCCATAATGCAATTGTGGACTAGTTTGTCTCCCATAATTAGGGTAAGATAGAAAGGTGGGGGACTTTTATATTTGGTGAAGGCTTCAACAATATGGGTAGGTACATTTGTGATGGATGCACCACCATGTCTTAGTGGTTGAGGATTGATATGAATTTGTGATAGATTCTCTTGAAGTAGTTCTTTTTAACTAGGTATGTAGAGTACTTCCCAAAGAGATATGGATATTTTAGTGTTTTTTAAAGAGGCAATGATGTTCAAAGAACAAACACTATATTTTTATTGCATCATTATAGTCAATGAAGTGTCTTGAGATTGAGGCAATGAAGATTGAGTCACCCTTACCAAATTTTTATTTTGAAGAGGTATAGGACTTGTCGATGCTACCACATTTGAATTCACACCTTCTTGCCTTGAAAGAGTGTTATTTGAAGTTGTATTAACATATTGATCATCTCTAACGGCTCTTCTCTTTGAAATTTTATTGGATGTAACTGAAGTAGTTTGATTTAGGATAAGTGTATCTTCTACTTAGAAGTTTTTAAGGCTCACTCCTTGGCTACCACACTCTTTATTGAATTTTAATTGCATGAAATTCTCATCCTCTACTATCAATAGAGGAGTAGGACCTCCTTAAGCTACCAAATATTGGCCTTCACCCTCATTATAATTCATGTACTATCCTTGAGGTTTCCATTATTATCCTTGAACCAAGTTACTATGAAATACAACCATGGCTCTTATGTTGGGAGTAGTGTTTGGATTATAAGAATTGGGTGGCTTATTAAAATTAGGCTAACCTTGTCTCCTCCCTTGACCATTATATTGAGGTGAAAATATATGGGTTTTGGTGAGATCCAAATTACTGATATAGTTACCTAACTTGAGTTTTTAAGGCTTTAGATCTCTCTTCCCAATCAATGACATCGTTTGATTTCTTCTAGAGCAACTTTGGACTTGTTTCTTGAACTTGGAATTGGAGCAAGACTTGGAGGATTAGCATACATGTTAGGCAATATGGGATTAGAGAATTTTTTAGGGTACTTACTAGATTATGTTAAATGATTCTTAGATCTAATGGATATGTTATAAGCTTCAATAAAAGTGTACCACCCATGGATTGCAACATGACATCTACATCAGTTCTAATAGATATAAGGTATATTAGAAAAATAAACTTGTAGGGGGTCTCATGGGAGGTGGCAGCATATTCCATGTTCTTTGAAATCTCTCATTGAAATCATGTATGGTTTTCTTAGGCCCTATTTTAATGACATTCAGATGATGTATGAGTGATGTATGATCACTCTTGTCCTCAAATATTTGAGTAAAAAAATCCCCAAACTCATCCCAAGTAGTAATACATCTTCTATGCAATAATGTATACCAATCAAGGGAATTTACCCTACAAGACATGGTAAGTAATCTAGATATAGTGTTAAATCTAGTGACATTATGGAAATTGTAGAAGTTGGATATGTGTCTAATATACTCACTTAGGGAAATAAGAACTTCCCCATTGAAGGTGGGAACACTCTTGGTGGAATTGGGAGGGATATCAGCATAGGCATTGAGGTTTATAGGATTTTTAGTATTGAAGGATGGGAAAGCATGTTGCCTAGCCATGTTTCCTTCAAATTATTCTTCACTCTCTTGTTCTTCTTGAATTTTAAAATATTATTTTTCTTTAAATGTCAATATATGCTTAGGGTACTAAACTTCAAGAGGAATTTCAAGATGAGGGAGTGGATATGTAGTTTGATTAATTCTACTAGTAGTTGACCTAGTAAGGACCATGAAGCATGAATAAAATAAATAAATAGACTTGTTTTACAACTAGATATTAACTTTATTAGAGTCCCCAAATGTTGAGTGAGGAACACTTATGTATCTATAATGTTGTTAAGGCCAACATTCACCTTGACAAGAATTTTTTGAGACAATAGTCCCACCAGGCATGCTAAAACTATTGTCAATTAATTTTTCACCCTTAGAGAGGTATTTCAAGCCTTATCTAAATTTATTGAAACATTGGATTACCCATATACCTTTGGGTTGTATATAACATGGGTAAACCTTTAGGTTGAAGTTATATCTCCCAAGATTTTTATTTGATAGCTTATCACCTATACTACTATCTTGTTTGAATGAAAATGGAGATAACATAAAATAAACATATATTAATGAGGTGATACACTAATTTAATCTCCATTATACTACCATTTACTTAAAATATGAATGATTATTCACAAAACTAACTTAAACATCCAAGATTTATCTAACATAAGTATTTCAAACATGAAGGTGATATGCAATGCACTTCTTCAAGGTGGGTGAACAAGAGGTCTAATTGTATACAATAATTATTTCCCTTAAAATTAGATATAGATAAAGATAATAACTAAAATTCATATGGATTTCTAGAGAGAATACTACTTGCACAAAGCATGAACGATTAAGGTGAACACAAGGATAAAATATTATCACTTGTCATTCAACATGCATTACTTCACACACATAGACAAGAAGTTTTAAAAATAAAAATTAACTTTAAATATTTATTCAAAGGAAAAAATCAATATTAAAACTAACATGGCTTCACCCTACCTAATTTGTATGATCCAACTTATCCAAAAGTGGTTTATTAGAGAGAGAGAGAGAGAGAGAGAGAGAGAGAGAGAGAGAGAGAGAGAGAGAGGAGAGAGAGAGAGAGAGAGAGAGAGAGAGAGAGAGAGAGAGAGAGAGAGAGAGAGAGAGAGAGAGAGAGAGAGAGAGAGAGAAGTGTGTATGAGATTTAAGAAAATAAAATGAGTTATTAGATAGTCTAATAGACCTCAAATTCCATTTTTATAAATCTTAAAAATTCTCTAATCCTCCATGTGGCATATGGGTTATAATTTGGTTATGACACCTTGACTAGCTCATTAAAAACTACCCTTATTTGCATGAAAGGAGTGAAAAATGGACATTATAAAAATGAATTAAACTTTAAATGATATGAAATAACTGACTAAGAATTTTAGATACCTTAATAAACTCCTCTGACCTACCATTCCATCATTCATGTGCATAGGTATCTTGTAACTCTTCATTTCTCACACCTAGTTTGGTCCAAGTGGCCCAAAATTAAAGTGCATCTTATAAAGCTCATCAAAACTCAATTAATTGTATTTAAATATGTTTTCATACCTTAAAAAAACCATTTTGGTTCTTGGACTAACTCCAAAGAACTCATTTTTCTCCTTAAGCCTTCATTAGGCCTAGTTTCCTTATAACCCTAAAAACCTATAAACCTCCTTATGTAGGGAGTTTTATAGATTATATTTATAAAATTAATGAATATTACATGACCCATTATGTACTTATATATAAATTCCAAATTTAATCTTTAGAATTTGAGTGTAAACCCATTTTTTTGCCTCTCTCTCTTAAATTAGGCCTCCTTGCCTAGAACCCTATTTTGTTGCTCCAAATTTATGAAAAAAGTATTAAATAAAAAATAAACATGTGAATAAATTTAAATAGGACATTAAAAACTTAAATTTAAAATTTTGAGTCCTGAGACCTTGTGGAAGTATGCAAATGAAGAAATGGCCTTACCACTTAGTCTCATTTTGAGCTTGTTTGAGACTGCTTTGGAAAATGGGCCTAGTTTGATCACCTCCATAATATAAAATGAAAATTTTTAGTATTTAATAGCTATTAAAACTAAAAAATTTCCTCATCCTAGGATTTTTAGCCTCTCCCCTTCTCAAAACTCTTGCAAAACACCAAAAATATGGTATTTGTAGCAATCCATAAAAGTGACATCAACTTCAAAGTTCACATGAATAAATTAATTGAATTCATAAATAATATAAAGAGGTTTAAGGATAAAAATATGTCATTATATATTCATTTGAGGTCTTTTTTCCTTGACTAGTCACTATTAGGGTTTAAGAGAGGTTTAAGACCTGTTTAGGGTCTTAGTAATCAATCATAAAGAACAAATCATTAAATGGCATACTTCCAATTGTAAAACCTTATTGATATAACCAAATAAACTATCCAAAATTTATTATCCTCACATGTAAATTTTGAGCTATGGTATGAGCATCTAAAGTTACTCCTTGATTGGTTTCCTTAGCATTTTTAAGGCTAGAGAGAGGTCTAATTTGAGTTCTGGGTATTAAAACGTATTCCCACTACTATGATAGGATACAAAACATAAATTTACATGATTATAAATGATCTATTATTCTTTTTTACCCCTCTATATGTGCATGGTGCACTAGTCAGGGTGTTTGGGGTCTATAACTTGTCATGTTCTTGTTAGTCGTTAAGGGCATTTGGATGGAAAATTGAATGTGTGCCCCATGGAAGTGCATGAAGATAATTTTAATATTTTTTTACTAATTAAAATTTCATATTTTAAATTTGTAATGGTTATTTTGTGCCTTTGAGCTCAAGTGGACCACTAAATATCTTGATTGCTCCTCACTGAAGGAGTGGGCAAGGTCTAAGATGAAACAGTGAATATGTACACTATTGATATGTCCTTGAAATTTACATGAACATATTAATAAAATCATAAACATGATTTTTACCAAATTTTAGAGTGTGATCACACCTATAAGACTCTTAAAACTCAAATTTCTCTCATGGTTGGAATGTAGGCCTAACTGTATGTATCCTTCTTTTGATCTTTGACTAAATATGAGGTTTACATTCAGTTTAGTCAAGTTTATCTCTATTTCCTTTATCTCAATACACCTTATGACATTTTATGTCAATTTGAGGTGGGTTTTAGATCAATTCAAGCATATTTTTCTCCCTTTTTATGCTTAAGGTTTGTTGTAGGTGCTAGAGACTCTGTGTTAAGACTTTTAAACTTAGAATTGATCAACCTAATTTTTATTTTGGTTTAAAACCTCAATATGACTTTTTTATATAACCTAAGGTGGACCTCAGAATCCCTCACCATGTTTTAAAGTTTTCCTCAGGCTCAAGACCATCTTCTTATCATATAATCACCTGTAGGTGATTTTTAGAGTGTTGACTATATTCTTAGAGGCAAAGGACTTCATCATTATTATTGCTAACTTATCCACACTTTTGAACATGCTTGAGGTCTCCATATTATTTCAAGAACCTTCAAACATATGTCAACACCCCTACTCTTTTTGCTTAGCCTTAGAGAAGGAACTAACTTTAAATTAGGCTTGTATGTAGCCTCTTAGGGTATTGATTGTGTTAGGAGTCTCAAGACCTCATTTTCACATCATCAACCTCCTCAAAGTTCATGCACATAATTGAATTTACCATTTGAGTTCCATCATCTCCTAACACCTATGTCTCTTCCATTTAAGCCTAAAACTAAGTATGCTCCATTGGCCACCTAACTTCTAAGAGACCATGACTACCTTCTCTATATTTTAAGACCTCACATCTCCTAAAGCTATCCTTACAATGATTCATGACTTAGTTGAAGTCATAAATTAGGTTTAGGTTCTCTTCATAAACCTCTGAAAACACTTAAAACCACTTATATTCTTCTATACAAACCTGTAGATGGTTTTTAAAGATGATTGGTAGTCTTCTTTATATTTTCTAACCTCATTCTTACATATTTATCTTTTCCAAGATCTTGAATATTTTTTATAACTTCAAGTGGACTCAGAGTTCTTTCAAACACGTTCCTTTTGCTCATTTCAAGTCCTTTCTTTCTATCCATTTCTATACAGGGTATTGTATGTGTTTAAAAAGAAGATTATCAAATTAATCTCACTATCATATTCACTTAAAATAGACTTAGTGGCTTCTTTAAATCTTGGGTCTTGAACTTACTTGTATCATAGTCAAGTTTCCTATTTTAGACCATTTTTATGTTTGTTTGAAATTGATCAAGGTCCAAAGGAGGACCTACAGGCTTGAGGCCTATAGGTCTCTAATTGATTATTGTAGGGATACACAAAGCCATTCTCTTAAGATACTTGAAATATTAACACTATCAACCACTTCATACCTTTTAAACACTTCTTAGTGGTCCATAAAGATGCATGACCATGCTTCTCATCATCTCAACCTCACTATAGAATCTTGTATGGACTACATACATACTCCTCTTATGCATAAGCCCTATGTGTAATAAATTGGAGCCTTTAATCAATTATAATCACTTTTTTGAATTCACTAAGGTATTAAATGATATATGAAGATGTGAAGAGATATATCAAGCCTCTCCATAAGCAATTAACATCTTCTATACACTCTACTGTCCATACAACATGTCTATGAATGAAACAACTATGAATTTTATTATAAAGTGTGTATATGGTCTCTAATCCTCAAATTTATACACTTTAAATAATATAATACCATTTCATAATCATGTACAATGATGTATTGCTATAATTTTAGCCCAAATTGACATTCAAACCTCCATTAGACTACTCAAATAGAGACTATGTCTTCCAAAGAGTAAATACTTGAAGATATGAATAAGAAATACATTTTAGACAAGTAAAATATGAACTAAATGAAACTAATTGGTATTCCATGAACAATGAATCATTATAAACCCATGATAATGATCACCATGAAGAGGAAATAGGAACTTATAATAGGATTGTCTTCCTCCAAGTGAAATCAACTCATAGAGATTAATTTGATAATGAAATGACCATGAAAATAATATATAAGACCTATAAAACCACCCTAAAAATCATTCCTATCCATCTATTTCTTCACTAGAGAAGGTGCAAGAACAAACCCCTCTCTAATGGATAGGCCATAGTGACCTACTGTCACTCTTAATGATTTTTCACAAATAATAGGCCATAATTATAAAAACCAACACCACTAATTTTAATATTTTTTGGACCCCTAAAATTTTCCAAAGTTTCAACTCTTAACTCTCTTTCTCTCTTGGCCATATCATTGAAAATAAACTTGCCTTCTTGAGCTTGTAAAGGTAGTAATGGAAGATAAAAGTAGTTTGGAGTGTTATTCAAATTTAAAATTTATCCATAGATTTAAAATGATATGTGGGATCCAAATAGACACTTAAAAATTATTTTCAACTAAAAACTGATCTTGCAAGGTTGTACAAGTGCTTGAAAAGTGTCATTTTCCAAGATTAGGTGTTGAAATACATGTGCTATTAGAATCTAACTATTCCTAGACCTTCTTTGACATTTTTATGACATCAGGGACATTTATCTTCTTGAGGTGGTACATATAACTCTTCTTCATGGAATAAAAGGTGGCCAAATTGTGATTATTTGCATATAAAAACCAAATAAAGGTTAAATCATGTTAACATGATATAAATGACATCTAAATAACTTTTTAAAATGACTTTAGACCATACTAGACCTTTGACCATGTTTGACAATGTACTTGACCATAAGACTATACAAGTGAACATAAGACAAGAACATGGACAATGCTAGATAAGGACACATGTTACCATATGGGACTATTTAGGACCACTAAAGACCATAAAAAACATTAGACACTTCTATGAAGTTTCAAAATATAGGGGTGACCCAAATTTGAATTGGGGTCAAGTTTGGTTGACAAGAACTTCATTATTTCATCATCATTAGGACATATTCACTAATGTATTAATTATGGATCTTATGGTTAATGATTGGTTAAATCGTTATGTTAAGTGGCTAGATTAGTAATATGTTGATTTCTGGATAATTATATATTATTTATGATCATGATTTTTAAATTTTAATAATTTTTTCATATTATTATATGATACATTATGACCATTATTATTTAGTTTATTCAGTTACATCTGTTTATTATGATTATTTTGTAAAATAATCTAACTAGTGTTTATTACACTGATGTGGATGTAGGATGGAGTCCACCCTCCTGACTATGATTGAGGAAGAGTATCATTAGAGAGGATGGAATAGATAGAGATGAGTGGAAGATGAGAGAATGAAGTTGAAACCCTACACACACCACTTACTAATCTACATGTGTTTGTTGATTATTTGTAGCAAGAATTATATTTTTGACATGTTTCCTTGATTGGTGATGATTGACTATTGTTTATGCATATTGATTTAACACTTATTGAAGTGTTTGGTATGTGTTTTCATATTTATAACATTTTTATTGGTTACAATTCACATATATAATTGTCAAAAATTTTGAATTAATATATTTTGATGATATTATCAATGTGTGAAGTCAATATTATACTATGTGTTGTAATGATATCTTCTTGAGATACTTGTATGATATTTTATTTTGTTGTCCTAGCACTAGTTTAACTTGAAGACTATTATTAACTAGTTTGAATACCATGTTTGAAATATAATACAATGGTAATTAAAACATTTATATTAATGGGTGGCATGTTTTAATTATAATGATTGTTTTATAAATCAAATGACATAATGATTGTTAAGGGGTTGATGGCTAACCCTAGACCATGTTTTTTTAGGTAAAGGTTATAGATTTTGATAAATGCATGATGGTTATTTGGGGTCAAACACAATCTTTTTTTGAACTATAATGATAATATGATTGTTGGATTTGGCATATTCCTTGGGGAATCTAGGGCTTCAAATTGTTTGGTCTATACTTTTTGAATCCGTAATGGGAATCGAATGTGGAATTTTGGGAGGTGCATGTTTTTATATGATTGTGTTCTTTATTGAAATTTTGATGGTGGTCATTCCAAAATTCCAAAAAATAATAATAGAACTAGAGATTTGTTTTTAAAGACCCAATTTTATAGGAGTTTTTTTAGGGATTTTGGCATGCATATTGGGAACAGATAAAGATATATGGATAAAGAGGGTTTGGAAAATTTATATGGTGAATGAGGAGACCTAAGTGAAGAAAAAACTTGGTTTTTTCATTGCCTAGATTGTGTATACATATAGGGTTTGTTGATATTACTTTTTTGGTTTTGTCATTTTGAAGTGTTATAATGGAAAGCATGTGTTTATACCACTGATTATTTGAAATGGGTTCTTAAAATTTTGTTTATATGCTTTATATATATATATATATATATATATATATATATATATGAGTGATCTTGAGGATGGGTATGACCAATCCACAAGGCCAAACACATATATATTCCATCCATTTATAAAAGGATGTGTGCACTACGTATTTTATTATATTTAAAATTGATTAATGGGTTTAAATGTTTTGAGAAAGTTGTGTTTGATTATAACTAAATTTTGAAGTTATTTGTAAAAGAGATTTTGAGGCCTTTTTAAGTAAGGCCATAGGTTTTTTTTTGCATTTTTTAGGTATCAATGAAATTAGTTTGATAATTATATTTTCTCTAAATGATTGTCTATATATAGACTTATATATAATATGCTTTTCATTTGGTTTTAAAATGGAAGTTTTAGATGTTTTTGGGCATTCTAGTGTTAAGCTTATGAGTTTTTTTGGGCTTAGAAAAAATTGTTTAATATTTATAAATTATCCCACTAAGTTTAGATTATTCCACTAAGTTTAGATAATCAAATTATTCCACTAATTTTAGATTATCCATTAAAAAATACTAATTAATTACATATAAAATTATTATTTTTCCATAATAGCCATATAAAACTCCAAAATTCTTGTATATCAAATAGTCTGTTTACATTATAAATCCCCAGTAAATTACTATCATTAAATACTCCTATAATAATTATCAGCATACAAGTATTTATGTAAATAAAATAAAATAAAATTCTAATTTTAGGTAAGACTTATATGCTAATATAAGAGTATAAAAACCTAATAAAACATTAGATTGTATACAACCTCATAATTAATATGGCATTCTTTATGGAAATTTATATATGTTTGAAATTTGTGGATTTTAACATTAATATTATTTCTTCATATTAATTAAATTAAATAAGTAAGTGAAATAAACATCATGTACTTACTTAATGCCACTAATAGACAGATAGAGGATATCAAAATGAGTTGTGTGTGTGAATGTGATTGATCTTGAGATCTAGAAAACTATATAAAAAATTTGGCCAAAGTGAATTTTATTATTTGAATATTGTTAATTCACCTATTTGATTTAGTTTACACGTATTTCATGGTATCATGTTAGAATGTATTTCTTTATGATAAGCATGTGATAGTTATCTTATAGCACATAAGTTTCTAGTTGAGTTTCTCAATTTCTACACTATCACTATATGTCCTTCTATGAAGAGAGGGCCAATCCCTTGTTGGGATATTATGCAGGGGACCAATGGTCCATGGTTGGTGTGGAAAATAACTAAGATGATACTATCCCTCAAATTCCATTAGTCAACCAATAGAGGCTTTACTCATGATTACTTTTGGATAATGATGAGTTCATTTAGACTCATATGTTTTATATAACATTGTATATTTGTAATATGATATTTAGATATATAATATTATATTCTTATACTATTTGATGTTAATTTTATAAAAAAAATAGTTGGCTATTTATATCCATACCTATTGTGATATTTAAACTAATAGCCATTGATTTATTAATTTGGGTAAGTAGTACTATTATATATTCTAATTGTGAAAGCAAAGCAATATTTTTATATAGTGTTCATTAGCTAAATGAATCATATAGTTAACATGTTAGTTAATAGATTAGTTTTCATAAATATTAAATTTAGTTAAATAACATTAGTACTGGTAATCAATTAAGGAATTTATTATGAGTTTTAAAAAATAGCCTAATTCTAGTAAACCCTGAGGGGTTGTTACATTGTGGTATCAAATTTGAGGTTCAAACTCTTGGACTTAATTATTCTAGTAATGTATCCTTATTATTATATTATAATAAATAATAATGTCATGTCAAATACTAGTTGGTAAGGGTACATCCAATCTATATAATATTAAGTCTTCAGTTGATTGAAATTAGTTTTTTACTAAACAAGATGTAAAGATTTATCAGATTCTCACAACCACAAATAATATTAGGTAATAGATAACTTCACTTGAATAGGAATTTTATTTCCATGTAGAGGAAAATAATTAGAATGAAATTGAAGATCATCCTACTGAGCAAGAATTTCTTCAAGAACCTAGGCAAGAGGAGATGCCTTAAGATGCAATATCACATGTAGCTGTAGAGCATACATAAGACATGAAAACTGTTAATCCACCCAAGTTTTATGGAACCATTTTGGGATATGGAGCATAATCATGTCTAACTAAGATGGAGAAGTACTTTGAGATAATTACTTTGAAGTCATAAAAGTAGTTTGGGGAGCTTATCGGTTAGTTGGTGAAACAACAATATGGTGGGAAAATAATAAATTGGAGATTAATCTTGACTCTAGTACCACCACATGGGAATAATTTTTGACCTTACTCATGTCATTATGTTTGTCCCAATTCTAATTTGATCATAAGATAGAAATTTTTAGAATATGAAGCAAGGAGACCTTTTAGTTAATGAATATTTAGAGTGATTTATCAAGCTCCTAATGTATGTTTCTTAGTATCAGGTAGATGAGAGGTTTCACATCAAAAAATATATCATGGGATTAAAACCCTAAATTATATGCAAGGTGGATGTTCATGGACCATCCACTATGGATTAAGTATTCAAAAAGGTAGTAAAGTAGGAGCAAAAACTGAAGTCACTTGCTTAGGTGTGAGATAAATTTAATAAAATATTTGGAGGTCCTAAAATGACTTTAAAATATAGGAATTGGAAAAGGAGTGGAAACTCTAAAAATTAATTCAATAATTAGAATGCAAGGTTTAACAGTGATTTAGTGAATATGAAACCATGAAATGGTTTCAATGGAAATCAACAATCTAATAGGAAAAGAACACTTGGTGGATGCTTTATTTGTGGAGGTGATCATTATGCTATGAAATGTACTCAAGGGAAATCAGATGGTAAGAATAAGGGTTCCATTCTATATCAAGGATATTTTTAACAAGATATTCATGCAATTATTGACAACTATCAAGTTGTGTTCTAGGCTTCTATTGAGTTGTGATGCACTTTATTTGATTATCTAATTTTTTTAAATTGACACAAGAGTTATTTAATGTTTTATTTCTCCTAAAATGCTTAATAAGATGTCTATAAAATTTATAATTATGGAAATTTAATGGTCAATTCAATACGGGAATGAATTTAAGGTTAAGGTTGATAAATGTTGATTTGAATCTAAAATCAAACTACTCAAATTTATTATAGTATTTAATCTATTTTATACACCACTAGGGTCATATGATGTCATCTTAAGAGTAAACTAGTTAGCTCAGTACAAAGCTAAGGTAGACTATTTTATTAAAAAGGTTGAATGTCTAGATGATTTGGGTAATAAAACCCAAATCTAGGGAGAAAAAAGGGAACTTAAAGTTAGATATATTTCAAAAATTTAGTTAAATAAAACACAAAAAAATGGTATCAAACATTTATTTTTAAGATAAATGAGGTGGAGGAATCGAAGGAGCCTTCCATCAAATATTTTCCTTTTCTCCAAGATTTTTGAGATTTTTTTCCTTAATAATTGTCAAGTTTACCCCTTAAGAGAGTTTTATTTCCCAATTGACATCATTCTATGGTTTTAAACATGGTTAAAATCCCCCTATATAATGATAAAAATTAAATTGATAGATTCAAATTCTCAACTGCAAGAGCTATTGTCCAAAGGGTTGATTCAACCAAGCATGTCACCATGGCATGCACCAATTTTATTCATTAAAACTAAGGATGGAACCCTTCGAATGTGTATTATTTATAGGATGTTTAACAAGGAAGCAATCAAAAATAGGTATCCTTTACCACATAATGATGATATTTTTGATCAAATGCATGTAGCATTAGTTGTTTTAGAGATTGATCTTCGAGTAGGATATCATCAGTTAAGGATTCATGAGGAATAAATTTTGTAAACAATTTTTAGGACTCAATATGAACACTAAGAGTTCATAATTATTCCTTTTGGGATAACAAATACACCAAAAACATCCTTAAATCACATGAAATATTTGTTTAAGGATTATCTAGATCATTTTGTGTTAGTTCTTATTTACAATAGCCTCATTTATATATAATTCAAAGAGGAACATCTAAAACATTTGAATTTAGTTCTACAATGACTAAGGAAAGATAAAAATTTTAGGAAGTTATCAAAGTGTTCCTTATTTTAGAAAAAGTTACAATACCTTTGTCACATTATATTTGTAAAAAGAATATCCATATATCCTTCAAATATTGAATCCATTATGGAGTGGCCATAACCTAAAAATGTTCATGATAGGATTTTTATGGGTTTGGATGGATACTATAGGAACTTTTTTCCAAACTTTTCCAAGATAGAAAATCCTATTACCTCTCTTCAATATAAAAATAAAAAAATTTATATGGTCAGGAAAGTGTGAGGAAGATTTTTAGGAGATAAAAAGAAGGCTTAACTCAACACTAGTGTTGATATTTTTTGATCTAAATGTCCAATTAGCAATAATAATCGATACTTCAAGAGATGGTCTAGGAGTTATCATGAAAAAAGGTTATATTTTAACTCATGAGTCCATAAATTTGAAGTGGTATGAGGTGAATTATGCCCTGTATGATCTATAATTAGCTACATTAGTTCATGCCTTGTAATTTTGAAGGCATTGTCTATTGGGAATTGTTCTCAAGATTGATAGTTTGGGACTCAAATATATCTTCACCTAGCCTAACTTGAATGTATGTCAAAGGTGATGGTTAAAGTTATTATCATATTATGATTTTGATATTAACTAAATAAAAGGTAAAGAAAATAGTGTTATTGATACCCTTAGTCATCAAAGGTATATAAAAACTTTGTCTACTAGTAGGAGTACCTTTCATGATCAAGTAGTTAAATTATATCTAGGAGATGAATCTTATAATCATGTAAATTTTTCATTTTCTTAAAATGCTTAGGATCCTAAGTATGATGGATTCAATTTTGAGGATGATGTTTTGCTTAGGTATAAAGTAAGGATATATATACCAGACAAAGAGAATTTGAGGAGTGTAATAATCAATAAAATACATAATGCTCTTTATTCAGGTCATCCAAGTGTGACTAAGCTCTTGATAAAACTAAGGCTATTATATTTTTGAAAATGAATTAAGAAGGATGCAACAATTTTTATTTCTTGATGTTTATAATGTCAGTGAGTTAAGGGTGAACATGTGCATCCTAATGAATTTTTATACCTACATACCATATCAAAATGGAAGTGGAATGTCATTAGTATGGACTTTGTCTAAGGTTTGTCAATGCCTAATAATTGACATGACATGATTTTGGTGTTTGTTGATAAACTCACCAAGGTAGCTCATTTTTTTCTTTATAATATTTCATATGATGCGCATATGATTTAAAAGAGATTCATGAAGGAGGTTTATAGATTTCATGGGTTTATGTAAATGATTATTTCATATAGGGAGCTAAAAATAACTTCTAGATTTTGGTTGACTCGCAATTTAACTTTGGGTACACAATTGAGCTTTAGTATAGTGTACCATCTAGAAATAGATGGATAAATAAAGAGGGTGAATCAATTTTTATAATATATTCTAAAAATATATTACATGGAACAACATTACATATGGGAGTATAAACTTCCATTGGTTGAGTTTGCCTATAACAACTCATACCAATTTGCTTTGAAAATGGATCCATTTGAGGCATTGTATGGAAGAAGGTGTAGAACACCAATAAATTGGGATAGGTTAAAATAAAATGTAGTATTTGGTCCAAACATGATTCTACAAAATGGAAGAGAAATTTAATTTAATAAGGCAAAGGTTGGCTGAAGCCAATGATAGACAAAAGAGCTATGTTGATCTGAAAAGAACAACAAGGTAATTTTCAATAGGAGACAATATTTATATGAGTTAAATCATAAAAAATCTCAATTAAATTTATAAAATCAACCATGTTATCTCCTAGATATGTGGGACCCTTTGACATCTTATAATTTTTCAATCCTATCATGTATAAGTTTGCTTTTCCACCATATTTAACACTCATGTATAATCTTTTCATGTATCCTATCTTAAAATGTATGTTTTTTATTCTTCTCATGTATTGGATTGGAATGCTTTACAATTTTTGGATTTTAGGGTGGTCACAATAGAACTAGTTAGAATAATTGACACTTGAAAATTTAGTTTACATAAAAAAGAAGTGTCACAGTGCAAGGTCCAATAGGATCAATATTATGAAGATCGTTCCACTTGGAAAGACTATGAAGACTTTCATAATTTGTTTTCACATTTGTTTTCTTAGTATTTTGATGGATATTATATTTAGTTTTTGCTAAAAATTATTTTATTTTAGAATTTTTATTGAAATAAGTCTCATCAAGATGATGACCAACTTTAGGGGGATGGATATTACATCCCAATTCTCCTCTAGATTCATTAATTGATTAATTATAGATTGTGTGGTTAATGATTGGTTAAATTATTGTGTTAAGTGGTTGGATTAGTAATATATTGATTTATGGATAGTTATATATTACTTATGATCATGATTGTTAAATTTTTATTAGTTATTCATATTTTTATATGGTCCATTATGATCATAATTAATTTATTTATTTAGTTACAACATTTTATTATGATTATTTTTCAAAATGATCTAACTATTATTTATTGCATAGAGGTGGATGTAGGATGGATTGCACCCTCCTGACTATGACCAAGGGAGGGTATCATTAGATAGGATAGAGAATATGGAGATGAGTGGGGGATGAGAGAATAAATTTGAAATCCTACACACACCACTTAGCTAGTAATCTACATGTGCATATTGATTGTTTGCAGAAAGCATTATATTATTAATGGGTTTTCTTCAATGATAATGATTGATTATCATTTATGCATTTTAATTTAACCCTTGTTGAAGTGTTTAAGATGTGCTTACATATTTATAAGATTTTTATTGGTTGTAAGTCACATATATAATTATCAAAACTTTTGCATTAATATCCTTTGATGATCTTGCTAATGTGTGAAGTCAATATTATATTATGTGTTACAATGATATCTTCTTGAGATACTTGTAAGATTTCTTATTTCATAGTCTTGGCATTGATTTAACTTGAAGATTGGTATTACGTAGTTTTAATACCATGTTTGGCATGTTATACAATGGTAATCAAAATGTTTATATTAATCAGTGGAATTTTTTAATTATAACAATTGTTTTATAAACCAAATATCGCAATGATTGTTAAGGGCTTGATGGATAACCCTAAACAATGTTTTTTTAGATAAAGGTTATAGTTTTTTATAAAGGCATGATGATCATTTGGGATCAAATGCAATCTTTATTTGAACTATAATGATAATATGATTATTTGATTTGGCATATTCTTTGGGGAATCTAGGGCTTCAAATTGTTTATTCTAAACTTTTTGAATCCATAATGGGAATCAAATATGGAATTTTAGGAGTTGCATGTTTTTCTATGATTGTGTTTTTTGTTAGACTATTTATGGCCACCATGCCAAAATTTTGGAAAATAATAATAGAACTAGAGATTTATTTTCAAAGACCCATTTTTATAGACGTTTTTTAGGGTTTCTAGCATGCATACTAGGAATAGACATATATATATATATATATATATATATATATATATATATATATATATATATATATATATATATATATATATATATGAGGAGGGTTTGGATAAGGTATATGGTGGAAGAAGAGATATGGGTGAATAAAAAACTTAGTTTTTTCACTACCTAGATTATGCATACAAGTAGGGTTTATTGAGATTATTTTTTTCATTTTGTCATTTTGAGGTGTTAAAATGGAAATCATGGGTTTATGCCATTGATTATTTCAAAAGGGTTATTGAATTTTTTTTAGATGATTTATATATATATATATATATATATATATATATATATATATATATATATATATATATATATATATATATAAGTGGTCGACCTTAATGATGGGTATGACCCATCCATAGGGTTGAACACATATATATTCCATCAATTCATAATATATATATATATATATATATATATATATATATATATATATATATATATATATATATAAGCGGTCGACCTTGAGGATGGGTATGACACATCCATAGGGTTGAACACATATATATTCCACCCATTCATAAATGGATATGTGCACTATGTATTTTGTTATCTTTAAAATTGATTAATGGGTTTATGTGTTTTGGGAAAGTTATGTTTGATTATGATTGAATTTTTGAGTTATTTGCAAAAGAGATTTTTAGGATAAGTTAACTAAGGTTGTATGTTTTATTTTCATTTTTTGGGTATCAATCAAATTCATTTGATAATTATATTTTCTCTAAATGATTCTCTGTGTCTGGATTTATATACATTACACTTTTCATTTACCTTTAAAATGGAAGTTTCAAATGTCTGAGGGCATTTTGGGGTTAATATTATGATTTTTTTTGGGCTTATAAGACTTTTTGTTTAATATGTATAAAATAATTTTATACATAATTATAAAAGTAAATGACCCATCACAAGGTCGAGTATGGTTATATCCCTATATATTTAACATGACTATGTATTCTTCTTAATCAGATTAAATACAAATAAAAACTAGGGTTTTGTTAGATTTTTGTTCAAAATAAATGTTTAAAATTTGATTACAGTCAATTGTAAGTTTTATTGGTTGGGTTTTACTCTAAACATTCAACCATACTTAAATCATGTTATTTCATTTGAGATTTTGTGATTGTTTTGTGGAATTATATGGTTTTTGGAAACATTTATGGAAATATTTATACACATAATTTTTGTATATGTAAACACCCATCATAGATTTAAGTAAATTTACACCTAATTTGTGTATATAGCTAAGCATTGCATAGTTTATATGATTTTAGGGTTGTTTCTTTACCAAAATAAAATGAATACATAATTATAAAAGTAAATGACCCATCACAAGGTCGAGTATGGTTATATCCCTATATATTTAACATGACTATGTATTCTTCTTAATCAGATTAAATACAAATAAAAACTAGGGTTTTGTTAGATTTTTGTTCAAAATAAATGTTTAAAATTTGATTACAGTCAATTGTAAGTTTTATTGGTTGGGTTTTACTCTAAACATTCAACCATACTTAAATCATGTTATTTCATTTGAGATTTTGTGATTGTTTTGTGGAATTATATGGGTTTTGGAAACATTTATGGAAATATTTATACACATAATTTTTGTATATGTAAACACCCATCATAGATCCAAGTAAATTTACACCTAATTTGTGTATATAGCTAATCATTGCATAGTTTATATGATTTTAGGGTTGTTTCTTTACCAAAATAAAATGTATTCTTTAATTAATAATTTTTGATATTATAGTTGTTTGGGATCAACATAGTTATCATGAGTTAATTATGTAACTGATATGAGGGTTTTGTGAGATGATTGGAAATTCTATTCTTGATTTGGATAGTTAAGTGGGGACATTAATTCTAAGATTAGTGTTTTAAGGTTTTTGATCGATTGTTTAAATCTTTTAGTTTTTAGTGAATTAATTAAATGAATTGTTGAAATCAAATTTTGATTACACACACACTCACACAAATTTCAATGGAGTAATTCCATAAAGACCGTATGTATCTATAGTTGTCATCTATATTAGTTCTGAGGTTGTATATCATTTGATGTTTTATTAGGTTTGTATAATCTTGTGTGTGTGTGTGTGTGTGTGTGTGTGTGTGTGTGTGTGTGTGTGTGTGTGTGTGTGTGTGTGTGTGTGTGTGTGTGTGTGTGTGTGTGTGTGTGTGTATTAATTCTGAGGCTATATATTATCTGATGTTTTATTGGGTTTTTGTACTCTTATATTGGCATATAAGTCTTACCTAGAATTAAAATTATATTTTATGTGCTTTTCATAAATTTTGTATGTTTTTAATTATTGTACACAATAATTATGGGGTTTTATATGGCTATTATGGAAAACAAACAATTTTGTATGTAATTGATTAGTATTTTTATGGATAATCTAAATGTAGTGGAGGTTGGATTCTAATCAGAATACCATTATTTAAATGGAAGCTTAATTGATTATCATTATTGTTTATATGTTAAATAAATCAATTATTTTATCTAAAAGGCTGTATTTAAAGTCAGTTAATTGATTCATATCATTTAAATGCATATAATGGAATATATATGAGAAAATGATTTCTTTGTATTCATACATGTGGCATTCTTTATTGGAATCCATATATGTTTGAAATATGTGGATTTTAGAATTAATATGATTATCTAATATTAATGACATTAAATAATTAAGGGAAATGGACTCATGTACTTAATTAATGCCATTAATAAATAGATATAAGATACCCAAATAAGTTGTGTGTGTGAATGTGACTGATCTTGATATGAAAAACTATATTAAAACTTTGCCTAAAGTAATGTTTATTTATGTTATGGTGTATGAAAAACTATATTAACATGTTTGATTTATTTTTTATGTATTTCATAATCTCATGTTAGAATGTATTTATTTATGATATGTTTTATGTGATAGTTATCTTACATGACACATGTTTCTAGTTGCATTTATCAATTTACTATCTTCTCATCCATGAAGGGAGGGCCATTCTCTTATTGAGAGATTTTGTGGGGTAAAAATGGTTCATGGTTGGTATGGAAAATCACTCAGATGATACTCTCCCTCCCCTTCTAGTAGTCAACTAATAGAGGATTTACTCATGATTACTTTTGGATTTTGACGAGTTCATTTAGACTCGTATATTTTATGGAACATTATGTATTTTTAATCTGATATTTAGATATGTAATATTTTATACTTGTATTATTTGATGTTAATTTTATAATAAAAATAGTTATATGTTTATATTTGTACCTATTGTGTTATTTAAACCTGTAGTGGGTGATTCATTAATTTAGGTAATTAGTGTTATTAGATGTCTTACTTATGAAATCAAATTAGTGTTTTTATATAGTATTCATTATCTAAATGAATCATATGGTTAACATGTTGGTTAATAGATTAGTTTTCATAAATGATGAATTTAGTTAAAGAACAATAGTACTGGTAATCAATTAAATAATTTATTAATGATTTAAAAAAATTAACCTACTTCTAGTTGACCTTGAGGGGTTGTTACACATATGGAGATTAGAGTTCCATTTGTTCCTAATTATATTCCCTCAAAAAACACACTAATATGACATAAATCTTATGGTATCATCAATAACATCCCTTACCACTTATCATTCAAAGCTCCATTCCTCAACTCAATCATCCCAATCTATAAATTCACCCATCCATCCATCCATTACATTAGTTGTATCAGCCAAACCTAGAGAAGTCAAGTGCAAAAGATATAATTTTACTTCCCACATGTAAAGATACATGATCTTAATATCATTAATAGGGAAATTACCTAATGTATTAATCTGTGAAGGTGAAACCATGATGGGTTCCATTAAAAGTGATGCCAATGATGTTCAATGTTAGTAGAATCAAACATACATCACCCATAATAGAAAGGTGGAACCACATAATGGGTTCAATATTAGTAATTCAAAGCCCATTTAGTGTCACTGTAATCAAGCATACATTACATGTAACATAATTAATCATACCACTAGAGATAGATCTAGATTCTACTTAAATGATCAAAAAATAATTAATAATATTAATTCCCCCATCATGACCCTAGTAATAATAAATTTGGAGTAAAATTACAACCATTTACCATTGAATTTTTATATTTTATCATATTTAATAGTGCATAAACTTATACAATGTATTTTTAATTAAAAAAAATTATGTGTGTATGAACTAGTATCATGCCCCCTAGATTTATGTCAAATGATATAGAATGTCATGCATGTATATTCTCAAATTTTTTACATATGCCCATGTATATGCATCTAACTATGTATGAGTTTATACTCATGATTTTTAAATTGAGAGAATATGCATGTCATATTCCCCAAAAATATATATCAATGTGTCTTATTTATAAATTTATCCTAATTGTTGAAATTTGTATTCTCATAGAATCTAATTTTTATTAATTTCTTTGAATTTATAAACCCCATACTCTCTCATAAAACATGAATTTTCTTCATTTAATCTTTTAAACATTTACTCTATCAAATAAGATTTAATTGTATCATGTGATAAAGATAAAATAATATATAACAATGTCATCATGTGGTAATTATGTTAACATATTAATGTAATTGTAATTGAAGCATGCATGTAATATATGTAATGTAATGCATACAATTTTCATGTATAAATAGATATAGAATTGATGCATACAATAAATTATCCATGTTTAATTAATAATATAAAGTGTAAGTGCATCATATACATCATGACACCACCAATCAAGCTTGACAAGCACAATAAGCATAATGCCACATAAAAGGCCAAGGGAAGTATATAATAGAAATGTTTAAATGTTTTTCTTTCAATAAATCATCACACACATAGTGCTAAGGGACACAATAAATATACAAGTTAAAATTTCACTCACAATAATAAAATATTTTATGCAGTGTAAAGGGGCACTATATACACCCTAAATTGATCAAGAAACCACACATATCATGTTTTTTCATATTCCTTTCATAGGAGACTCTAACTAAAGAATATGAGTCTTATTTTTATCTAGCCATGCCTTTTGTCTGATTTGCCTTGGTCTTGTTACATATCCTAGACACCTCTTTGATCATTCCCAATCATTTTTAACCTTCCAAAGCTAACCATTACTGACCCAGGTCACTCTTTCCAGGCTTATCCACCCCTCAAGTCTCAGACCCTTTGGAAAATAGTTCCTAAATAGGACTATAACACTAAAACCTAGGGTGTCTAGTTTTTTATGTTGTTGTCCAAGTGCAAATTTGATTACAATGGTTAGTTTCTCCTATAAGATGAGTATTACCCCTTCTCTTTTCTTCATTCCTAATTTTTCCAATGTTGACCAAATGTGAATAAATATCCCAAATTTTAAATAATGAGTCTGCTATAAAAATGACTACACAAGGCATTTTATATCGAGCACTTACAGACATAATAAAAAAAAGTCAATAGTATAGATCAACATTCTGCATCACACATAGACTTACATGCTTGATCAAGGAGGGGCCTATGAAAAATTCATTATTGCATTTATCACATGCATTGATTATTCACATTCCCTAAGGGATAAATACATTAGATCTAAGCCCCCTAGCTTGAGGGTTAATGTAATCAACAATTAGAATAGCAGGGGTTCTTGATTATGTGATCATTATTCCACTAACCTAGTTTTTTCCTCCTTTTGCTTTTGATTTATTCATTTTTTTCATGTATGTAGATAGATATAGGTAATGAAGACTATAATGGACCTATAATGATTTATTTTAATTTTTATCCCTCAAAATTTGGTATGTAAGCTCATATTGACTAGGTGAACAAAACCCAAAAAAATTAGATCCTTATGACAATAGCACTAGGAAGGACTATACACCATACACCAGGGTGTCTTATTTTTGATGCTTGTGTCTAATCAGAAAATAGATGTTAGATTCAGATTCTTGATATTGTCTCAGTCTTGCTCTTTAATTTCTAGCCTCAGAATCCTCTATTTTAGTTTGAATCTAGATAAGTTAATTTTTATTGCTCTTATATAATTATCAGTTAAAATCTATATTTTTCCCTATCAAAGTTGATTTTTCCTATCATTACAAACCCTTATTATTTAGGATATATGCATTAAATTCCCAAAAATAATAAAACATTTAGTGAACTCAACTTACTTTGATTAAATTTAAAACCCTAAGTACCCTTAGGGTTTTTCTTTCAAATTTTGTGCAAAAATTCAATTTCAAATTTCAAATTTTTGTATCAATTTTTGTGCAATTATCTTGTTCAAATTAATTTTAGAATTTAAATTATAGCCACAAATTTCAAAAAAATTAAAACCCTAGCTCAAAACCCTAGATTTCCAAACTAGGTCCTCAAACCCCAAGTTTCCCTCACAAATTTTTGAAATTTTTTTAGTGTGCTAGAAATATTTTCAAATTTCTAAACTAGTAGTTATTTTGTGCAAAAATTCAATTTCAAAATTCTGATTTTTGTATCCATTTTTTTGTAATTATCTTTTTAAAATTTAAATTATAGCCATAATTTCAAAAACATGTAAAACCCTAACCCAAAACCCTAGATTCCTAAACTACGTCCTCCACCTTCCAACCATTCATCCTTACAATTTTTAGAAATTAATTTCAATTTTTTTGCAAATTGTTTATATAGTCACAAGTATTTTCAAAATTTCCATGTTAGTAGTTATTATTGCATTTATTTGCTTAATAGTACTTTTTCATATTCTTTGTGGTGAAAAAAATAAAATGGCCTGTAAGGCACTTCTTCCCTCTCATCCCATAGACAAATTTCTTATTTTTTTGCATAATTATGATAATGAGTGGACAAATTTGAAAAATTACACATTAGCTAAAAA
Source organism: Torreya grandis (assembly GCA_037957365.1). Classification (NCBI taxonomy): domain Eukaryota; kingdom Viridiplantae; phylum Streptophyta; class Pinopsida; order Cupressales; family Taxaceae; genus Torreya; species Torreya grandis. The sequence continues at coordinate 446,699 of JARHVA010007511.1, forward strand.
TGTGAAAAATGATTTTATTTACAATGAAGATAATTACTATTGTTTCAATGAGGAATATTATCATGCATATGAAAGTGATAGTGAAGAAAAAGTAGATGCATCTTCTCCTCTCAAACCTATCTCTTTCATCCCTTCTAAATAAAATACTTTTGATAAATGGGAAAAATAATTCTCACCTCATTCTCCTATGCACAATTCACAAAATGAACAAATTATTCACGCACTTTAAAATGAACCTCTAATAGGTGATCATTTGCTTCTATGTGAATCTAATCTCTCACTCTCTTAAATGCATATTCAAATTACAACAATATAAATGCAATAGAATCAACTTACCAATGCATATTTCAAATGATACATCTCATGTTCTTAACTCTAATTTATCAAAAAAATGTTCAAATGAAAAATCTCCTTCTCTTACTTCTCATATTGCACATGACAATAATGCATGTATTTCATCCATGGATAACATAGATTCACATGTTATTCCAATGTCAAATGTTAAAAATTATATATTCAAAAATAACTCAATCATTCTATTACACTTTTCCCTAGTAATGATGGAAGTGATAATGAATATGATAGTGAGCATGCCAAAGAATATGAGAATGTGAGTGATTATGAACAATATGACATATATGAGAATGATGATCATAATTATGTACATAGTGAAGAATAATACTCATCTCATGATTCTAACTCTTATCTCACTTCTCCTCTCAAACATAATGCACTTCCAAATGTTGTTTCTACTTCCATGAATAATTCTATTTAAAATAATGCACATGTTAATTCTAATAGCACATCTTTTACTCAGTTAGAATGTGACACACTAAAAAATAAAGATACCAATGAATCCCCCAAGCCACTTCTCACTACAGTAGAACTTAGTTCTCACCCTTCACCGAAAGAGAATGGTAGCCCACAACCCTCTAGTAAGGTTCAAGCTACCATTACTCCTAAGGTTCAAGTGAACATACCCCCTCTTTATGATATAATTACTAAATATAGCATTCCCATGGCTAAAATTAATAATCAAATTCAATGACTAAATGAACCACTTCAAGATACTAATGTATAATCCCAAGAGGTCATCTCTTTGATGCATGCAATTGGTGAATTACAACACCAAGTACATCTCTTTACCTTGGAAAACAAATCTTACAAGTCCTAGATGGATACTAATAATCTACATGGTAACCCTATTCTGAAGACATTCATAAAAGCTTCATTGCCTAAGCATTTCCAAATACCATCATTACCTCACTTTGATGGAACTAGAGATCTATTCGTACACTTTTAATCCTTTCAAAAGGTTTTTTCATCTCATGTGAGCCTATTGATTCTACTCAAGTTATTCCAGTAGAAATTAGTTTGGGAAGCATAGAATTGGCTCTTTCATCTACTCCCCATTGATTCATTCCACACATATGATGACTTAGATGAGGCATTTCTTAGATATTACATCATAAAAATGGGCCCTCATATTACATATGACAAACTTGCCACACTACATCAAAAAAATTTAGAGCTAGTCAGTGAGTATATCTTAAGATTTAAGGCTCACATGTTAAGATTGATATATAAACTAGTAAATCTAGAGATTTAGTATATATTTATCAAGGGACTTTTCCAACCTCTCCTTGATCATCTACTATATTAGAAATAATCTTGTTTTAGACATTTGTGTTATATAGTTCTATATTTGGAAAAGAAATTGGGATTGATTGAGGTAGATTCAGTTGATTGGATCACTCTTGATTTCATAGTAGCATCTTTATATATAGCTCCTAACACTCATCATTTACCATGTTTTACACAAGATAGGAGATCACAATAAAAAAGTAACCAGTTAAGAACAAAGACCCAATTTTTAGAGCACAACCTATAGTATCTACTATAGAGAACAACAATAAAGCACCACTATAGTTTGATTCAAAGTGGGATAGTCCATATATCATTTTATCAACACTACTAGATAAGAGGTTAATCACATTACCTTCTATTCACTAATGAGATCCACATCTCTTACATAGACAAGCACATTAGCCTTTTTTCAACTATCATCATATCCATGGACATAGAGATAATGATTGTTTTGGATTCAGAGATTACATTACTAGATGTGTTGATAATGGTATCATAACATTCACATAGGGGGCACAAATATCTCCTCTATTATGGAGCCCTAGACCTCATTACTCCATGACTGATTCATCTCAAGACATTTCTTTATAGGAATCATCAATCACTTATCATGAGTGCAATGCAAGAATTAGGATATAATCTCACAAGAGATCTCCTATTCCAATTATTCAAAAGGTTTGGAAACCTATAAAATAAAAAAATCCTACATATAGTAGCATAATAAACTAAATACATATTGTAGCTCCATATACATATCTAGTAGAGTCATAGGCACAACAATAGAGTACCACTCATGAGAAATATTCACTATGAGTAAAGTTTTATGGTCCTATCTCATGTATTAACCCACTATAGTTAATATTAGATGAACCCCCATCACATGTTATAGTTCTATATCGATATATCATGCAGTCATATGCATCACAGTAGAGGCCACATGGTGTTATTTCACATAGCAATCCACTATGATTATGAATAGATGAACCTCCTCCACAACATCCAATTTTAGTTTCACAACCAATCAAGTTAAATTTTGTAGAATCTTCACACACAACAATAATTAGAACACAACAAATAGTATCAGATATAAAGCACATTCCTACATAGCATGAGTAGTATGGTAACTTGTTTAGTTGGCTGATAGGGTTTAGATAGTGATAAAGCATAGAATAATATAATGTATAGTCATACTAGTTTTAGTTCATAAGCTTCACTTAGTAGGGTAATGATGGAGCCAAAGGTCTAGCTACCCTTTGTATTCTTGAGCCACTATCAGGGAAGTAATACTCACATAGTGTTATCTTACATCCTCTTACTAATGACTAACATTCCTAATTCCCAAAAACTATCCAATCCAAAATCTAGCCTATCAAAATCTAGATATTACCAACTCAACCTATCCAAATGCTTTACCAACATTAAACCCAATAAACTCATTTGAATAATTTACCAATCTCAAACCAACCTATCAAAATCTAGATCTTACCAAATCCTATTTTACCACTATTAAACCCAATCAACTTATCCAAAAAATTTCCAAATGTTAAACCTAGCTCAATTTATCCAAATAATTTACAAATTAAAAAACCAAATAATTTTTTGCTTATAAATCAAAACCTGAAATCACACTTCAACTCATCAACAAAGCATTTAAATAAAACATTCCAAGTACCAAACATATACAATCTAAAAATCAATGCCAAATCAACCATTTTCAAACATTTGCAATGAATATACCAATATACCAACACACTTAAAATCCAATAACATAATAAACAATAGTCAACATAAAATAAGTAGCCACAAATATATATCATGAATTTTTCTAAATATATACATCATGTCAAGTTCAATCAATCATGAATGGGCATCAAGCCCTCACTATCAGTCTCACTCTCTCCTCTAGTGCTAGTCCCATAATTTTATCTAGCACTTGATGACCATGTACCTCCTCAAGCTCTTGAGTGCCTCTTTCACTAACTATCCTGCTCCAACAACTAACCATGCTCCTCACACAAGTCTGTATATCACTATTAAATATCCATATGGTTATCCATAACCTTCATGCTCACCATGCCATAATTAGGTGGAGGCATCATATGCCCATCCAACACATCTCTAAGATCATCTCTCTCTCTCCTATTTCCTTAACATATACAGCTATAGATTTATCATATGTAGCTATAGCTATATTAACCCTATCAAATAAATGAGCATAAATGCCAATCATAACCTTCACTTGTTCTATCAAACCCTCTTCCACCACATCATCAATAACATGATTTGTGAGCTCTCAGAGTGTCAACTCAAAGATGGTCTCTTAGATTTCATCATCTCCCCTCCCCACCCTAGTAGGTGCCTCATCTTGTACACCTCCCACCCCACATACACACATAATAAGTACAACACTACATTAGATATATACTTTTAAATCTAAACCACTATAGCACAAACCCATGTACAATTTAAATATAATCACTAATTACCTCCTATCATCTAGATCAACTCAAGATCCTCATATAAAATAACATACACTGCATCAACATGATACAATGGAGCCCACTAATTCCCAACCCACCATGCAGTATATGCCTTAGTACATTCAATGTCATCTACATCAAGAATATTCATATCTACATCTCTAACATTCAAGGGTAACAGTGCCAACTCAACCTTAGTAGGTCTTCCATGAGCCCCTACTCTCATTAGTTCCTGTATACTCCTTAACCATACCCATTCCATAGGAGGGACATCCTTTCAAACTCCAAATTACCTAATCAAGTGCTCAATACTCTAGCCTAATGATCATGTAACCAACAACTGACCCTCGTATACCATAGTTTCTCTCCATCCTCATACCATATAAGGAATCCACTATAGGGCTTCCATATGATATCTTGGGCCACTAATCTATCTAGTATCCTCCTATAGTGATCTATCCTAGGAGATCAAATAGCTATATCACTCATCCATTTCTCACTAAATGGTTGTAGATGTGCCCAACTCACCCTCGACAATCCAATTGATCACACAACTACTATATTCTCATAAGCCCAATAATATAATAAAGTAGCCACACCCTCACCACCACTAAATGCCTCTTGCATAAATCTATGTATAAATGGGTAATCATAGTCCTACCACATAATAACATAGTACCATACATCTCAACACTATGAACCACCCTATATATCCTATAGGCAATCAAAACTCTGCTACCATCCACTACAAAAAATTAAGCCAACAACATGGCTAACCACTTCTATAGGCATGGAATACTCGACTGTATAACAACTGATAGTAATAAATCACTATCACTACCTCTTTGATGTGTACCTAAAGGCATACCAATAAAATACAATAATTCATGATTAATGGCATCAACACCCATATCATCTTGTAATATCACCCATTGCCCACTACACATTGCCTAGGCTCACAGTGATCTCCCCTATAAGAAGATAAAAAGTACAAGTGTCTACATTCCAACTCTCACATAAGGTAGTGATCAAATACCTATCCCACTTCACAAGACCTAGGTCACATACATGACCCAATCTTACTCTATCTATCACAATTCTCTCATCAGTCGACAAGGGTAACATCCTCTACATCTCCATCACCTAGCCTCTATGGAACTCTCTAATCCACACCTCACCTTGAAAACACAAAAAAATAGAATATATGTTAGAAAATCATGCCAATAAAAATAGTTAAGAAGAACAAAAGTAGGAATAACTCAAAAATTGAAAAAAACCAACCATATTAGACAATAACACTACAAAAGGACACTAGCGCTGGACAACAATGGTAAAACTTGGACATCAACACTACATCCTAGATAATAGTGTTAACTCCAAGAAAAGAGTGTTGGAACTAGTAGAAACTTTCCTAGACTACTTAAAATAGATCAAAAATATCAAAAATAGACATCTAAATAGGTAATAATCAAGTGTTAAGCTTACTCACCAAGCTAATCTCTCTATCAACCTAAATTTGGGTTGTTAACTACTCAAAATGAGTCATAGAAGGTGCTCATCTCATAGGCATTTTTTATTCCATAGCTCTAATATCTCAAACTAGTCACTGCATAAATGAACCCAAAGTCAAATCAAAATTCCTATATCAACTAACTTTTCTATTCAAAAAACAAAACACTATTTTGCTCATAACTAGAGCATCATGGCTCCATTTTATAAACCATTTGATTCAAAAAAATCATGACAATAATACCTTCAACATCACACAACCCTTTCTACCTCACTATGTCATTTTCCTACTATGGAATAAACACATACCTATACCTCTTTTATACCCTAACATATAAATTGGTACCTACTAATCAAAAGCATAGATTTAAAACATTCAAACAACCTAGCTTAATCGATCAATCAACTTTTTAATCCATTCAATCCATTAAAACCTCATTTTCCTACCATAGAAAAAGCAATTATACATCTCTACTATACCCAGATAAAATATTTGATCCTAACTAACCAAAGACACATTCCAATCCTAATAGTTCAAATCTCACTAATCAAACAAACAACTTCTCAATCAATTCAAACTATACCAACCTTGTTACTATTCATAGGTCACTAGTCATCACTTATGGCTCAACCTCCTCTATCATAGATCTCATCCCTCTCCTGAAAAGGGGGAATCCTTCCTACTATCTCTAAAAATTACCTAATATCCCTATCCACTCCTATAGGTAAATACACTTCAATTCTCATACCTCCAATATGTAGATTATCAGACTATAGTGGGTCACTCAGCATGGTTTTTACACCTCTAGAATCTATATTATCATCATTACTCAGCTCAAATTGGTCAATATGATAGATTAATTTAATTTATGTGGGTCACTCAACATCACTTTGATATCCATAGGAATACACCATCAGCTTACAAATACACAAACTATTCAGATATAGTGGTTCAATTATATGGACTCCTAGTGACTTCAATATAGACTCAAACTCAGATACCAAATATAGGGGCATGTACATTGCTACACATCTCATACATATAGATTCATAAAACTTAACACAGTTACATGACCAGATAGCAAATTATAGGCATAGCGCAGAGCACATTATTTTGTTCTCTAGTTTTGCACATGGGACATGGCACAATAGATCATGACACATATGGTTATATAGATTTATATACTATCTAGATGCATCACTCAAATACTAGATTTGGTAGTATGACATAGATGATCATGTTCTTACACATCCAAGATTATATAGATTGGAATGGCAAGATATGCCATTTTTTTCTTACACATTTTAGTAGAGTTTTAGATCACACCTAAGTTATCACCAAGTTGGACCATATGATCATCTACAATGGTTGGTCCATATAATTACTTAGACCCAAGATTTTGTGTAGGATAGAGGGTAGAAATTAGATTTGGACCTCTAAGCATTTCTCATTTCTAGTTCATATTATTCAGAGTGGGGGCATGATAGATCTTGCTTTTCACAACATACAAATTCTATACACACATTCTAAATTACATGAGTTTATGTGGGATAGAGGGAAGACATTAGTTTTAGGCCTCTGAGCATTTATCATTTCTCATTTATATTCAGTACAAGGGGTATCCATTACAAGGATTCATTCTTTCTCTAGGCACCATTTAGATTCAATAGAGGGGGCATCTATTACAGGGATTCGTTTTTTCTCCAAACACTATTCATATTTAGTATAGGGGCCATCTATTATAGGGATTCCTTATTTCTCCAAGCACTATTCAATTCTCCATCCACTTCTCTAGCTAGGAATTTGGATCCATTTTTGGTACACTTATCTCCATATAGGTAAGTTCAGGTAAGCATATTTTTTATTTATTTTACTCTCATACTTCATTTCATTACATCACTAGATTAAAAGGGGGAAAATGTATACACCCTAAATTGGTCAAGAAACCACACATATCATATCTTTTCACAATCCTTTCGTAGGAGCTTTTACTAGAGAATATGAGTCTTATTCGCATCTAGCCATCTCTTTTTCCCTGATTTGCCTTGGTCTTGTTTCATATCCTAGACACCTCTTTGACCATTCCCAGTGATTAATAACCTTTTAGACTTAACCCTTACTGACCCAGGTCACTCTTTTCAAGATTATTTTATCCCCTTAGGTCCTAGGCCCTCTAGATAATAACACCCAAATAAGACTGCAATACTGAAACCCAGGGTGTCTAATTTTTGGCATTGTTATCCAAGTACAAATTTGATTCCAATGGTCAATTTTTCTTACAATATGAATCTTACCCCTTTTCTTTTCTTTATTCCTAATTTTTATAATTTTGGCCAAATATGAATAAATCTCCCAAATTTGAAATAATGAGTCTCCTATATAAAGGACTACATAAGGAATTTTATATCTAAGCACTTACTACTTTAACACATTAGACAATAAAAATTAGTCAATAATATAGCTCAGCATTTTGCATCACACATAGACTTGCATGCTTGATGAAGGAGGGGCCTAGGCAAAATTCATTCTTACATTTATTATGCACATTTATTATGTATGTTCCCTAAGGGAGAACTACATTGGATCTGAGACCCTAGCTTGAGGGTTAATGTAGGCAATAATTAGAATAATAAGGGTTCTTGATTGTGTGATCCTTCTTCCCCTAGCCTAGTTTTTTCCCCATTTTGCTTTTGTTGTATTCATTTTTTGCATGTGTGTAGATGGATGCAAGTGCTAAAGAATAAAATAGACCTAAAATGATCTCTATTAACTTTTAACCCTTGAAATTTGGTATGTAGGCTCATATTGACCAAGAAAACAAAACCTAGAAAGCTTAGATCCTTAGGATAATAGCTCTAGGAAGGACTATTACACCAGACACTAGGGTGTCCTATATTTGGTGATCCTATTCAATTAAAAAATAGATGCTCGATTCATATTCTTAATAGTGTCTTATTCATACTCTTTGATTTCCAACCTCAGAATCCTCCATTTCAATCTAAATCCAAATAAGTTAATTTCTATTTCTCTTGTATAATTATCATAAAAATCTATATTTTTCGCTGTTAAAGTAGATTTTTCCCATCATTCCAAGCCCTTATTATTTAGGATCTACACACTAGATTCCTAAAAATAATAAAATAGACAAATACAATAAATAATAAATGTATATCCTATCATTTAATAAGTAACAACATCAAAGGAACATAAAATAAGTGAAAACTAATCTACACTATCCATATGTATCAATGTCACATCATAAAAAAGTACCATATCTATGTATTATAATGTAATATATGAATAGTTATCCAGATGATTGTAATAAATGTAGCTCAACATGGTAACGAGGTCATAGATAGATATAACCTATGATAATGTAACATGTAAAATAAGGTGACCCAAACATAGGCATGACCAGTGTATAGATTGAGCCCAACATCTTGGAATCCATGTATAAAATATATATCCTAAATCATACTCATATATCTCATGAAATTAATGTGTATATGAAAAATAATATGTTATCTACCAAATTATGAGATACATAACATACATAAATAAGTAAACTATCAACTCATGTACTGCTCAACATCTATTTTTTTAATTTTTGAGAATATTTTGAATTTTTTTGGCATTTTTAAAGATAACTGATCTTTTGGTATTTTTGACATATTTTAATGATTTTCCTATGTATATTATCAAGGTAATTGTATTATTTTCATAGGTTTATTCATATTTTCCCTTAAAGTGTAGCCAAATGATTTACTCATGTACCCACATTTTTAGTAATCAATTGGGTTTGAATTTACATTTAGTTTCTCTATCTACATTATTATTCTTATCTTTATATTTTATAAATAAATATCAAAATTTAAACTCGTGATTAAAAATATTATTTTTTCATGATCTTTGATTCGAAGTTGATATACTTTTAGATGTTAAATAGATTGTATGTGATTTCCATAACTCTTACTCTATTATGAGCCAATAGTACCCCTACCTTAATAATTTGAAAGACATCTATTTGACACTAAAGTGAACTTAACATTCACTATGTTTAACAAGAAATAATGATATCTTATCTTATTAATGGATAAGACATTGAAATAACTTATTGTCAAATGACATTTTAAATATAGATCCACCAATTAGATCATAGTTCATTGCTTCATGCTTTAATTTTTTCTTATAATTGTGTGTAGAATTTTACAGTATAATATATCAATATAATAAATTATATATTATTGTACCTTTCTACATTTTATACATTGTGAGTGACTACAAAATTTTCTAAAGCATCTATGACTATTTTAATAACTAACAGGTGCCTTAATTGATGGATACTAAAAATTACATGATCATGGTTGATGTTAATAAGAATCATAGAATCAAAATTAGCCATTTAATAAACATATCTATTATCTCTATAGGGTATGATTTATTTTCACAATATTTAAAAAATATATGTTAGTCATTATACCATTTATTTGTATGTGATTGACCTTTCTTCTTTAATTTGATAAATATTTGAGACCTGATTAACCACCAACTGATAATCTCCATTTGATTTTGAGTAATTTATTTTTAGTGTGTATGAACTATATATTCCAAGTATTAAAGCCTCATATTATAATATTTTGTTTATGAATGAAAATCCCATGTGATATTTAAATGGGATCAACTAACCTTGAGGAGAAATGAAAACTATACCTACTCCAACATTGGTGGTGCATTTTGAACCATTGAAGTATATTATCCAAGTAAAATTATCAATGTGTTATAAATTAAGGTCATCATTAAAATAATAATTAATTGATGATGTATGTAATAACATATATGTAACTATGTGTTTTGGGATAACTTGACCTTTTCTTGATTTTTGAGATATGAATTCCATGAGTAACATCACCCATTTAATAATACATCTTGATAAATATGACTTGGACATGAAAAAATAAGTGGGCCCACATTTGTGATAAATTATCTCATTGTTGAGCATATAATGTCATAACTTATGTGCTATGAAGATAAGAGGTAAACATAAATTTTCCATTATATTGTAATTTTTATCATAATCTACTACTGTAGTAAATAATGTGCTTTCTATGATAATCATATTATTGTGATAATAAATCTCCCAAAGCATTGTTTTAGCCTATTTTTGATAAAATAATAAATTTTTATGCAATCAATAGGTGTAAAACTAGATTACATTATAATGTTAAAGATATATTATAATCAATAATTATATTTTCTGATAATTTATAAATATACAAAAATAGTTATCTTAGGAAAACACTAGGAAGAAAATAACATAGCTCAATTTGGGATTATAGTCGACTATTATGAATGTTTTAAAGTGTAAACTAATAAAATAGGGGATTATACATGCTCAGGATCAAGGAAAGAATCAAGAATAAATCTTGGATAGGTGTGCCCTATCTAGACCACATCACTCAACTTCATTAACTGTGGACTTTTCCTAGTTGACTATAATTGATGAAGGATAGAGAAAAAATAAAAATTAAAGTTATGAAAGTGATAGATCAAAAGGTACAATCTTAGAATATATTTTTACACAACTTATATAAATGGAAAATAACATCCAAGTGTTAGAGTCGATTAACCATGGACTTGTCTTGGTTGATTGTGATGAAAAATTAGTTGTTGCACCTTATACACATGTGCATGTTGTGTTATTTGAGATGTCACAATCAGTATTATGCCACAAAAAAGTTGCTATTTATCTTATTTTTCATTTTAAATACTAATGGAAATTTTATTTCTTGAAAACCTATAAAAATAAAGGAGTATAATGGCATGAGTTGATTTCACCCCCTTCAATGATTGATCACTACTTAAGTATACAATACTCCAAGAAGGAAAATCAAGCTCACACATTTCTCCCAGCTACAATGAATGTGGAATAATGCTTCTTGACAATGTGTATGTAGATAAATATATGAACTTGATACTTGATAATGAAAAATCTTGACTTGTTTTTATATTATCTAGACTTGGATTATGGTTATTCCTTATGAGTGATATTGAATTTGGAAATAATAAGGAGGATTTTATCAAAGTGTAATAGTATGAAAGTTTGAACAAAGTAAATGGAAATTGGGGGAAATTAATGAACTTTGATGTCTTTATAGGTGAACATTTTGATAATTTCCATTGGTTGACCTTATAAAATGGGTGGGAGGACCCAAAATATTGATTTCAAATTTGGAAACTAACTATTATTTAGCATGAGACATGGCCATTATAGGTTTATAGGATCACAAAAATTCTCATGTCTACCTAGGGTAGACATGTCCCAAAATTTTAGGGACAAGTGTCCTTGGATGGAAATAGTTTGAGGTAATGTTTAATAATCTGAGCATTTGAATTTAAAATTTATGTGTATAGTGATGATAATCAAAGGTTAAATTTTTTATATAGATAAAAGTCTTAGAGTAATGACAAATAAGATTCATTTATTTGGGCACAAGTCATATAGTTTAGGATGTGTCAAGAATTAACACTGTTAGATAGTTATGACCATAATTATGTGTTTACATTCCCTACTTTATTCTACTAAAAAAATTGATAGAGTGAAAAAGAAATAATTAAAACTAAGTGTGTAAAAAAATTTTGTCTTTGAGTGAAAACTTAATTTGTGCAAGTCACCCAAATTTATAAAATCTTACAACATATAATGAAGTAGCCATTTTTCCATTTAAAATTTGAAAAAATCAAACTTGGAAAATTGAAAAGAGAGAAAGGAAGGAGTACACTTTTATGGATATGTCAAAAAAATTCCATGTAACTTATAAGTGATGATGGATAACTATGCCCTCTTATTGAATCACTTGGATAATTTTAACCAATGGTGAATTGAGAGTTATCAAGTTACAATTTTGAATAACTAATCAAGCCTTTGAGTGATAAATATGCAATTTTAAAACTCTATTAAATGGGGAGTAGTACCCAATGTACTAATCCAAAAATGTGGAACCATGATGGCTTTGTTGTAAGTGATGCCAAGACCATTGAATGCTAATATACTCAAATGTAAATCACTCACAATATAAGATGAAACCACATAATGGGCCCTCTAGAATTAATGCAATGTGAATTAAGCATCATTTAACCTTAAAATAAATTACCTACAATATATTTAAATCACATCACTATAGATGGATATAAATTATAATTTCATGATATAAATATAATGAAGAATATGCATTCTCCCATGATGACCAAATTTCTCATAGATTTTGTTTGAAATAAACAATTTTGTTATTTGAATTTGGAAATTTGAAGATGTATGCATGAAAAAATATTATGCAATTGAAATTTGGGACTTTAAATTTTGAAAATTTAAATTTAAATAAATTTAAGCATGAATCAATATCATTCCCCCTAAATCATGTGCCTAGTGAAATAAAATGTTATGTACTTGTATTCTCAATTATAACTATATCTGTAAATTGTAATTTTGATTTTGTAAGTGTTTTACATATGATAATGCCTATGCATTTAAGTGTGTATTATTATGAATTTTGAGTCTTTGCAAATTGAGTGAATATGTATTCCATGTGCTCCTATTATTTTTTACCAATATGTCAATATATGTCATATTTTTTATTTTATAACTACTTTGAATATTTGAAAACATGTACTATTTTATAGAATTTGAGGTTTGTGTTACTTTTAATATTTTAAAATATATTTTTTCTATCTTTGATATTTATACTTATACTCATGAAATTCTATATATTTTATACAATCCCACTCTAATGCCCTCTTTTAGAGTAGGGATGTTGCTTTCAAGTTACTCATGTCAAAAGAAGAGTTATCTATATCATGTGATAAAAATGTAATCATGTATTAATGATGTAAACACATGAAGAGTACATCATCATATTAATGTATTTGACATTTAAGCATGTATGTAACATATCGAATGTGAGACATACAATTTTTATGTCTATATATATATGTAAAAATTAATCATGAAATAAAGTAACCATATCTAAATTAGATTATGTATTACCAATGTGTGATATGTATCATGGAACCACTAATAAATCTTAGTGAGCATAAAAAATATAACACCCAATGTCACATAATGTCACACAATGTGATACAATAAGGACAAGAGAAAAATATAATGGACATTAATATGTCACCACAAATAAGGTCAAAGGTCACACAAAAAGGACATTAATAATGTCTCCAAAAAAGGACATTCAAATGTCACAAAAATATAGGGCTAATAGCCACAAGAAATGAACATGTTCATATGTCATACACACTAAAAATTATATCATAGATATGTTTAAAAAAATTTCACACAAGGGCCAAGTTCCACACACAATAAGAAAGCAATGTCTAACCTATTATGTAAGAAATTAAATACCATAAAAGGAACATAGAATAAGTGTAAATTAGTCTACACCTTCTATATGTATTAATTCCATATCATATAAAAGTAACATATTCATGTAACATAGTGTTATATATGATAACTTAGCAAGACACTTGTAATATGTGTAGCTTGACATGGTTGAGAGTTCATAAAAAGATATAGTTTTCTATACATTAACCTTTAAAATTATATGCCCCTAACATAGGCATGGCCACTGAGTACAAGGTAATCTAGCATTTAAGAATCCATGTATGAATGTATGTCCTGCATCACACTCATACGCCTCATGAAATGTATGTGTGTTTTAAAAATAATATGTTATCTACTAAAATATATAATAAATAAAATATATAAAGAAGTAAAATAGAATCTCTTGTCATGTTCAGGTCTTGATTTTGATTTTTTGAAACTATTTTAGATATTTTTGTATTATTTCAATATTTGAGTTTTTTGAAATATTTTTATTTTTGTTATATTTTTGATAATGTTGAGGAAACTATCTTATGATCCCATCAATGGGAGGACCATAGTGTATGTTTAGATCATAGATGTTGAAGATGATTTTTTTATGGGTGAAAGGTTCCACATGTAGATGCATCTAAATCTTAAAAGTCATCAAGTGTCATAACATAATTGTCATGATCATTTATAATAGAGTATTTTTATGATATATAACTTGAGATGGTGTAGGATTTGGTGAATTTTTATTTATAGATAAATAATGTCTCACTTATTATGTTTGATGTGTAACATGTTAAATATTCTAAGGGAATAATTTATGATGCATGGTAGAAGACATATTATTTTGAACCTTAAGTAACTCTTTGATATTATTAATTTACTTAAGACAGTATACCATTTTACTTTGAATCAACTATATGGAAATATTATGCATAGGTGAAATAACAAATTATTTATTATGATCTTGAGTAGGAGTAGGTGCCATTGTGATGCATGATATAAGATTTGTATTGATTTAAACCTTGGGTAACTATTTTATATATTCTTTATACTTAGGATGGTGTACCACTTTAAATATTATTTATAGGTACAAAAAATAATTCTAAACTATGCTCGAGTATATTTGTATTGTGATCTTAGGTAGGTGCAAAAACTATATTTTTATTATTATCATGTATAAGTGCTGCAATAAAATTGGTGTGGTGGTGGGGAGGAGGAGGATTTACAATTAACTATAAAAGGTACTCATATTGAATGACTTGAAATTTTACCATTTGAATACAATGTATATACTTGAGACATCTATGTTTGTAGATGGTATTACATGAATATTATATATCCAAGGGCATCTTAATAACATATCAAATACCCTTGTTATTATTAAGAATAGGAATGGGGAAGACATTGTTTCTAAACCAAATTGAATAGGTAGCACTATATGCCCAACAGTGTTCTATTTATGTCTATTGAATATTTTGACTACTCTCGATCTAGGTTTTAAATCTTTCTCTATGTATCCCAAACTTAAAAAGAGTATAAGTTTACATATATGTTGACTTGACCCATTTTCAATAATGAAACTATGAATAGTTTTTTTGTTGATGTAAGATCATATAAAAATTGCATGTTTATCTGAATCACCATGATTAATTTCAATATCATCAAATTTGATCAATGGAATTTATGTAAATGTTCCTAGAAATATACTAATAATTACATATTTTGGATGCCCATTTAGTTTAGGAGAAAAATTCACATTGTACACATGATAAACCTATTAATTATCAATATGCTCTATAGTACCATGATTTGGGAATGAATTACATAAAAAAACATCTTTGTATTATAATTATTTTATGGTCTAACTTCTTTTGGGGGTGTTATTATATCGATAGTGTTATCATCGATAAGGTCTTGTATTTTATGCCTTAGCCTTAAAAAAATGTTTGTAGAATTCCCAATGCATCTATGGTAATCATAATATGCAATACTACCAAAGCACTTATGTTGAGGCTTTGTCAAATCAAGCTCAAATTGTGGAGGTAGAGATATAATATTGTAATCAAGTAATTTATATAACAAAACATGAGGAGGTTGTGGTAACCTGGTAAATTTTATCTTTGGTGGAGCTATCAATTAAAGCTTGTTTGATGGTTGTGATATTAAAATAAATATTAGTTTTGATTTATTTAGATTTGTCCTTATAATTTTGATTGATTTAAGACTTGATATTTGAACTATATGGAGATTAGGTTCATAGTTTGTTCAATGCTATGATATTAAATTATCTTTCTTTGATTATATGACTTAACTCATAAAAATATTTGAATTTATCAAACATGATTGATTCATGAAGTGTGATATTATTATTTGTGTGAATCCATATTATAATTCATTATCTACCATAAAGTTTTTCATATTAGTCAACATAATTTTATACCACAACACATATTCACTGATTGGTTCATTTGACCCTTTCTTGGTTTTATCAATTTATGAATAAGATATATTTTCACTAGTTGATAAGAATTGATCTAAAAAAGGGTTGTATTCTCTAATTGATTGGGATGGAAGGTCATAAAGCCATTTTAGAGCATAATATTTTATGCTTCTTATAAATAACATAGTAATTTATGATTATAAGCATATTCTAAGCATGTTACATGAAATAAATGGAGATGTTGTCATTATCACCTTTACCTTAATATAATGGTAGATTAGGAGCTATAAATCCTAATATTAATATGTAAGAGTATATATTAAGTTTAAAAATATTCTCAAGTAGAGTATGAGAATCTATTGAGTTATTAGATTTAGAGACACCTTGCTCTAATTAAAACACCTTAACATGTAGTTCTATAATAATTTTATTTGAGAGAGTGTGCATTAGGTGAAGCTGATACTGGGTATTATATAGTAATCAGGGGATGTGTGTAATATTCCCTTATATAAATAGGCATGTTAATCTATTAGAATCCTTGTGATGCTCCCATACCTATAGATGTTGGCAAATATGTAACTATATGTGTTGATATAGGAAGAGAAGCAATATTAGTAACTTGAAATTTTGAAGTATAAGAGGAATCCTAAGTTGATTTATTTTTTTCATCTCTTTCAATGTATAATAATTCATCAATATCATGTGGGTTGGCATAGAGATATTAAGTGAAATATTTGTCAATAACCTCATTTTCTTTGTATGTATTAGTTTTATTAGTCTCAATAGTAATGATAAGTCCATCAATAGGGTATATACATTATAACATTTTGAATATATAAATTTTATTTTTTATAAGTCATGATAGACCTTACAAATGTTCTTACTAATGGTTCTTGTTTCTAATAATATTATTGAAAAAATGTGAGTTGAATAAGGATTGAGATTATTTATTATTCCTTTTGGACTTTTTATGATATTTTAATTTTATTATGTATATAGTGAATAAAAATAAAACCTTTAAAATTAAGATAGAAATTAATACTGAATAAAAAAAGCATAAGAAAAATGCATTCATTTTTATCAAGATTTGGAACTTCAAAATTTGAAACAAGGATTAGGGTTGGAACTAGTCAATATGTGTTTACTTTGTAGGTTCTCAAATATATTAGTCTGAGTCATAAATAGTGAGCATGAACCAAAAATAAACTAATACATGGGATTTCATTGTCTTTTAGTCACATTGTCCCATCTCTAGGATATGCTGAGAATAAATTTCCAAGGCTAACCACTTACCAATGCACTAAAATAAAAAATGGTCAAAAGCTTCTTATTACTAAAAAACAAAATAAATTTGATTTTAATATACCATTATTTTTATGGAAACAAAAATCCATATATGGTTTTGTATAATAGATTTAGTATCAGGTAGTATCCCTCAAATCATGGCTTATGTAAAATTGATGATCATTTTTCCCATAACAATAGCTCCTATGAGTTTCAAAACTACTAGAACACTATTTTTAGGAAAATAAAGAGAAAAAGAGAAGAAAAATCAATGACAAAAAAATATTTTTGTGCAAGTAAAAAATGAATTATAAATCTTTGAGGTCAAATATAAATTATTTTTAGTGTTTTAAAATAAAAAATTTAGTTGAAACCATAGAACAAAATTAGAAAAAGAAAAGCAAGGCTTGAAACAAAAGTATATGTTCACCAATATGTTTTACCCTTTTTTAAATAAAATAATAAAATGTTTTTATGATTAAAAGGTGTAAAACTAGAGTATATAAAAATTCTAAAGATCTAAAATAATTAATAATTTTTTATTTTGACAATTGATAAATACATAAAATTATTATTTTAGGAAAACACTAGAAAGAAAATAACTTAGCTCAAACCAAGATTTTAGTCAACTATTTTGAATGTCTAAAAGAGGAAACTAGTAAAATAGGTGATTGTGTATTCTTAGGATCAAGGACACTATTTATAATGTTTCCTAGATAGGCCCACCCTATTTATAATACAATTTTTTATCACTCAGGGCTATTAACATCGGGCTTATCGTAGTTGATTATGACTAGTGACTGATAAAGAAAATTAGAGAAAGTAGGTTTATTAAATTGAAAGATCAAAGTAAAAATCTCATAATATTCTTGGATGACACTAATATAAGTGGATAGTATCACAAAAATACTTGAATCCATTCAACACAAACTTGTATAGGTTGATTGTGACTTATATCTATGTATGTTGAGTGATTTAAGATAACCTAATTTGAATTGTTCCATGAAAACTTTGATGTTTCTCTAATTTTGTATTTAAACCCTAAGGTAAATTTGATATATTTAAAATTTTAAAAAAATATGTGAGTGTAATGGGTTGATTTAACCCTAATCATCCCCTTTATGATTGATCACTACATACATATCAAATACTCTGACAAAAATTAACCCCACGTAGTGTTGTTGCTTACACAACATGCCCAATTTTTAGTCTAAAAATGGGGACCCTCTTTTGCTATGTATTTTGGTATTATTCCTTTCAATATTAAATTATTTTTGATTTCTTAAATTGGAATTCTTTTAAATCTACTAGATTATTAGTTATAAGTGAAAATAATTTTACTTTAATGTCTTTGCATTTCTTCGGTTCAGTCCAAGATTTTATCTAGTAGTGAATTAGTTTAAACACTTTATTTTCATAAATTTACTAAGTCTTAGTATATTTTTTTAATTTTATTTCAAAACACATTTTCCAAATTATTTTTAGACTATTTCACCTTAGGTTTATTCAAATTATCTAAATTTTCAGAGTTTTCTACCTCTTTTCCTAAATAATTTTTGTCCATTTATTATTTGATTTCAATCTGAGTGACTAAATTATTATAAGGTTTTACTTTTTAACCTAGTTGATTATCATAAAAATGGATGAAATTGGATTTGAAATTAAAAAATGATTAAGTCATTGTGCAGTCTATAGTTTATAATTGGTCATTTTTTAGCTTTTGCCTTATATGTTTGTTTTCAAATAGTTAACATTTATTTTCAAATTTATAACTATTATTTTTTGAAATTAAATTTTATAACTATGCCTATTATTATATTTATCATAGGTAAAAATTTTATTATTTTGATGGAATATAATTTCCAAACAAAAGTTTTGAAGGTTTCTTTAAAGTTTAGTTAGAGTTCAAGTATCTAGGTCTTTGGGAAAATTGTTTGTGATTAGTTATAACTTTTGTTATGAATAAAAGATATAAATACCAATGTTTATAAAAAGTGTTAAAAAAACCAAATTGATGAAAAAATACAATAATTTTTTTTTAAAAACCATGAAGAATTAGAAGTTTTGAATGAAGGAAAAGAGCCTCACACTTTCACAAAAACAAGTTGAAACTTTTGAACAAATGCTCAAAGAGAGAAATTTCAAAGACTCATAAAATTCATAAAGAGGCGTAAAATTTTAGAGGTATCAAAAACATGGAATTTCAAAGACATGAAGGAAAAATATTTCAAAAAAATTCTAGCTTGAAAAGACTTTGGAAGCATAGGACCTTTAAAAGCATGAAAACATGGAGGGGCAAAATTATTGAAACTCAGAAGCTTAGGTCATTACATAGCTAGAATTATTAAATTTCATGACCTCTAATGGATCCAACCCATTTTAAAAATAATTTAAAAACTTAGTTGATTCTTTAAACTTTTATCAGAGTCATATGTCACTTTTTCACTTAGCAAGACTTAGCCATTTCTCTTCGAAGGTTGTCTGGTGTGAAGTATTGATATCCCAATGGTCCCAAACCCATTTAAAAGGAATATAAAAGAATTA
This sequence comes from Torreya grandis, assembly GCA_037957365.1. Taxonomy (NCBI): domain Eukaryota; kingdom Viridiplantae; phylum Streptophyta; class Pinopsida; order Cupressales; family Taxaceae; genus Torreya; species Torreya grandis. The sequence goes on from JARHVA010007511.1 coordinate 466,981, forward strand.
GTTTTTTGTCATTGAAGTTACCTGATGGGTCAATGACATCAATAATTTTCTAAGATAATGAGACAATGTGATGATGCCACATGGCATATATTAATACTCTGTTATCTTGAAGATGTTCATACAAAGCATGGAACCTCCAGGTAAGTGGGTCAGTGGGATGCCAACATGTGGAGATATCCCACTACTCCACCATCATATGGTGGTATATGAAATGGTTAAACTCTATCAAAAATAAGGTGATCAAGATGATGCCACATGGTGAAATATCACTTCACCATAATATAAATAGTTAACAGGACACCTCAGTCTCTCAAGGTGGAAAAATCATTAGAACTTGTTAGAGTTTGAGAACCAATCAATGAATTCCATGTGGATATATTATCCCTAACTATCAAAAATGTAAATTTCCCAAACTTTTAGATAGATTATATCCCAATAGATACTAATAAAAATAAAATATGCCACATTGCATATAAAAGAATTTTATCATGTAACTTTAGGCATGATGTGGCCCTGTACTCACACTTCAAGCATTGATGAAGTGTCAAAATGGGGTAGTAAAAATCAAAATAAACCACATAGTGAGGGCCAAATAGAGGGGAATCCAATAAATGTCCATGAAAAAACAACCTATCGTAGATAAGGACACGTTGGCTACATAGCCAACAAAACATAAGTTTAAATTTGATGACCTATCCAGTTATCAAAATCTAGGATTCAACTACACACTTGATTAAGTTTGTATAATCAATGGATGAGTATCCCTAATTGGTAAACTAGTTTGGTAAAATATTATAATTCATTAGTTATGTAAATAACATCATTAACCAAAGCATGTCATGCACATTAGGATCAAACATGAAGAATAAATGACAAAATATATGTCTTAAAGAGGCATGGTTCTAACTACATAGGATGTGGGCAGTTGACTATCCCAATGCAATATCAACTACAATCCCCCATGGGAATTAATTCTTGATTTGGTCCAGTATGGTCCTTGATATTTCTATGATGCAATTGAGTGGCATTTATTCTCAATAAACCTCAAGAGGGCTAGCCACACTGATGATTATTGAAACTACCCCATTATTGGGTGATTTTGAATTTGAGTTTGCATTTGAACTATTTATGCATGTGTCCCTATATAATATTAACTCTAGTGCCATAAAAAATGGTTGGCTCTTTATGGACTATTAAATAAACATATAAACTGGACTTTTTCTTCTATTTTTTTGAATAATCTCTCCCCTTTTTTATTTTAGCCTTATTACATAACTATTTTCTCAGTTTTTGATGATTGTATGAATTCCAACTTATTTTTAATAAAAATAAAAATCCTAATAATTGTCATATTATTGATATTGTGTGGTTATTCCTTGTACGTTTTAAGGTAGTTATGTCATTTGTTCTTAAAGTCACTCTCCCTCCTATATTCTTACATCATCTTCAATTAGATTTGTGTTATGTATATCTCAATTGAAGATTGGTTTAAATAGAAATTAACTCAATGAGATAACTTTGGGTTAATTTGTGTTTATACCAAGTGTTTTATCTCTTTATCTCTAATTTTTTTCTCTTTATTTATGATCAAGCTAATCTAGGAGATAAAAATCTAAATTTAATAGTCTTTATTTATGGTTTTTATTTTTATATATCAAGGTTTATAGTCATTATTGTATTGTTTCAATTAGTGGCATGATAAAATAATGATGGAATTAATCTTATTTTAGATGATAAATCTTAGAATCCAAATTTATGTTGGAGGCTAAGACCTATAAACACATCCCAAGTGAAGTACATGGCCTCTTTTGAATCCCTTAGTCATAGTTAATAGTGTCTAAATTTGTTAAAATTAGGCCCCTTACATGGAATTTTTCACATCATCCAACTAAGAAAAGACCAATATACCAAGAGCTAGTACATGTAGATCTTGGGGAGGTATTTTTTGTAAGACCTCCCTCTCCTTAAGAGAGGCTAGGGATTAACAACCCCTTTGCCTAATTGTTGGTTTTATGTCAAAATTCACATCAACATGTTTTTGGTGATAATAGGGTATGAACCATGATTTAAAATCATTATTTGAAAGATCAAGCTAACACTTTTTAGACCCCTTTTATCCCACTGATCCAAATGGTCTCTTAATTTTGAGGGTAGAAGGATTAATACCCAATCAAATTTTATTAGAGATAACTTGGAGCTCTTGTAACTCCTTAACCATAGAATACCAAAATAGAGAGCTAATAAAGTGAGAGGAAGATTCAAATCCATACAATTAGTTAGTAGTTCACCGATAGCTATGTCTACCCCTTTTGTTAACCTATTCATAATCCCCTATTATTTACCAATGGCCAACATGGCCTAGTTCAGACAAGGAGGATATTGTCATGGGGCTATCCTAGGTATATCTCATGATTTGCCCAAGAATTTGAACAATTTCTTTCCTATGTTCATAGTAGGAGGTGTCCAAATAGACAAAGAACACATCCAAACCTTTAAGTATTCCTTAATCAGCAATGATATTACTTCACCAAATAAATAAAATAAAATTAATATACCATAATGATATGGAAATATTGAAGAAAATATGAATGATAGATAATTCACTTTGAGGGGGAAACCTCCAAAAATTTTGTAATAAGAAATGAATAATCAAATATGAAGATAAACAACTACCCACAACCTCCTATATATAGTCTACTTAGGCCATAATTACTCCATAAGATGACCTACTAACCCAATTAAAGCATAAAGAAATGTGATATAACATCAAAGAGGGATAAGTAAGCCATAATTTATTTATTCCTATCTTGATAGGTTAGGGGTGTAACATGCCCTTCCCCTTTAAACCAATGTTGTCCTCAATGTTAAATAAATTTAGATGCTATTTATAAAATATTCACCCTCCCAAGTTGCATCCTCACTAATCATGTTCTTCCACTTGATCAAATATTATTTAATGTCTCTAGTTCTCAACCTGTTAGTACATGTTTTTAGGATCTTCTCTAGTTCTAAAATGACTCATCCTTCTTCATCTAGTTCTCATATCTCTATCTGGGCTAAAACTTTATGTTTAACGACCTTATTCAAGAAAGAAACATGAAATATTGGGTGTATGTGAGATGAATGAGGAAACTCTAGCTTGTAAGCCACACTTTCAAATTTTTTTAAAACCTTGTAAGAGCCATAATACTTAGGAGCAAGTTTTTTATCCCTTTTATGTTGCTTCAAGGACATATACTTGTAAGGATGCAAATGTACAAATACCTAGTCACCCAAATCAAAATGTCACTCACTATAGTGTTGATCTACTTGCTACTTCATATTAATTTAGGCCAATGCTAAATTCTCTCTCAATCTAGCTAAAACCTCTTATTGATGACGAATGTGCTCTTCCACATATCAAACCTTGGTTTGCACCCTTAAAAAAGAAGTGATGGAAGGTGGATGGTAACCATATAATGTTATAAATGTGGACACTTTATAATAAGGATGGAGAGATGTGTTATACCACCCTTCTTAATGTGGTATCCATTTAACCTAGTGTTCTTGCTTATTTGATACAAAACAACAGAGATGCCTATTTCTCTCAATTGTTTCTTATTTTTTAATTAAGGAAGAAGGTAAGAAACTAGTCATAAGGGTGTGGTAGAATAACCTAGTTGTTGTGCACACGTGATCTAGATGAGTGTGGAGAGATCCTTTTTTTCTTGGAAGGATGACATGTAGATAATAAATTACTAACAAAAGGGATTGTTAGAAAGATAGTAAGCTGGACTACATAGCATGATCTAGATCCAAGAAGTGTGAGCTTGCTAGGAGGCTATCAATCCACTCTTTGATAACAATTAAGTTGAAAGAGATAAAATGAAAGTACTTGAATCAAATAACAAAAATTTAATATAAGAAAAAAATGAATAATTGTTAGAGGAAATAACTAAATATAGAAATAGTGGGTTAATACTAATGCTAAAATAGATTAGGTCAGGTTCATAAAATTAGGTAGGGGTTTATGAACAAGCAGGGACAAATAAATTTGGATTTGGTTGGGCATATGGGGTTGGAAATAACTTTTTATTATGTGTGGTTTTATAGTGTCTACAACACCCATCTACATAATTATTGACCACTTTTATTTGACCATCATAGTAGGGGTGGTAAGATGAGATATGAGATAGATGAGTACCCAAATAGGAAAATAGTTCAGTCAAAAAATTACTAGTGAAAATAGGATCATGATCACTTAGAATTATTTTTGGGGTTCCATATAATTTTAAAACTACCTCCAAAAAAATAGTCGCTACTATACTTGTTATAAATGGGTGAGAGGATAAAAAAATGGGCATATCTTGTAAGCCTATCCATAATTACAAATATAAAATTCTTATCTTTAGAACAAAGCAACCCCATGATGAAATCCATGGAAACCTCCTCCCACCTTTGACTAGGAATTTGTAAAGGTTGTAACATACCAAGGGTCTTAACTATCTCACCTTTGTTTTATTGGGATATCAAGCATTATACCAAAAAAAATTGTACATCTCCCTTCAGTCCTTCCCAAAATAATTCCCTCTTGATTCTATGATACGTTTTTAATAACCTAGTGTGTCCCCCAATTAGAGATGCATGTAACTCTGTAATAATCTTATGCTTCAACTCTAAATATTTGCACAAGAATAACCTATCCTTATATCATAGGGCATTATCTTTCCATTAAAATTTGTCAAAGGCTATAGAACCTTGATGGATATTTTGAGTCATAACCTATGTGCCCTTGTCCTGCCTCATTCTAACCTAGTTTTATCCACCCAATCAACCTAAAACATGGATATTTCATAAAGTAATGCTTTTGTGGATGTATCCTGCCTAGATATTACGTCTGCTACTACATTATATTTACCTTTCTTATATATGATTTCAAAATCATAACCCAACAATTTGTTACCCGCTTTTATTTTTCATATTTATGATAATATTTACTCCAAAAATTATTTGAGACTTTCATGATCCATTTTCACCTTAAAATGTCTACCCATCAGATAGGGCTTCCATTGTTTGACTGCATGAAGAATAGCTATCATTTATTTCTCATGGATAGGTTTTTGGATATTCTTACCTTTGAATTGATGACTCTAAAATGAAAGGGGTATTATTTATTACATTATTACTACTCCTAACCCTGATCCAAAAGCATCATATTCAACAATGAACATCTTTTAGAAGTCTAGAGTATCCAAAATTGGGTTGGTGCACAAAGCTACTTTCAGTTGCTCAAATGCTTTAGTGTCTTCATAATTATAGTGTAAGGCATAATTATTTAGCAATTAAATAAGTGGAGCTCCTATACTTCCATAACCTTTCACAAATATTTGGTAGTAACTTGTTAGTCCTAAGAACCCTCAAAGATTTTTGAGATTTTTGGGTATTGGCCAATCCACCATAACTTGGATATTATGAGGATCAAATTTGACACATTCATGGGATAAAATGTGACCCAATTAATCTACCTCATATTCTTAAAAATCACATTTGGATGGATTTGCATAAAACTGATGTTGTTCCAAAACTATCAACACTTGTTTCACATGTTGCAAGTGTTATTCCCATGTCTTACTATAAATAAATATGTCATCAAAGAAAACTAGCACAAAGTGTTGGTGTTCTTGATTTTCATCTTAGTTAAGCATAAGATTTTTCAAGTCTTTTACTCAAATATATTCCAACATGGGACTGACCTTAGGCTATGGGTCACCTATCATAGGGTCAAACATCCAGAGAAGGCCAACTTCCTTCCAGATTTATCACCTAAACTAAATTTTGACTGGTAAAAGGGAGAGAGAAATAGGTAAAAATGCATAAAAACATATAAAGGAGGTGATTAACTAATAATTTGAATGTTCATCCACTCTATCTGATCTTCTAAAAAACACTAACGAGATCAGATCTATAACTCCAAATGGTTTTTTATGTATTAGTATTTCATATATAAATTCACCAAATGATCAAATTCTTAAGGGAAGTGATGGAGAGGCCTAATTTAAGACACTAACCATTTAATGTATCCATTTGGTAAATTAAATAAAATGACATTAAACACTAAACATGACCTTCACAACAAGATAAACTAATAGCTAGGTGATATTAAAGATTTGGCAAGGGAGAATCTTCTAAAATATATGTAAATCAATCTGACATTGACACACTATATTAGAATAATAAAATCTGAAAAGATTCGTTTATTTATATCAAAAGATTACAAAGATAAAATTTTGGTAGAGTGTAGTCATGCCCAGGAGAAGGATTAAAAATCTATTTTCAAGGCTTAAAATCCTATATTTATAGAAAAAAAGATGAGAGAGAGAAGGAACTGAGTAGATAGAAAACATTAAATGAGGTCTAACTTCTCTTGATGGCTTAACCTTCTCAAGGATGCCGAGTCATTATCTTATCAAGAAGGCACAATTTTAAAGGCTTTGAAAAATAATTTAATGCTCTACGATCCTTATTGAACCACCAAGTCATCATATTGGGACTCCATGACACCTGTGCTTGATTTTTCATGAGAATAAATCCTTTATGCCTTTAAATTGACAGATATGCTTGGTTTGTTTTGAGTTCCTAGATGTACCTATTTGTATTATAATATCTAATCACATATCTCTTTATATATTGAAAACAAATCATATTATTGGTTTTCTTATAGTTGCCCTACTTATATAAAGCTCATAAGTTGCATAGTTTTGCTCTAAACTATATTAGGTTTAAACCTAATCTACCTCTATGTATATTAGAAGCTAAGAACTCACTACACATGATGACCTTAATTAAATAATAATGAATTTATTCCATATATTCTATATATTTGAACCAAAGGTCCAAATTAAACCTTAACGACACCTTTTAAACCTAAAATAATCATTCTAGCTTCACCTAGATCATATCTAGACTCAATCTCTATGAATTTACTTTGCTTGGGTCCAAAATGGCTCTTTTGAATTTCATCAAAAATATCCAAGGATTGATTTATCTCATTGGATTTAAATATTGACATGGCATGTTTGACTCTTTTATCCTTTATACACACCATTTATCTTCCTTGTACGAATGCCCATGAGCCATCGATCTTCTATTAGGATGTACTAGCTTTTGACACTTGTCCTCTTTATATTCATAATCAAGATCCTCTAACCCTTTTGACTTATCTCACTCTATTTATCTTGATATATAAATAAATTCACTCCAATGATCTATGGGGGACCCACTAACACTATTAGGCTACCTCACTTCATTGGATTTGGTTATATGTTTGAATGTTGATCGTCAAATCTACTTACATTTTAAAATCCAACAACTCTTTATCATGTTTTAAAATTGATGTTTACGTGCCCATCATTTTACATCTATTCAGATGTATTTGAAATTGTGTAGACCATCAAATTTAAGCTCACATGATTTTTGTCTAATATTTATTTTGACATCCGTGTGAACATCTCACTTTGTTGGGTCAACTTTGAAGACTTGGATCTCGAAGTGAAAAAATCATGAAGGCATGAAACTTGAAGGGGATGATCTAGGTACTAATAACATGTCTACATGACTTGAGGGATTGTGTGTGTGTTTTTAGCATACTTATCAAATTTTCAAACACATTGACTACTCTATTTCTGACTGATGTCCTGATAATGGTTTGATTCCCTAGACTTATTCTTTTGAGATTTTTCTTGATATTTGGAAGTTTAAATGATTTTTTGAGGCATAAGCAGACTTATTCATGACCTAAACTATAAGATTTCCTATGAAAACATATTTGGATCCTCTATTTCTCTATAGACCTATTTCTCTAAAATCAATAAAATTACACTTTAAGATTGCTTAAAGTGTTTGAAAAGCATTGAAAGTAATATGATCTCCATATTTTATCATTGGTTCCTTCTCTCAATAAATAAAATTTATCAATCCATCAAAGCTTTATATGTAGGCCAAAAAATGGCCAACATCTTTGGTGACTCAACTGGGTAGCATGCCTATAATGATCAAACTAGGACCATGTACATGAACTTTGACTCATAATAGATAACACATTTGTTCCATGACTATAAGGAACCTCTTGATTTTCAAAGAAAACAAACTCCACCAAAATAGGGAAGGAAACAAAATAAAGTAGGGAAACTATCCTAACAAAGTAAATGTGCAAAATCACTTCTCTAGGACAAAATATAAACAAACTAATCTAATTAACCATGACAAACCATGGTCCACTTGGATCAAAATGGAAATTCATGAATTTGCTCATTTTAAGAGAAGGTACAAGTTACAAAGCAAGGTGTTTACTAAACCTGACCTTTGAAGATTCAATCTTCTTTCCAACTACTTCTCTTAACATCTCCCAAAATTAGCCATAAATAATAAACTAGTCACCAACAAAAAACTCATTTTGTACTTTTGGAATTTTCTCATATTGCTTGTCCACTACAACCTTGTCAAGTGATATTTCATTTATGCATTGTCCTTGAATGACCTCATCCTTCTCATCAATTGCTATAAGTTCATCAAGATATTAAAGGATATTTGAATAGTTAATATAAGCTACATCATGATCTTCAATAGGTGATTCTTGATCAAACTTCTCAATAACATGATCTTCAGTGGGCAACATATCTTTACAAAGATCTTTAATCTCTTGTAGAGATTCAAGATATAATTTTCAATCATTATTTTGTTCCTCACTTTGATCAATATAAATAATATCATTTTTAAAGGTATATTTATCCTTATCGAGTGGAGATATCTCAATATTATTTATGACTTTATCTTATACCAATTCTTCATAGAGTTATTTCATATCAAGATCAGCATTTTCTTGCATACTTGAGATAACTTATTCAATATTAGCTATAATCTTAGTTTCAACTTGTACCTTAAGTGATGTATCAATAAGGAAATATTCATCATAAACACTTTAATCATCCTCTTTACATTGCCTAAGATCTTGATTTCTAGTTGCAACCTCTTCCTTTATTTGCCATAGAACAGGATCTTCTTGAAGAAGGGAGATGGTGGGAGGGTGATGAAATTCATTTTATTGAGAGGGAGTATAAATCATGGAATGTTGATCATAATAAAATTTTGGGATCTTGAGGGCTATGGAATCATGTAGGGAATCTTGAAGAAGATGGAAAGAGAAAATTTTGAGAACTTATACATTTTGCTCTTTCCATTTGTCCATTACTTCATCAAGGTCTAAAACCTTTTTATCCATATGGACAACTTGAGCTTGAGGTTTAAGTGGTGAATAATGGGGACTATAATAAATCCTATTCTCCTAAATAGGATCTTGAATTGGCATATGAATAACATCTTGAATAGGTTCTTGACTCCAACTAGGAATATTCATTGGTTCACACCGAACATGGTTAAGAACTTTATGATAATAAGGAACATAAGAATATTGGTAAGGAATAAAAGAGGGTTATTGAGATAATTGATCCAACTCAATTTTTTGCCTCTTCAAAGCCATCATATATACAAATGTATAAAACTCATGCCTCTCTTATAGATCATTAGACACATTTTAAAACCATTCATTCACTTCTTCATACTAGGAATCTAAACATACTTTTCTTGTATATGCTATAATTTTAAACTCTATTTCATCTATTCTCTCTTATAAATAAGACTACTCACATGTAACATCATAGCCACATGGGAAAGGTGAAATCTAGTCTTGAGACTATTATGGTTCTAACGAAGGTAAGAGTCATGTTCTTGATAATAAGGATCATGGGAAACTTGATAACGCTCATCATGGCTTTAATAAAATTCTTGGTATGGATGATTAGGCTCATAACAAGGCTCATATGGATCATGACAAGGCTTGTACAACTGATCATATGGATGATAAATAGGTATTTCATAGTGATTTTCCTCATACATAGCCATTAAAATAACATCAAAATAGTGCAAATGAAATTAGACTTATTTAAAAACTTCGTATACTTTTAAAAGTAATTGTTTGAGAGGTAATCACCAAATTCTTCATGAAGAACATTGCTACAACTAAAATTTTAACCAAGACCATCTCTAATGGTCCCATTAGGTGTGCTAAAACTATTAGTGTTCTATATTTTCACCCTCACTGAGTATAAGATTGTTTAAGTCTTTTACTTAGATCTATTCCAACATGGGATTGACCCTAGGTTGTGGGTCACCTATCACAGGGTTAGACATTTGGATAAGGATAGCTTTGTTATGGATCTATCACCTAAGCCAAATTTTGACTAGGAAAAGGGAGAGAGAAATAGGTAACAATTCATAAAATCATGTAAAAGAGGTGATGCACTTGTAATGTGATTGTTCATCCACTCTATTTGATCTTCTAAAAAACACTAATGAGATCAGATCTGGAACTCCAAATGGTTGTTTATCCATTATTATTATTATTTCATGTAGAGGTTTACCAAATGATCAAAAACATGAGGGAAGTGATGGAGAGGACTGATTCAAGACACTAACCATTCAATGTATCCACTTGCTAATTTCAATCAAATGACATTAAACACTAAACATTACTAGCACAATAAGATAAACTAGTAGCTAGGTGAGATTCAAGATTTAACAAGGGAGAAGCTTCTACCACATATGAAAATCAATCTAACATTGACGCACTATACCAAAATAATAAAATCCAAATAAGAGTCCTTTATTTATATCAAAATGTTACAAAGATCAAATCTAGGTAGAGTCTAGTGATGCCCAAGACAGGGATTACTAAAATGTTTTCAAGGCTTAAAAGCTTGTAATTATAGAAAAAGGGATGAGAGAGAGAAGAAATTGAGTAGATATAAAACATTAAGTGAGAGCCAACTTATCTTTATGGATTATCCTTCTCAAGGATGTTGATTCAAGATCTTATCAAGAAGGCATAATTTCAAAGGCTTTGCAAAAGAATATAATGTTCCATGATCCTTATTCAACTACTAGCTCATCATCTCAAGACTCCATGCCACCTCTACTTGATCTATCATGAGAACAAATCCTTTATGCCTTGAAATTCATAGAGATTCTTGGCCTATTTTTAGTGGCTAGATGTACTTTTTTATATTGTAATATTTGAGCACATATCTCTTTATAGATTGAAAACCAATCAGATTATTGGTTTTCCTATAGTTTCCCTACTTATAGAAAGCTCATAATCCACATAGTATTACTCTAAACTATAATAGGTTCAAACCTAATCTACCTTTGTGCATACTAAAATTTAAGAACTCATTACACATGATGACCTCATTTAAATAATAATGAACATAGTCCATATGTTATAGATCTTTGAACAAGAAGTCTAAATTGAACCTTAACGACACCCTTCAAACTTGAAATAATCATTATATCTTTGCCTAGATCATATATGGACTCAACTCTTTGTGAATTTTCTTTGCCTAGGTACAAAATAGCCTTATCAACTTTCATAAAAAATATCTAGGGTTTAATTTCTCTCATTGTCTATCGATATTGACATGGCCTCTTTGACTCTTTGTACATTTCTACAGACCATTGATCTTCTTTGTAGGAATGAATATGAGTTGTTAATCTTCTAGCAGGACCCACTAACTTTTAGCACTTGTCCTCTTTATATTCATCATCAAAATCCTCTAACCCTTTTGACTTATTTCACTTCATCAATCTTGATATGATTAAATTTGCTCCATTGATCTTCGAGGGACCCACTGACAATGTCAATCTACCTCACTCTATTGGATTTTTTTATACATTCAAATGTTGATCATTTCTTACTTGCCTTTTAAAATCTAATGGTTCTTTACCTTGTTTTAAGATTGACATCTATGCACACATCATTTGACATCCACACAGACATATTTGACATCCCACAGACCATAAAATTTAAGCCCACATTATTTTTGTTAGAGATTTATTTTAATGTCTGCATAAAAGTCTCACTTTGTTGGGTCAAGTTTAAAGGCTTGGATCTCAAAGTAAAAATTAATGAAGGCATGAAACTTTCATGGGATAATCTAGGTACTAAGATCAACATGTCTATGTGACTCGATGGATTGTGAGCCTTTCTTATTATACTTATCAAATTTTTAAACAAGATGACCAACCCATTTTTGAGTGACATCCTGATAATGGTCTAGCTCCCTAGACTTATTATTTTAAGATTTTGTTTGATCTTTGGAAGCTCAAATGATTTCCTAAGGCATAAGCAGACTTGTTCATGACTTGAACTGCAAGATTTCCTGTATAAACTTATCTAGATCCTCCAGTTACTCTATATACCCATTTTTCTAAAATTAATAAAATTATACTTAAATATTGATTAAAGTGTTTCTAAAGCATTGAAAGTAATATTATCTCCCTCTTTTATCATTAGGTCCTTCTCTCAAATAAGGACATTGCTCAGTCCTTCAAAGCTTTCTATATAGGTCCAAAAATGGCCAACACAAACTTCTTTAAAAAGTCTTAAAAATAGTGTTCATCAAGCTCTAAAAAGTAGATCGTGCATTTGTAATACCAAAGGGCATTAACATAAACTCATAATGGCCCTCATGAGTTCTAAAAGTAGATTTATAAACACATTCATCCCTAATTCTAATTTAATGGTATCCCAAATAAAGATCTAATTTTTTAAAATAAACAACACCATGAAACTCATCAAGTAAATCATAAATTACTATAATATGAAACTTATCTTTGATGGTGTACTTATTGATTTCTCTATAATCTATGTACATCTACCATGTGTCATCCTTCTTACACACCATGACTGATGAATATACACTCTAGCTATGATTGATGATCCCTACCTCCAACATCTCATGGACCATCTTTTTTATTTCACTCTTTTGTGCATATGGATATCTATATGGTCTAATATTTGGTGGTTGACTCCCTTGAAGTAGTTGAATGGCATGATCATGTTATCTTTTTTGTGGTATTCTTTTTGGCATGGACTCAAAAATAGATGGTTGATCATCAAGAATAATATGTATATCAAGATGTGGAGATGATGTTATGGATTGAACTTCTATGTAACATAATCATGTTATAAATCCTTTTACCCCCTTTTTTAGCATTTTTGTCATCTGATTTGAACTAACCAATTGTAGATATTTTTCCCATAATCATTATAGTATAATTTTTTTACTTTTAGAATGAAAGCACGTGAATAATTCTTTGAATTTAATATCAATTTTATCCAAGGTTGTGAGCCATTAGAATCCAAAAATAATGTCTATACCACCCATCAGAATAGAAAACATAATAAAATATATATTTTAGTCTCCCATAACAAACTTAATACTATGACATTTCACTGAATAATTGACTATGCCACTATCTGCAATCATGACCTAAAATTATGGTGCTAGGTACATGAAAAAACTAAATTGAGTTGCTTACTTATGGTTGATGAAATTATGTGTGTTCCATAAGTCAATCAACACTATCACCTTCTATTTCTTGAGGAAACCCACCACCTTAAGTTTTTGCAGAGTGTTAGTACCTAAAAGTGCATGACAAGAGATTGTATGTTTGGAATCTTCAAGTACCTCTTATATCTCTTACTCATCATCATTGGAGGTAGAATCCTCTTTATCATATTCATTGGATCCCTTAATGTAAAATAACTTATTATCAACACATATATGTCCTTTGATCAACTTTTTATCATAGTCAAAACATAATCCTTTTGCATATTTCTCTTCAATTTATTGAGGGTCAATCTGGTAGGTAAAGGAAATGATGGTGTTGATATTATACAATATATAAATTAAGTGAATGATACTTCTTATTGGATATGCATTTTTCCTCTACCTTACATGCCATGATAATATAATCAAAAAACTTAAGTGGATTAAACATGCATACCTCATGTTTAATGCGGTCCTTGAGGCCTCCCAAAAATAAGTCATTCATGTTCTCATCATAAATTGTCTCCACACATAAAGATAGGTTCTAAAAATTATGAATATAATCCTTGACTAAATTAGTTTTTCATAATTTTTCTATATGGATGAATTAATTCTCTATCAAAATATTTCTATAGTGTAATTGCATCTCCTCTATAAAAATTGACTAGGTGACATTGAGAGTCATCTTTTTATTTTGATCACATAACCATCAATACCAAATGGATTATTTAGTTTCTAAATAGTAGTATGCCATGATAACCTTTATCCACATGGGATCTAATGTAGATTTTAAAAATTCCATCTGGTTGGTCTAATTGAGTGGATTTTTCCATCAAATTTATGCATATCTACCTTTGGTAATAGGTTCCGTTGTGGTAAGGTACTTGGATTTGGATTACACTATTTGGGAGATGCACCTTGGTAGGGATATATACTAGTTTTAACTATCTGATTTGATTGATTAATTTTTAAATCCATCATGATATTTACCAAACTATATTATATAAATTTCATATTAGATTCCATGCCTTGTATCTCACTTTGAATGCCTTCCACATTATAGTCAAGTTGGTTCACTTTGTGATCTATCTCAGAGAACCTTGGTATAAAGGATCCAATAGCTCCCCCTTTTGATTATATATCTTCCTTTTGAGGATTTTTATTTGGGTTTTGGCACCTTTTCCTCATCCCCTAGTTTGTGATCTTTCCATAAAAAGGATTGATAATGTGGACCCTGATTGACACTTTTGACCTAACTTTGACCAAGAGATTTTGTACTTATGTTAACCTCAAATCAAAAACTACAAAGAACATACCCCATCTATATTTTTCAAATATTTATAGAAATGTAAAAACTCTAAAAAATTCTTTGAATTGTATACTATAGAGTGAATTTATGAAAAACCCTAAAATGGCAATAACTTTTGAAAAATATATCCAATTGAGGTAAAATTTTAGTGGAATATTTTTTGAATGAGTTTTAACATATATTAAATACATTGTAGATAAATTTGTAACCATTGGTGAGATATAGCCAAATTACAATATATAGGGTTTTTTACTTGATTATGGCCCAAATTAATGCTTTGATACCACCTATAATGATATTGATTCACCAAATAAATAAAATAATAGAAATATATCAAAATGATATGGAAATATAGTATAAAATATGAATAATAGATCATCTAGTTCAAGGGTGAGACCTCCAAAATTTTTGAAATAAGAAATTAATACTCAAATATGATAATAAACAACTACCCACAACCTCCTATAGAGTCTACCTAGGCCATGGTGATTTCATAGGCTAACCTACTAACCCAATGAAAACATTGAGAAATGTGATATGTCATCAAAAAGGGATAAGTAAGCTAAAAGTTGGATATTCCTATCCCTATAGGTTATATGTGTAACATAATTAGAACCTAAGTCTTGTAGACACCTAAAACTAGCCACAACTAGCTTCTGACTGGACTTTAGACCGATTCCTACCAACCATTGAAAATTAAGCCTATGAATAATTAAATGTAACAAATTTACTTTTGCATCATTCATAAAATTTTAGAATCATGTTGAGACATCCCTAATTATGGTATTCTATTATATATAATAATAACCTCTCATGGATTCATCCCTAATCACCTTGTGGCATCACAACTAATAATTTAGCCTATTGGACCTATTAAATGGGGCACTTGATCAATTATAAAATCTTGAAAGAGATAAAAATATAATTAAAATAAATTATCTAATTAAATAAGATAAAATACCTAGTTGAATTATCCATTTAAAATTAATGAATATATAAAAATGGAAATTTCAAAATTCAAAATATCAAAGACTTTCATCATTGCCTTTATGAGTCCTCAAGCTCTTTAAAAATATCCTAAAATATCTAATTTGAGATACATGCTTAGTAATTATAAATCATAATTACTTGACAACTACTAACTCAATTGGAGTTAGTTTTAACTCACGTAAGTTTAGTTTGAACCCATTCTAAGCCTAAACTCAACCTTAACTCACCTTGGGTGAGAGTTAATTCCCAAAGTTATAAATACAAGGCCATATCCCTTCATTTCTAAGCTTGGATATTGTAGAGTTATTATGCAGGATTTATTATATAAAAATCATGAACATAGTGTTACCGTGCCCAAATATTAAGCCAAGAAACATCAAAGCTAACGTGATAAGGAGAGAAGGATCCAAGAAACCTCCATTGTCAAAGATTTCTTGATGCACAAATTGAGCAAGCCATTTGGAGGTCCCAAAGAAGGTAAAAGATTATGTTTTTTTATGTTTTTGTTGTGCTTTCATTTAGTTTTTATTATCTAAGCTCTCTTTAGTGTCTAGGCTAGAGGTTTTAGGATTTAATTATGTCCATTTCATGGGTTTTATGAGACTGACACAAGACTAACCTCCTTTTTATGTCAAATTCATAAATCACATGCTGACATGCCTAGTGGGACCTGCACCCCATAAAGTTACTCCTATGGCCTTTTAGGGAACTCTCCTAATAATTTTCATGTAAAAATTTAAGCTTCCTAATCAAAATAGGTAAAAATTGGAGACCAAAAGACATTTTTCTATAAGTTGCGAAGTTGTCCTGTGTAGTCTCATTTTTACTCTCTGGATTCATGATATTGTGCAATATCACTACTCACATAGTTGTTTTGATTTATTTATTTCATTTTTTCCTAACTATTAAAGTTTCTACTAACTAGTTTTTACTTGCAAAAAATTTTACTATATTGTAATATCATGACTATGATAGTTGTGATATCACCATAAAAGTGGTGATATTACAATAACGATACTTTGAAAGTGGTGATATTACTATAAATTTTGTGGTTTTACTTAAACTTGGGTGAAATTAAATTAAACCAGTAGTAGTTAGGCTATCTATTTTAGGTCAAGCTATAATATCATGACTCTTAAAGTAGTGATATTGCCTTTGTTTTAATTATTTTTCAATTAGAGTAGAGATATTGCATTTAATGCTCTATTTTTATGCAATTTGTGGTATTGTGTTGAAAATCATGGTTTTGTAGAGATAGTTATGGTTTTGCTCTATGTTATATGATTTTTCACTATGTGTAAACCCAAGATTAAGATTTGAGAAGTTATTTGGTCACTCATGAAGTGCTTCTAAGCAAAATGACCCTATACCATTTTTTGTAGGACCCAAAGGCCAAAATGAAACATTTAAAATACTTCTAACTTGAAAATTCCACATTTCAAATTGGTGTCTTAATGATATTTTTGTTTAAAGTCATTTTTCATTTTTTTTAAACATTTCAAAAACAAATGCCAAGGGTCCAAAATTTCACAACATACTTCATTTTGGGTGTAATAAAATGAACTTTCACATTTAGTTACATACTCCTAAGAGTTTTTTATTTCATGATTATTTGGTGAAAGTTGTTTATTTTGATCAAAATGAGTGATGAATGTATGCTCTCCCACCCATCCCCTTTGGGGAACTTGGGTGATAAAAAATGCTAATTATTTTCCTTTATCACTTTGGTCTAAAAGTTTGAAAAGAAATCCATTAATGCCCTCCCTAAATCTTTATGGTTTGGGTGACCCCAAGATGACCATAAAGTCTTTTCACTTGTCTTTATTTTCATGTATTTTGGCTTATGCATGAGAGTTAATCACCTCTTCATGAGTTCTTTAGGGAAGAATTAACTTGAGAATTCATATCCTAGAATGGTTTTAACCCCACTCTATGGTGGGCTATATAAATTGAGCTGTTGAATCACTGGGATGGTAGTTTGAGTAGTTAAACTACCTTCATTAGCAATAGTTATCCTCCTAATATATGTTTAACTCAAATATTGCACTACATTAATAAAGTGATGGATGCAGTGGTTATGAAAAGGGAAAGACATTTTCATAACAATCCAATTGATGTGAATCTAATTAATATGATCATATTTAGTGTTAGCCACACTTAGGACAATTTAGAAATAAGCAAAAATGGATAATTTAAAATAACCCTACTTTTTGTGGACATATTGTTGATGCAAGGTGACTAGACCAAAGTTCCATGTTATAGTACAAACTCTTGAAAGAAGAGGGGGACTAAAAACCTAATTTTCATGCACTTTTACTTTTTGGATTAATAATTAAAATCCTCTCAAGAGTGATTATGTTTATGAAATTTAACAACATTATGAAACCTTTTCAGTTCTATGATTTATGAAGTTATACTTGGGTGTTTGTGTCATTTTATCCTTTCTTACATGGTCTTGAGTCTAAACTATTTGTTTATCTTACCCCATCAAAATTATTATTGTTTATACATCACTCCTTTGTTTGAGGAGGCATTACACCACTCATTTGATATCACACCTTTGCCTTGGTCTTTCAATAAAAATGTGTGTGTTGCACTTGATTGAAAAAGGATGTCATTACGCTACCCAATTCATTTCAAATCTTGTGCCTTAAAGTATTGAAACAAACCATTTGTCACATATTTAGAGTATGATAACATTGTTATGCTTCTTGAATCATTTCATAGACTTATTTTCCTTGTGTCCAAATTCTAATTTCAAAACCAATACCACCTGTACCTTTTGGATCTTTACCTAGTACTATTATGCCATTCATTTTTATCTAGCTTGTTGTCTATTTTGAAGAAGCCTAGTTTTATAAGTTTATCTTAAAATTAACCTTGACAAGTTCAAATCCAAACCTTGATTGATTTTTTCTTATGACTTGTGTAATTTTGGCCTAGACATTGATATTTCTCTTTTGGGTTGTGTAACTTAGGTTAATTCTTTATTTAATTTGAATATTATTATTTATGCCTAGATTTGGGGAATTAGTCTATCTTACATATGCCTATTATTTCATGCCTTATACTAACTAACCAAGCTCATGTTTGAATCCAATTGCCTTATTTATGCCAAAGTTTTTCAAAATTTTTAGACTAAATATCATACTTTATTTTGTTTAAAGTCTAGATTTTGTGCCTTTTCCAAAAGACCTAGCACATGCCTATTTTGAGCATAGCTTTCTTGCCTTCTCCAAAAGAACTATAAACTTTTGTTTTATTTAGATTAGACTTATTTGAAACATTTTTTTATCTAATTTTGGCATTTTGGTTTTTATTTCATCCACTTGACCATTTGACATTAGATATTTGATGTTAGACATTTGACCTTAGACTATTTTTGACCAAGTTTTAGCACAAATAATTTTGGAGATACAACTCCGCTTGTAGACCAAGTTAGACCAAGTTCAAACCATTTGTCCTTTAGACCATGTTTTTTAGATTTTGTATAACTCTAGAAATTTTTGCAAAAAATTCATCATTCAATTACATATGTCTCATTACACTTATAGTAGAGCCATGTACCATCTGGGTTATGATAATATTGTCTCACATGATGAATTTTTTCAAGAACCATATGATAATGATGTATTTTGTGAGATAGATCCTTATCCTCCCTAAAATACTAAATCTAGAGAATATATCCAAGATCCTTAATCATAATCTATTGTTATACCATTAATCATCATTTGGATTGTGTGATCCACCAAGTTCCATAATGCTCCACCATTAGTACACCATGATCTCATTATTTGGCTCATAATAGCAACCAAACTTCATAATACCCTACCATTACCATTCCAAGCCCTCACCCTTTGGCTTGCATTTACAACCAAACTTCACAACACCCTACCATTACCATTCTATGACCTCATCCTTTGGCTTGTGACAAAAACCAATATTTTAAATTCCTTACCATTACCATTCCAATCCCTTCTAATTATGGTAAATCATTATCCCAACAAATTTGAGCACTTATGACTAGATGGGTCATAGTTATTATCCTAGATTGACAACCAATCTTTGTTAAGCCCATCTTAGATGAGCTTATTCACAAAGAGATCATTAACCAACCACTTACCATTATTCATTGATTTCTAACCTTCCCCAACTTTATAAATTTGATACTAATATTTGAGACACAACAAAGCCAATCAGTACCTCTATAACAAAGCCAATCATTCAAAAACCAAGATATGTAAAAAATTGGTATTTTACAACTACTAGTAAACCAAGGTCAAGAAAACTAACTAATCCAAGATGTTTTTATTAAAACACATATTTGTGATGAGTTAACCTATGATGAATCACCTTGTTTTCATATTCTACTTGTCAAATAATATGACTCTAACAAGCCAATCTTTATTAAGTCATTTCTTATTGTCCTGGTTTTAAACAACCTTCCTTTGACAAGCCAGTCTCTATAGAGTTGTCTCTTGAAATTTTTCACATCATTGATCATTCTCACTTTAAAAAACCTATCTCTATTAATCCCATTATGCCATCATAGGCCATTACTTATCTAATACCAAACATTCAATAAGACATCAATGTAGTATTATCCATAATTAAAGAAGAATCAAAATTAAATTTAGGTTTTATTTTTGAACTGATATAAAATTTAGCATCATAATTGGAATCAATGCTAGTATCAACATTAGATTAAGATTCCCTTGATTCATAATTATCTTTAAAATTAGAATACCTTCATGGATGTTATAATATTGGTTACACAAGCCTTGCAGATCAATTTGAATATATTTGTGATCCTTCCATGATTTTTGAGGATGATTAATTTAGGTTCAACACAAGTTATATTAATATATTATATAATTATTATGCTACCTCTTCCCATTACATTACCATTCCACATGTCACTAACACAACCTAACATAGCCATTATATTGATATTTCACCTCCCACAAGTATCGATCAGGATCAACAAAACCATAACTTGTTGAACTCCATACATGGAAACATATCATTTAAATAATATCAAGGCATCCAAGACCATAATAATTCAAACTAATAACAATCTCCTGGTGAAAACTTATTAGAGGTGTTAGTGGGTAATCAAAGTCCAAACTCAGCATCTTCTATTGAAACTTTGTTTGAGGTGCTAAAAGACAATCAAAGCCAAAAGTTAACGTTCCTTAGTGAAACCTTCTCGGAGGTGCTATGGGAAAATCAAGACACTTTTATTGGTGAAAACCTCATCAAAGTGACAATAGATGAGAAAAATAATTATTCACTACTTGATGAAGACATTATTAAAGATAACATTAGTATAGCTTCCAATCTACAGCATAATCATATGTTAGCTACTCTCATTCCCAAATAACAAAAATATATGGTGGTCATATTGAGAGCATATTCATAATTCTTCATCCCCACCAAAACCAAAATTATGTCGAATACAGAATCAATAACATTATGTGTGCTTGAAAACCCAAATATTCATTTGTTGAATAGCCATTATACATTCCATTATCATCCACCTTTCCATTTCCAAATCAAACCTATCATCCAATATTTATCTATGTTTACCATCCTTGGCTGCACTTTCCTTTATATAACCTATGAATATATCTTATTTCAATTTTTGGAGGAAATAAAATCAACAACCAATAGTGATCATAACAAAATTATTAGAGTCCAAATATGTGTCAGGTTCTTGATAGAGCACCTATCCAAAATAGTTGTGGGTTAGAAATTTCCATGATTGATTATTCTAGTTGTATCATATGTTGATCATGACATGCATCTACACATCAGTAAGAATCACTTAAACATTTAACTTTCCAAATACATTTACCTTTACTTTTCATTTTCCATTCACCTTTCCATTGTTTCATACCCTACCATTTACCTTCCCTTTTTAATTAGGGGAAACCCTATTCTTATTACCACAAATTGCCTTCTTGTCATCTTTTTTATACCATACCATATGCCATCCACCATACCTTCACTATTGGACCATATATTATTTTGACTTACCCTACATACCCATTTTGACCTTGGTTTTCTTGGTTATTTTGGCACCTTTTGCAATAGGACTTTGATCTAGTTTTAGCAGTTTTAGAATTCTATGTTTAAATGGTAGTATATGAAATTGTTATGAAAGTGGATATGGAAATTAAATTTTTCATTTATTCTTGAATGGTGCCACTTATTATAAACACCTTTGGGAAAATTAGTATTCCATCTTGTGCTACTAATTATAATTGCTTAAGGGAAAATTAGTATCACTAACCCATGTCATTATCTCCTAATTATAACCACATATGGGAAAATTAGGAGAAAAACATTTTATCATGCATTTCCATGCCACCTTGCCATTACTATTATTATTTGCCTTATCATTTGCCTTAATTTATGATTTTTTTTTGGATCTCACCACCTTTTATGTAGGAAGAACTATTGTGACTTGAGGTCTTAATGGGATTGTGTAGGTAGAACTTGATTCACATTGAGGTCATCTCAATTCCTTTTTTCCATATGCTATTTCCATTTTGTGAACACCCTAAGCCATGCTTTCACCATTTTATGAGTTGGACCATTTAATATCTTGTAATCCTCAATTGCATTAAGATGCATAAAAATTTACAAAACATTCAAAACATTTCAAAATCCTAAACATTATAACATTGGCTTACCATCTCCTAAAGAGTTATGAAGCCTCAAAATCCATAAAAATTTGTCTTGTTTGAACCTAGTTAGTCATCCTCGATCCACCCTACTAGGGAAAATCAAGTGTGAGTTCTATTCCATTTCACTACCATTAGGAGTGTGTCCTTCCCTTTGCATGTATCCTTTCTTGGGGGCATTGCCCGTTTATCATACCATTGAGCCTTCATGCATAGGTATTGAATTGGTTGATGAAAAATTTCATTTTGTTACTTTTACTTTCAATATTTCTATGTGTTTGTTTTCCAGGTTGTTTATTTCTTTTCCTTATTGTTTGCTTTTGTTATTGTGCCTTGACATAGTCTATATGCATTCATTGAGTGATTATTTATTCACTATTCTTGAGTCTACATTTGCATCATGGTATTTATCATTGGTGTATTATTTTCAATTTTTTATTAGTTCGAGATTCAATCTTTATGCATATTTTGGCTCAATTATCATGGTGTTTTATATCATGGTGCATACCATCACATGCTAGAACAAAACTCATCTTAGTAAATATTATAAGTAATGGTGTTGTATAAACTTCTTATTGGTAACCTTGGTAAATCCTCCCACCCTCATTGATCAACTCAACCTATTGTCCATTTTGGTTATATTCATGATAATAAAAATTAACATCTCCACATCAACAAAAACAATAGAAAAATTTAACTTGACTTTTTATTTTCCATTTACCTTGTCATTGTTTCATACCCTACCATTTACCTTACCTTATTAAGTAGGATATACCCTATTCCCATTACCATAAATTACCTTCTTTTCATTTTCTTTATGCTATACCATATGCCATCCCACCATACCTTCACTATTAGATAAAATCTTATTTGACCTACCCTACCTACCCATTTTTATCTTGGTTTCATTGGTTCTTTTGGTACCTTCTATAAGGGGATTTTGATCTAGTTTTAGCATTTTCATAATTCCATGTTTAAATGGTAGTATATGAAGGTGGTATGATATTGGATTTGGCAATTACATTTTTCATTTACACTTGACTGGTGCCACTGATTATAGCTACCTTTGGGCAAATCAATATTGAATATTATGTTACTAATTATAACTACCTATGAGAAAGTTAGTATCATTAACCTATGTCATTATTTATTAATTATAACCACCTCTAAGTAAATTAGGAACTACACTTTTATCATGCCCTGAAGTCCCACTTTGACATTCCTATGTCATACTATGCCATTTACCTATGTTGCCTATTTTATGAGATTTTATTGCAACCTAGTCAGATTATTCCATTGTAAGGTGAAACTATGATGACTTGAGGTCCCATCTTGGGACTATGTAGGTAGTGCTTGATTCACATTGAATTAAGCTCAATTACCCTTTTTCCAATGCTCTCACCATTTTTCACATGATCTAAGCCACACTCTCATCATTTTATGAGATTTTTTTTTTAAAACTCTCATCATTTTATGATCTTAGACCACTTAGTATCTCGTAATCTTCTATTGAGTTGAGATGCTCCAAAGATTCTAAAAACTTTTGTAAACAATCTAGAAAATCCTAAACAATAGACCACTTCTTTGCCTTAAGGGTTTTGGGATCCATAGCTATTTCAAAATAAATCACATGTCATTTAGTTTCCCCATCCTTATTTGGCCTAATCCTTACACTCACCATTTTGTGAGTCTCTATTTTTCACATTATATATTCAAATCTAAAACATTAATGACCTCTAGGATTCATCCCACACTCTTTCCATTTTGTGAGACCATTCACATAATCCTGTACAATATCCATCATGTTGTTCCTTTACATCATCTTCTTCTATCCCATTTCCTGGAAGAACTACATTTGGCCTAAATTTTATGTAGGACCCTATGTCCATGGAACTATTAAGGTAGGCTCCACTTGCCTAGTGCATCTAGGGTTAGCTCAACTATCCCTTCTTATTCTTATTCTTCCCTAATTTGTTTGTTTGTTTCATTATCTCCTATGGCATAAGTTCAATTATTTTCATCTTGTTTTTTCTATGTTTGTGCTAACTTTGTGATTAACCATTCTTTGTGTTTGTTTCCTTTTGTTCTCATTATTTATGTTGTTTTATCTTTCTTTTTTCATTTTTTGGTGTTTTGTCTTCCCATTTGTTTTATTTATTTTCCTATTTATTTGATTTCATTGTTTTTCCTTGACTCAGTCTATATGTATTCATTAGGTGATTCCTTATGCATTATTCTTGAATCCGTTCATATTCATATGTCAACATGGTCATCATGGTTTTTATCATTGGTGTATTATTTTTTTATTATTTCTTGGATTGTATGTCAATCCTTATGCATATTTAGGCTACGTTCTCATGGTGTTTTATATCACGATTCCTCCCATCACGTGCTATATCAAAACTTAGCTCGAGAAATCTTATAACCAATAAGGCCATGGTACTCCTTGGCACCTAAAAAATTCTTGATCTATCTGAATCATTCCCCATATACATAATAACTAAAACATGAAATAATTTGAATCCTTTCTAGTTAGGATGTGCATCTCCATACTAGTAAGTGTCCCAAATTCATCTTTATCCTCTGTACCATCTTATTATTAATTTAAGACTATGGATTCAATTCATAATCCCCATTATCCAATTTTACATTATCCTTCCATCATTTTTCCAATGATTATAACAAACTTTGGGGAAATAATTATATCTCATCCCACTTTCACTACCAATATTTCTAACTTCCTTTGGTCAAATCATTGTGTATCATCCCATCTGTAGAGATAATGATTATAATTGCCTATAGGTAAATTATTGTGTTTTAATCTATCTATAGGTTAATGATTATAACTACCTTTGGTCAAATCATTATCTTTATTCTACCCAATTGGGCCACATTTTCATTATGATAATTCACATAACCACCTTTGGGAAAATAATTATATTTATCTACCTAATTGGGGCATGTTTTTATCCTACCAATGATTATAATTGCCTATGGTCAAATCATTGTTTTCCCTTTCAATGATTATAACTACCTTTGGGTAAATCATTCTCTTTTACCTAATCCTTTTTTCAATGAATATAACCATCTTTGGGAAAATCATTATTTTTTTGTCTCGCCTATGCTGATGATTATAACTACTTGTGGGTAAATCATCCTATTTACCTGCCCAACCAGGGTAGCTCATTATGACACTAATTATAACTTCTTATGGGCAAATCAAAAATTTCCACCCATTTTTACTTTTTAGACCCATTGTTTCCTTCCTTTAAGGGACTGATCACTGACCATATTTGCCAATCTCTCCCTCAAGGGGGAATCCATAGCTCATCCATTATCATTGCAGTCATAGGCATACATGACCTTTTCATTATTTTAAAATATGTTTCTATGCCTATAACTTGTAATACCTTCCCAAATAGGGGAAAACTATAGATACCTAAAATTTACTATAACTAGCTTCTAACCAAACTTTAGACTGATTCCTACCAGCCATTACAAATTAAGCCTAAGAATTATTAAATGTCACAAATTTACTTATGCATCATTCATCAAATCTCTAAATCATGTTGATACATCCCTAATTGGGGTATTCTATCGTTTTCAATAAAAACCTCTCATAGATTCATACCAATCACCTTCCAACATCACAAATATCAATTTGGCCTATAGACCTATTAAATGGGGCACTTGATCAATTATCAAATCTTAAAAGATCTAAAAGATGAATTAGAATCAATCATATAATTAAAAAATATTAAATGCTTAGTTGAATTATCTATTTGAAATTAATGAATACCTAAAAATAAAAATTTCAAAATTAAAAATATCAAATCTTTTCATCATTGCCTTTATGAGTTATCAAGCTCTTTGAAAATATCCTAAAATATCTAATTTAAGATCCATGCCTAGTAATTATAAATCATAATTACTTGACAAATATTAACTCAATTGGAGTTAGTTTTAACTCACGTAGGTTTAGTTTAAACTCATTTCAAGCCTAAACTCAACCTTAACTCACCTTGGGTGAGAGTTAATGCCTAAGGTTATAAATATAAGGATATACCCCTTCATTTATAATATTGGATATTTTAGAGTTATTATGCAATATTTGCTCCATAAGACTCATACAAGTAGTGTTATCATGGTCAAATCTTAAGCCAAGAAACATCAAAGCTAAGATACCTATTGAGATTTTTATCCCAAAAATATCATTACATATAACACCCTAAGGGAGACCCCCTTGTCTTTTTTAAGAAAAACCTTGAATTCTCCAAAAAACCCATCTTTCCCTTTACCTTGTAGAATCTAGAACTTTAGATGGAATTTGAACTTGTGAAAATTACTTCATAGGATTCAAATCCCATAAAGCACCAAAAATACAAAAATATATATTTAATTTAAACTCACCATGTACTTTGCACATTCTTGAACATGTAAAATGCATGGTAGGCTCCAAATCCTACCATGTACCCATCAAATGGAATCCATAACTTGGTATGCACTTTGTATTTTGGTACATGCAAATTTCATGATAGGATCTAGATCCTACCAAACCTATAAACCCCTTTCTACAAAACATAGAACCTGAAATGCACATTACACATTTTTAACATGAAAAGTGCACATTAAAAATTTTCAACATGCAAAGTGCATGTTGATTCATGCTTCTTTCCTAATCCTAATCTCTCCATATAGAGTGGAACTACTTTAAGCAGGTCCAACCTCTACCACCAACTACCCAAGCTTGCATTAATTACAAGTTTTCCTATAAAAATTAATTCATTTTTACAAAGTGTTATCATTTATTAAGTTGATAATTATGTTTTAGAGTTCTGATAATGACCTTGCCATAAAAAAAAGCTTTGATCAACATGTTGATAAGTACATGTAAATTATAGACGCATTTCATCTCTACTTTCCATGTCATCCTCACTTACTACATGACACTTTCATCATGATGTTTTTGGCCATTTTCTTCCATTTTTAATCTTCTTCCCAGTCATTTTACATTTCTTATGAGTTTTTTAGACCAAGGTTCTCTTAGGGTTACTAGTTATGGATTTGATTTAGGAAGGTCATTTTGTGTTAAATATGTTTCTAGGGTTAGTCTAATTTTTAAGGCAATCAAGGGTTTCTTTTTTTCCTAAAAACTCCAACTCAAGGATTTTCCTCCCAAATCTACATTTTCCCTTTTAGGATTTTGCATTCAAACTAGGGCTTCCCTAAAAGAATATTCTTGAGCATAAACCTCCATTAAAACTATGAATATTAATTACAAAGATTCCCGTAGCATCCGTTTAGACACTAGACCTTCTTCAGGGACTTAAGAATCCTACAAGCCTCTGAACCTTTATGGAGAGTGGACATTCTTTGAGAACCTTCCACTTCCACTAGAGGTCTAACATGACTCAAGCACCTTTAACCCCTATAGACTCCCAATGCACCATATAGGGCTAGCCTATCCCAAGCACCTCCCACCTCCACTAGAAATCTCATAGCCCTCAAACACCATGGACATAGGACATGCTTCAAGCAACTCCAAGTTCCACTTGAGAGTTCAAGTGCTCCAAGAACCTACAAGTTTTGCTAACTTTCATAGTTGGTTTCTCTCAAGTAGTAACTTTAGTTTCCATTCCTCCCAAATAAATGGAGTTCAAATCTAAGTTCCTTGGAGTGACTTCTTATTTGGAGTCCAATATGGCATAAATAACATATACAGATTTAATTCACTTTGACCTAAGAGATTTTTGGGCTAGGATAGGTGTAGATTTAAAAAGTGACTAGATCTAGAGTATTTATGACTTTGGTATACCATAAGATGCAACCTTCCCTCTATCTATTGAAATATACAAGTTTATCCTCATAATGGCCCAACATTATGACCCTAATAGAAGACAAGTCTTCACTAAGAAAGGGAAGAAGGTTCTTGATCTTGACCTTGACTTCATCAACATAATGTTTACCTTCCTTGAGTTTGAGATTTATTTGGATATAACTCCACAAACATCTACATGATTTTATGATGAGAAAAAGGATGGATGACAAAAGATAATTAACAAGTAATGGCTCAAGACTCCCAATAATTCCTCCACCATATTTCCCAAGACCATGTATAAATTTAATTTCATTGATGAGGTGGAAAATATAATAACACCATTTCATAGAGTCACTAGCAATCCTGATGCCAAGTGTTATCAGGACTAGATTTACTAGCATATTTGCATCATTAGAGAAAACAAATTGAAGATACATTGGGATTAATTAATAAGTGATTCCCCCCAAAACCAGTTGATGGAGGTGAAAATGATAAATAAGTTTCATATGACATCATATATTATTTATATCTTGGCCAAATGAATATTTTTTCTAGGCCTTAATATAGTACCTAAATAAATAACAAGAGTCTATAACTACTACCTTGATCTCATACTACAAGCTAGTAGATAATAATTTAGGAGAGTTAATGATACTTTCATTTATAGCATTAACATCATATTTGATTAAGATCTTGGGAAAATAAGGTTCTCCCATGAATCAAAAGATGAGATTACTAGATGGGGTTCCTTCTTCATATAGTTCCCCACCTAATCTTCATCAAGGTAACTATATTTAGTGGTTGTGCATACACACTTCCCTAGTATGTAAGTGATAAATGGGTATTATTGTATTTGATTAGGAAATTTGTGGATATGCACAAACTAATTTTAGATAAACACAAATTAGGGATACATTTCCCTATTTCTATTTTCCATTACATATGCCAATCTCTCTTGAAGTCCAAAACTATGAAGACAGAGATGTGCTAAGTAACACTAAGGACTTTGGAGTCCAAACCTTACTTTTATCCATATGGTAAGGCCACTAATTAAATAGAACTACCAAAATAAAAACATGTGCCATATTATGAGGATTTTATGGAATATTATGATGATGAAGAAATGTTTATAATGAGGTATTATTGTAGGATGTCCTTACAATAAATGAAAGACTATGGTCTAGTACTAGTCCCTGATGACTTGGTGGATGAAAACTCTAGAGTAGATCCAATCTACCTCACTCAGATCATTGTTAGAGGGCCCTAATGAATCAATATAGGAACTTGAAAAAGGATAAAAAGGGAAGAAAATAAAATAAAAGAAAGGGGATTCAAGTAAATAGGGAGAAGCTATAGAAGAACCAATTGATATTTTTAGTTGAACACACAGCAATAGAAATATAGGGATCCACAATCTTAGATCCCATAGCTTTGAATCATATTTCCACTACTCCCCCTTCTCCTACACATATTGTACAAGAGGTTTCAACACCTCCACCATCGTCTCCTCTCCTCAAGTATCCCAAGTCCCCATTGATCCATAAGTTTTATCTCTTCTACCTCCAGTGTCACCCCCTCCACTTGTCTCCACTTCACCTAACATGACACCCACATCAATAATCCAAGTGAAATCAAAAAAATAATTAAATTTGACACTTAGGGTCCCCCTATAATGGAATCTCAAGTTTCCACTCCATGTTTCCTTCCTCCCACTTCACATTCCCCATTTGATCCACTACCACTTTTTATTCCATTTATAATCCCTTACATTTCATCACCATTAATTCCCAACACCACCCAATAATACATGGTTATGGAATAAATCATCTTGACTATAGTCCCACAAGTTATCCCAACCTATGGGGTGAGTACTATTTCCCCTTCATTTCAATCCACTATTTTCACATCACCAACCCTGAGTGATCTTCCACACTTAATTAACACATTCAATGCTTTAGCTTCCACCCTTCCATTGATTCTAAGATTCAAAACTCCTATGTATATTCCATCCTCTACTCCCCCAACCAACATAACTACTTACATTCCCTTCCACTCCCCCTATTTCCACTATTTCAACCATATCATTAATATAGGTTGGAGTGACCTAGACACTTGGTGCAAATATTATTTTTCAAAACACTAATTAGAGTGGATCCTCATATGCACCTCCTAAATAACCAATGGTATCATATTCCTAGGAGTCTCCCTTAGTCATAGTATTATCTAGTGCAACTACATTAGCTACAAATTATTTGGTGATGATATCAGATCAGTAAAGGGCTACCCCTAGTTGGCCAACATAATTAGTGAGTAAGAAGTAGAAAATAATTCTTGATCCTATAACTTTGGCTTTATGATGTCAAAATTCAATAATAAATCAAAACCCACTCCCATGACCCTCTCAAGGACATTAATTGCTGATAATGGAGAGAGGTGTGTTGAAATTGCAATTCCATCACTAGACAAATCAAAAGAAGATCTTGTAGTGGAAGATTATTAGGTTTATCATATACACCTTGATCAAAAAACAAGAGAGGGGCTCAATCATGATGTTTAAAAATATATCATCTCTTTAAAATATATAATTGATCTTGATAAAGCCACCAAGGATGAGCTAAAAAGAAGGGTTGATTAGTTGATGGAAACACTCAAAGAGTTCATAAATCCTAGTGAAACATCACAACAACTATAAGCAGTGTAGCCAATCAGTCTAGATCAAGATACAATTGATTTTATATGAGATATTTCATAAATGGGAAGGTATACAAAATAATTTTCTAAGGAATTTATCGTGAAAGGTAATAGAATTCTTATAGCAGTGATGGAACATTATGGATTCATCATAGAAAGAAAGGAAATTTTGAAGGAATAGATTAATATCTATGAAAGAGAGATTCAGACTTTGAATCTATATTATCCTAAATTGATATCCATAAAATCAATTTATATGAATACCCTCATTGTTAAGAATATATTTAAGGATGATGTTGAGTATGAGGAACTACACAGGGTTGCTCAATTCCAGATAAGAGTACTGATAGAGTTTGTGGAGCGAGGTAAGGAAGATCATGATAAGGAAATTGATGTGTTATATGATATTGAAAATATGATGAAATTAATGTCTTGTTGACTAGTAGATAATGCCAACAATCTCCTTTAAGAAGAGTAGGTTTAGACCAATTTTAATGCAATAGTTGAGGAGTCTGCAAAAGACATAGTCTTTGTCTATAGTTCTATCCATAGGTTCATCAAATATGAGAAATTAATTGATTAGATGAGGAATAAAATATAGGGAATAAGATCTTTTAAAAGATAATTGTTTGATGTCCAAGAAAATTGTGCAACCTCTAACATTTATTCTTATGGGCTAGATGCAGAGTGAATTCAAGAGATTTTCAAAGATTTTTGTATATATATATACAAAGAATATGTGGGCTGAGAATGATTACAAAATTGAGGAAATTCTAGACATTAATTAATTTTCCCTCTCTTTTGAATATTTTCAAATGTTATTATCATTTTTAATTTCATTTCAAAACATTATAAATTATAATTAAAAAAGTATAGCCATACTTTTTATAACTCTTTTTGAGAAAGAGAGACATGTTTTTCACACTTTATATTTTTGATAAAGTGAAAGTTGCAAAAATCACAAGTGAAAATTGCACTTTCTTTTTTGATAAATGTGAATTATTAAAAAGGTAAAAAAATCATGAAGTGTAAATTAAATGGTTCATCTTTTTAAAAGTGATAAAGACTTAGAAAGTTGTAAAAGTCTCACTTAACGTATTTCATGCTAGGGTTTGCATGAAAATAAACTTGGTATTAATTTTCAATGTTATCTTTTATTTATAAAGGTTAAGTTCTATTTTGGGAGCATATTTTTACATGAAGAAGTTATTTTTATTCACTACAAGATGGAGAAACCTTGCATGGAGATATTCAATTCTAGCCATACCATATCATGCCATGTTATGCCTAAGATCACACCAAGCTCATGTATGGCATCTTTCATCCATTCTAGAAGTCCAAGACACCATAAATAGAGAAACTCAACTCTTTTTACATGAAGGTTTTTAGATATACATGATTTTTTGAACTTAGTGTTTGAGTTTCAACAACTACATATCTTTTATGACATATTTTGTATAAAAATGGGTAGATCCCATGTCCCAATCTATATTTTTATTGTTATATATATTTTTGGCATTTTGAATGTATTTACTACAAGCTGTAACCTTTGGAGAGAAATAAATTCAAAGATTTTCCTTTATTATGTTGTGGAATCTTTGTGTTGTGAAAGTTATTTTATTATTTGTAGAAGCTTTGTCTTTTATTTCAGTCACACAAAAATTCATTTATGGTATTTTAACCTCTTAATAATATTGTTTGGATTAAATATATGTTTCCCTTTTCTAACAAGTAGATAAAATGCTACATCTAATTTATATCTGTATAAGTTTGTGCTAGAACAAATTTAACATAATTTCTTCTCTATTGTTTTTATCAAGCAAGAATTAAGACCCAATATAAAATATTTGGTGCAATTACCATATTTTTAGTTTTCTTCAAATTTCAATTCTTCAACCCTTTTCCCCATAAAAACCCTACTTTAGGATCAAAAAGTACTAAAGTGTAATATTTTTATAAAACTAGTATTTTATTAGTTTGCATCAAATTTAGTGAAAGGAATCCATCCTCCTCTAGAGATTAACCTTAAATTTCCAAGGTCCCATAGCTTTGGGAGTTTTTCCATTGTATCATTAGGAACTTACACAACTAGCTATAAAATCAAGATAGGTGCAATCCTATGTGATAACATTTTTAGCACACTTGGTGGGACCTAAAATTATAAATAAATCAGTGTTATTCTTAGTAAGCATCATATGCGTTTTGTTCAAATATCAAATCACCTAGAGAATCCATGGCTTACAAACTCATAATTAAAGTTAACATATGCCAGGAAAATAGATAAGATCATCTACCAAACGTAAGAGGGATCATTTTTTAGAATTTTCATTTCCATCTAAAAAGAGATCAAAATAAGTCAACCCTCAGCCTAAGGTATATCCAAAAAATTTATTTACATCCTCCTTGGTAACTCATATTAGTGTTATACCTCCCATAATGGCTAGAAATTAGAAATTTGTAGCTTTTAATATAGGTAGTCCACTCATTTTGGCCTAGAATGATGATATACCAATCTTAGCCTTAAAAATACTACCATATTTTATTGGTGAAACTTATACCACTGCTTTGGAACAAATAAAAGATATTACTAACCTCTATTCAATCCATAACGTGTTCCAAGACAATGTTGAAATCAAAGTTATACTCTCCGCTTTCAAGGGTAAAGCTTTATAATGGTACAAAGGCCTTGTTCCCACCTTAATCTAAGTTTGGGATAAGATAGGTGTTATAATGTGCAACCATTTTGAGGACAAGAGTAACCACCTTTCCTTGGTTGAATAGTTAACTACTATTCAAAGCACTCCTCATGAGCAAATGATTGAATTTAATTACTGCTTCTATAAGACCTAAAATAAAATCCCAATCTTGGTTAAACCCACTAAAAATAATGATTTCTTATATTATCTAAAATTTCTCAATAATGATATAGCTATAATGATTGAGTTAACGGGTGGAACAACACTTCCTACAGCTTAAAATATTGTGATAAGGGTATAAATTTGTTTAATTCAAGATAGGAAAATTGCACTAAGGCCACTAATGCCTCTATTTCTATAAATAGCCCATATTCCCCCACCTACACTTACTCCAATTCACACTATGATGAAGTCACTTGCTTTGAATCCTACACCTTTAGATCATTTATATGAGGTAAACTCATTACTTAAGAGCTTTGGGAATGAGATAGTGGCAATGAAAAAGCAACAAGCCCAAAACTACAAACTTTTTCAATCATCTAACCTTACATACCAAGGGAATAGGCATCCATATTAATGTAACAACCAATAAAAAGGACATAATTCATAGCCAAAAACTCTAAACACCTATGCTTTACCAATGCAGGGAGCTTCAAAATCCATTATCCCTATTCAATATAATTTAGCTCAATAGTAAAAATGGTCTTATCCTTGCAATTAGCCTCATAATCAAAAAAAATTCCCAAATGGTGTGATTAGTCAAGTCTTGATGGTATAAGGCATAAAAAGCAGGCAATGATAATAAGAAGAATCTACTTCCCAACAAGCAAACACACAAGAAGCTACTCAAAGTGAAGCAACTCTTATAAACTAGTAAGAGGATGATTTCAATGGGATAAGCCAAGATGAAGAATTTTTTAATGGTGGAGGTCTTATAGTAGCTAATACTCATTCCAAGAAAAAGTAATAAAAGTTGACCAGCTCCTAGGGTAGATCAATATTCAACTTCTAAATATACAATAGAACCAACAAAGAACAACACTATACAAAGGCCACCCTTTATACCTACAAATAAATTCAAAGCAAAGGTTCCCACTCTAAATCTTGTAAAACAAGATGAAACACCTAAAAAATCACTAGCAAAGGTTGATAATATCCCTTTTAACATAGTTGATCAAATGAATAAAACTAATGTGAATGTCACCATATGAGAAGCACTATCTATACTAACACAAAGGGAATTAGTACAAGAGGCTCTAAAATTTTTCTAGATAATAAAAAAGGTTCCATCCAAGGGGCCTACACATGTAATAAATCTATGTCAGCCTCAAGCTAATAATAAATTGAGAAATAATGGTAAGCATCCCCCTTCTATCTTTCACTCATAATAGGAAAGAATATGGTACACAATTGTATGGTAGATTCAGGGGCTAGTAGTTTAGTAATGCCCAAGAAAATAGTTGATGCTTTGGGAATAAAATACACAGTTATCAATAAGGGAGCAGTGCAACTAGTTGGGATAGTTTTTCAAATAGTAGGAACCATAAAGGGACTGAACCTCACTATTCATGCTTGCCCAAGTCTATCAATTACTCAAGATATTTTAGTCATATATCTTCCCCCCTACTTTTCCATTTGTCTTTTAAGATATTTCACTAAAAATATGGGAGGATATCTATCTATAGATTGGTCTCACATGATACTTAGAATGAGATATGAAACTAGAGTAACAATAAGAGTTGAGCTAGTTATAATAGATCATATATATCCATACAATCTTATTCCTCCTATAGAAATGAATTGTACATTGTAAGATCAATAAGAGGAAGAAATAGAACAAGAGAATACAACACATGTAGAAGAAATTCTAGACACTCATTTGGATGAATGAGGATCAACCTTGCAATTCAATCCTTATGAATATGTATAAGAAATAGGGCTAGGGACATATTGCATTCATGAGAAAGACATAATTATCGTAAATTTAGTAAAACTAGCTAAAGATCTTAAAGGGATGTGGTAGTTATTTTTTGATGGATCTAGAATCAAAAATCATGTAGGTACAAGAATTGTATTGATCTCCCCATAGAAGGAGAGCTACTTATACTCATTAAAACTTTAATTTAATTATACTAATAATTTAGACAAATGTGAAGCCTTGATTTGAGGCCTATAGTTGGCTAAAGATAGGTGAATCAAGATTTTATAGATATTTGGTGATAGTGAGATCATCATTCACTAAGTTAGATTAATGAGTGTAACCAAAAAAAAATTTCTTGGGTCTTATAAACATAGGGTTTGGGACCTATTAAAATATTTCACTACTTTTAATATTTAAGTGGTACCAAGGGCATACATTAAATATGATTACCACATGGACTTGATGACATCCTAGTATAACCTACCAGTCTAAATAAATAAGAAGAATAAATAGCATGTGAGGTTGATCATATGACCTTTTATCCCTGATAATGTAACTAATTGGTAAGCCTTCAACATGGACAAGAAAATTATAAATTTTATGGGAGAAGGGGCTAAGTTTTTATAAATGAATTCACCAAGGCTACAAGACCAATATGGTGATCAGATTATTCATCTAAAATTGAACAAGATGCCTATGGGTATCATTACACTAGAAAACATATTCAATTCAGATGACCAATTGAAAGGTGAAAATAAGAAAATTATATTTAATGAAAAATATTATGCTCCCATCATCATCTTAAAAGGAAAGTCTCTCAAGATAGGCAAGGTATGCAATATTTATGAAAGTCATGATTTTGTTAAATTATGTCAAGCATTTTATGATAAATTTTCTTGGAGTTATCATGACTTAAGAGGATTTGATCCAATTTTAACACAACACACTATAAAACTAGATCCAAATACAAAACCTATCAAGCAAAAGTAGAGACCCATCAATCCCAAGATTGAACCCTTGATGAAAAATGAGCTCTCTAAGCTAATAGTGGCTAATATAATTTTTTGATCAAACACTCATCTTAGGTAGTAAATATGGTCCTTGTCAGAAATAAAAATGGTGAAATCTAGCTGTGTGTGGACTTTAGAGACTTGAACAAAGCATAGTTGAAAGATCACTATCCTCTTCCCCCTATGAAATAAATTTTGTAAATAATATCAGAATCTAAAATATTCTCTTCTAGATGGTTATTTAGGTTATAACCAAATCTTGGTATAGGAATCAAATCAGTTTAAAACTACTTTCACCACTAAATGGGGCATGTACACATACAAGAATATGTCATATGGTCTTACCAATGTAGGTGTAAACTTTCAGAGAGCCATGGATATAGAATTCAAAGGTCTGATAAATGATATAATTCTAGTATATCTAGATGATAGTATAGCTTAATCAAAGCATATTGATGCACATCTAGACCACCTAAGAAATATTTTTAAAAGGTGTAGAGAGTTTGGAGTTTCCCTTAACCTAAATGAGTGCATGTTCATAGTACATGAGGGAAAGCTATTGAGACATATAGTGTCAAAAGAGGGTTTTGTAATAGACCCTAAATGAGTTAGATCCATATCCACATTAGCAATAACAAGTCACAAAAAATATCCTACAAAGATTTCTTGGGAAGATCAACTTCATGAGAAGATTTATACCAAATTTTGCCTTTTTGACAAAACCCCTTACTGTAATGATAAAGAAGGGAACTCTTTTTAGCTATAAAAAAGAGAGGAAAGATAGCTTAAAGGCCATAAAAAAGGATATTTCCTAATCCCCTACCCTATTTAACCCAAATTATGAGAAGGATTTTATCCTTTATGCATTTAGAGGGGAAAGAAGTATCTTATCAATTCTGACTCAACATAATCAAGAAGATTTGGAGTAGCCAATGTCTTTTTTTAGCTAATCTTTGAAATGTTATGAAGAGAATTATAGATTTACAGAGAAGAAGGTATATGCAGTAATCAAAGAACTCAAGAAATTTAGGCATATGCTCTCCAACAATAAGATACATTTGATGGTGAGTCATTATAATGTCAAAGAATTTTTACTGAGTAGGGATATAAATGAGAAAAGATCAAGATTGATCGCCAAGGTCATGGAGTATGATGTGGATATCATGATCACAAAGCTAGTAAGAGAAAAAATATTGTGTGAACAACTAGCTACCAACATCAATACTATTAAACTAGTATCCAACATAGTGTATGCTCAAACTACTCCTCTGCTAGACAATCCATCTTCTTTCAATATTTGGATTCAAGACATGACTCATTTCCTACAAACTAGTGAATACCCCTATGATTTCTAGTAGTCAAATAAAAGGTATTTTTGACTCAAATAAATTCCCTATGTTATTTTTTATGGAAGTTTATTTTGGAAGGACATGAATGGAGTCTTGTTAAGATGTATTGAATATGAGAAAGTTCCCTAAGTGCTTGAGTAATCTCATGATGGATCATCAAGAGGACATTTTTCTACAAGGACTAAAACCATTAAGCTAATGAGAGGAGGCTAATATTGGCCTAAATTATTCAAAGATTCCCATCATTGGGTAAGAAATTGTGAAAAGTGTGCTTACTTCACTGGTAAGCAAAGGCTAGTTGTACTTCCCCTTAGACTAATTCAAGCAGATCAAGCATTTACCTAATGGGGACCAAATTTCATCAACATGATCAATCTACCATCAAGTACAGGTAATAAATGGGTTCTCACAAAAATGGATTATTTTACATGATGGACTAAATTGGTCGATCTAAAATATGCTACTGAAACATCTATTATGGAATTTATGGACAACATAGTTTTAAGGTTTGGTGTTCCTCATAATATCAGATAATGCTAAGGCATTTATGGGCACTTAGGTTAGTGAATGAGATATCAATAATAATGTGTAATTGAGCACTTATTCAAATTATTACCCCAAGATAATGGCCTATTTGATTTAACCAACTAGTACTTGATTAGAATCATCAAACTAATAATGGAAGACAACTAGAAGATGTGGCATACAGAACATAAATCAACACTGTGTGTTGATAGAACTACATAAAAAAGATCCATTAATAATTCAACTTTCATGTTGGTATATGGAAGATAAGCATGAGTACCAATTTTAATTAATATTCTATCTTTAAATCTCATTCGCCTATTGGACCTGACCGATAATGATGAAATTACAGTGAGGCTAGTCGAACTCATAGAGCTTGAAGAAATCAGGCATCAATCAATGAATGTCTTGGAAATAAATTAGGCACAAACCAAGAATAATTCAAATAATAAGGCAATTTAAATAATATTAAATAAAGGATACATGGTCCTCAAGTGGGATATAGATAAATCAAAACTAGGAAGGCGCACCAAATTTGATGAAATATGGAGTGGTCCATATATCATCACTTAGTACAAAGGATCCAATGCATTCTAGCTCTCCACACTTGATAGATTAGAGTTGTTAATCCCATTTAATGGGATATACTTCAAATCTTTCTTTTGAGGTAAGGAAGTTTTTCTAAAAATATTAAATTTTGTAAATAATAAGGTTTTTTGTGTTTTTTAGTAAGTGATTCTACATAGGTCAGACTCATTAAGAGTTGTTTCCTTAGGTTGTGTTATTTTTTAACCTATTTTCTTTATCTATTTTTCTTTTCTTGTCCATGTTTAGGAAAATCCTAATTTTTTCTTTCCTAGGTCAAAATTTTGTTAGAGCAAAGTTGACTCCATGCTCACTGACTTGAGAAGGCTATTGGATCAAAAATGATTAACAGACAATCATCCCATAGAGGTCACCAAAAATGTTGAGATTTTTATTCTAAAAATCTCATTACATTTGACACCCTAAGGGAGACCCCCCTTTTTTTATTAAAAATCTTAAATCCTCCAAAAAACTCATCTTTCATTTTACCTTCTGAAATCTAAAAATCTAGATGCAATTTGCACTTGTGTAAATTGCTTCATAAGTTCTAGATCTTGTGAAGCACCAAAAATACAAAACCATAGAATATGGAACTCACCATGCACTTTACACATTCTTGAATGTGAAAAATGCATGGTAGGATTTGAATCCCACCATGCACCCATCCAACAAAATCTAAAACTTGGTGTACACTTTTCACATTTATAATGTGCAAAGTGTACGATAAGCTTCAGATCCTATCAAACCTATTAAACCCCCTTCTATGAAACTTGAAACCTAAAGTGCTCATTACACATTTTTAACATGTAAAGTACACCATAGTCTCCATATTCCACTAAACACTTACCAATCTATAACATCATAGGACATAGAACCTCGAGTGTACTTTGCATGTTCCAAACATGCAAGTGCCCCATGGGTTCTACCTTCTGCCAAGCCCTATCACCCCATCCATGGAGAGTGGACCTGATTCAAGTAGGTCTAACCTCCTATAACTCACCAAATCTCTTCCCATGAAATGTAAAACCTTAAGTGCACATTACACATTTTTAATGTACAAAGTGCATGTCAAGTCCCACTTCTTGCCTAAACCTGATCTCTTTGTGAAGAGTGGACTTGCTTTAATCAAGTCTAACCTCCACCACCAACCACCTGAGTTCACATTAATTGTAGGTTTTCCTATAAAAACTAAGTCATTTTTTTAAAGGGTTATCATTTTTTAAGTTACTAATTGTGTTTTGGATATCTGATAATGACCTTACCACACAAGAAAGCTTTGATCCATGTGTTGAAAAGTACATATGAATTATAGTTGCATTGCATCTCAATCTTCCATATCATCCTTGCTTGATACATGATAATTTCCTCATGATTTTTTCTACCATTTTAAAGCTTTTTCCCAATCATTTTACATTTTTGTGAGTTTTTTATATCAAGCGTCTCTTAGGGTTACTAGTTAGATTTTTGATTTGGGAGGATCATTTTATGTTAAATCATGTGTCTAGGGTCAGTTTGAGTTTATGAGGCAACCTAGGGTTTATTTTTTTCCTAAAAAATACATCTTGATAATTTTCCTCCTAAATATACATTTTCCATTTGAGGATTTTGTATTCAAACTTGGGCTTCCTCAACAAAATATTATCGATCATATACCTTCTTTAAAACTATAAATATTCCTTCCAAATACTCCCTTAGCATCCCTATAGACATTGGACCTACCTCTAGAAATTAAGAATCCTACACCCCTCTAATCCTTCATGGAGAGTGAATGTGCTTTGAGCACCTTCTACTTCCACTGGAGGTCTAACGTGCCTTAAGCACCTTTGACCCCTACAAAGTCTCAATGCACCACTGAGGGTGGACCTATCCCAAACACCTCCCACCTCCACTAGAAAACTCATAGCCCTCAAGCACCATAGACACTAGACATGCTTTAAGCACCTAGAAGCTCCATGAGAGAATTCAAGTACTCTAAACACCTACAGGTTCTACCAAATTTCATAGTTAGTTTCTCATAAGTAGTAACTTCAATTTCCATGTCTCCCAAGGAAATGAAGTTCAAATCTAAGGGCCTTAGAGTGACTTCTTTTTTGGAGTCCAATATGGTATAAACAATAGATACAAATTTAGGTCACATTAACCTAGGAGATTTTTGGGCTAGGATAGGTTTAAATTTCAAAAGTGACTAGATCCAGAGTATTTATGACTCTTGTATACCACAAGCCTTCCCTCTATCTGTTAAAATCTCTAATTTGATCATCAAAATGGCCCAACATTATGAACTTAATAGAAGACAAGTATTCACTAAAAAAAGGGAGAGAGTTCTTGATCTTGACCTTAACTTCATCAACATAGTGTTTTCCATCCTTGAGTTTGAGAGTTATTTGAATATAGCTCCACAAACATATGTACAATTTTATGAAGAGAAAAAGGATGGATGCCAGAAGATAATTAACAAGCAATGGCTCAAGACTCCCAATCATTCCTATACCAAATTTCCCATGACCATGTATAGATCTGATTTCATTAAGGAGGTGGGAGATATTAGAACACTAATGCATAGAATCACTGGTAGTCTTGATGCCAAGTGTTATTAGGACTGGATATACCAGTATATCTAGATCATCAAATAAAATAAACAATAGATACATTGGGCTCATTTAATAAGTGATTCCATCCAAAACTAGTTGATGGAGCTACAAATGATAAATAAGTTTCATATGGCATCATACATTATTTATATCTTGGCTAAAGGAAGATTATTCCCAGGCCTCAATACAATACCTAAAGAAATAACTAGAGTCTATAACTACTACCTTGATCTCATGATACAAGATAGTTGACATCGATTTAGGAGAGTTAATGATGATTTATCTATAACATCATCATCATGTTTGATCAAGAGATTGGGAAAACAAGGTTCTCCCAAGAAATAAAAGATGAGATTACCAAATGGGGTGCCTTCTTCATATAGTTCCCCACCTACTCCTACATCAAGGAATCCATATTCAATAGTTATCCATACACACTTTCCCAGTATGTAAGAGATAAATGGGCATTATTAGAGCTGGTTAGGAAACTTGTGGATACACACAAACTCCTTTTGGATAGACATAAGGTAGGGATGCATTTCCCTATTTCTATTGGTTGTTATACATGTCAATATCTTTTAAAGGATATAACTATGGAGGTGGATATGTGCTAAGTAACATTGAGGACTCTATATTCTAGACCTTACTTTGATCCATATGGTAAGGTCACTACTACACTAGAACTAGCAACATACAAATATGTGCCATATTATGAGGATTTTTGGGAAGAATGTGATGATGAACAAATAATCATAATGAGGGACTATTATAGGATGTCCTATAATAAACAAAATAATATGATTTGGTACCAGTCCCTAATGACTTGGTGGAGGAAAACTCTAGATTAGATCCAATCTACCTCACACACATCATTTTTAGGCCTCTACTACCAATAAAATGGTTAGTTCCTAAATCCTTCTCTTTGTTTGATAGAACAACCCTTGTTATTAATAAAACAATAAATTGGATAAGAAGAAAGGGTGTATAAGTCATAAGGGAGATAATAGGGGTTAAAGATAAACTCTTGAAGCTCAAAGCAAGAGGTATCAATCCTTCAGAAGAGAGCCCAAGTGAATCAGTAGAGGAATCTGACAAAGGAAAATAAAGGGGAATCAAGTAGATAGGGAGAAGCTATAGAAAAACTAATTGATCTTTTAGTTGAAGATATAATAGTAGTAGCACAAAGATCCACAATCTCAGATCCCATAGCTTTGACTCCTATACCCACTACTCACCCTTCTCCTACACATAATGTATAAGAGGTTTCAACACCTCCACTAGTAGTCTCCACTCCTCAAGTATCCCAGGTTCCCATTGATCCACAAGTTTTAGCTCCTCCACCTCTAGTGTCACACCCTCCACTTGTCTTTACATCACCTGCCATGACACCCACATTAATAATCTAAGTGTAATGAACATAAATAAGTCAAGTGGACATTCAAGGTCCCCCTATAGTGGAAGCTCAAGTGTATACTCCACTTTCCCTTCCTCCCACTTCACCTTCCCCATTTAATCCACTCATGTTTTCCATTGTATTTGTAATACCTTCCATTTCATCACCATTAATTCACAATACCACCCAATAGTAAATTTCCATGGAATTAATCATCTTGACTATAGTCCCATAGGCTATCCCAACCCCTAGGGTGAGTACTATTTCCACTTCATCTCAACCCACTATTATCACATCACCAACTCTGAGTGGTCCTACACACTTAATTGACACATTCAATTTTTAAGATTCCACCCTCCCACCTATTCTAAAATTCATAACTGCTATGTTTGTTCCATCTTCTACTCCCCCAACTAGCACAACTACTTCTATTGCCTCTACTCCACCCATTTCCACTATTTCAACCATACCATCAATAGAGGTTAGAGTGACCCAAACACTTGGTGTAAATATTGATTTGAAAACCACTAATGAGAGTGGATCCTCACAGGTACCTCCCAAGTAACCAATGGTATCATCTTCCTAGGAGTCTTCCCTAGTCACAATATTAGCTAGTGTAGCTACATTAGCTAAAAATTCTTTGGTGATAGTATCAAATTAGTAGAGGGCTACCCCTAGTTGGCTAGCACAATTAGTGAGTTAGAAGCAAAAAATAATGATTGATCCCAACACTTTAGACTTTAGCATGTCAAAAGTTAAGAATAAATAAAAATTCACTCCCAAGACCCTCTTAAGGACATTCAATAATGATAAGGGAGAGAGGTATGTTGAAATTACATTTCCCCCACTAAAAAAATCAAAATAGGATCTTGTGGTAGAATATTATCAAGTTTATCATATACACCTTGGTCAGTAAATAAGATAGGGGCTCAAGCATGATGTATAGATAGGTAT
Source organism: Torreya grandis (assembly GCA_037957365.1). Taxonomy (NCBI): domain Eukaryota; kingdom Viridiplantae; phylum Streptophyta; class Pinopsida; order Cupressales; family Taxaceae; genus Torreya; species Torreya grandis. The sequence continues at coordinate 510,926 of JARHVA010007511.1, forward strand.
CAACTCTCTCTTATAGAGAATTGTTCATGATAAATCCATCAAGTATGAGCTAAAAATAAAGGTTGATCAATTGACCAAATCACTCAATAAGTTCATAAAGCCTGGTGAAACATCACAACAACCACAAGCAGTGCAGCTAATCAATCCAAATCAAGATACAATTTATTATGTATGAGATATTACTCACATGAGAATTATTATAAAATATTTGTTTGAGGAATTGATCATGAAAGGTAATAAAATTCTTGAAATAATGATGGAGCATTATGGAGTCATAATAGAGAGAAAGGAAATTTTGAAGGAATAGGTTAATATCTATGAAGGAGAGATTTAGACTTTGAATATATATTATACCAAATTGACATCCATAAAATCAATTGATATGAATACCCTCATTGCTAAGAATATATTGAAGATGATGATAAGCATGAGGAACTACAAATGGTTTCTCAATTTTTGATAAGAGTATTGATAGAGTCTATGGAGTGAGCCAAGGAGGCTCATGACAAGGCGATTGATGTGTTATATGATATTGATGGTATGATGAACTTAATGTCATGTCAACTAGTAAATGATGACAAAAATATCTTTTAGGTAGAATAGGTTAATAATAATTTCAAAGCAATAATTGAGAAGGAGCCTACAAAGGACATAGTATTTATCCTAAGTTCTATCCACATGTTCACATGTTCATCAAATATGAGAAAGCAATTGATCAGATGATGACTAAAATTTAGGGCATAAGAACCTTTATAAGAGAATTTTTTGATGTCCAAGTAGATTGTTTAGCCTCCAAAATCTATTCTTATAGGCCATATGTAGAGTGAATTCAAGATATTTTCAAATCCTTTGATACATATACAAAGAATCTATATGCCGAGAATGATAAAAAGAATTGAGTAAATTCTGGACATTAATTAATTTTCCCTCTCTTTCAAATATTTTCAAATGTTATTATCATTTTTAATTTCATCTCAAAACATTATAAGTTGTAATTAAAAAAGTGTAGGTATACTTTTTATAACTCTTTTTAAGAAAGAGAAAGACATGTTTTTTACACTTTATATTTTTGATAAAGTGAAAGTTTCAAAGAGCACAAATGCAAATTGCACTTTATTTTTTGATAAATTTGAATTGTTAAAAATGTGAAAAATCATGAAGTTTAAATTGAATGCTTCATCTTTACAAAAGTGGTAAAGACTCATAAAGTTGTAAAAGTCTCAATTAAAGTTTTACATGCTAGGGTTTGTATGAAAAGAAACTTATAATTAATTTTCAATGTTATCTTTTATTTATGAAGGTAAAGTTCTATTTTGTGACCTTATTTTTGCATGAGGAAGTTATTTTTAGTCACTACATGATGGAAAAGCCTTGCATGGAGATCTTCAATTCTAGCTATGCCATATCATGCCATGTTATGCCTAGGATCATGCCCTATTCATGCATGCCATATTCAAGCCATTTTATAAGTCCAATATTCCATAGAGTAACTCACCTCTTTTTGCATGAAGGTTTTTAGATCTACATGATTTTTTAAATGTAGCATTTGAGTTTCAACAACTACATATCTTCTATGACATATTTTATATAAAAATGGGTAAACCTTATGTCCCAATATATATATATATATATATATATATATATATATATATAAAATTCATTTTGAATGTATTTACTACAAGTTGTAACCTTTGGAGAAAAATAAAGTCAAAGATTTACCTTTCTTGTATTGTGAGATCTTTGTGTTGTCCAAGTTATTAATTTATTTGTGAAAGCTTTGTCTTTTATTTTAGTCACAAGAAAATTCATCTATGTTATTTTACCCTCTTCATAATATTGTTTGAATCAAATATTTTTTTCCTTTTTATAAAAAATAGCTAAAATACTACCTCTGATTTCTATCTGTATAAGTTTTTGATGGAACAAATTCAACATAACTTTTTATCTATTATGTTTATCAAGAAAAACATAAGACCCACTATAAAATATTTGGTGCAATCACAATATTTTATATTATTTTTAAATTTCAATTCTTCAACCCTTTTTCCTATTAAAACCCTAGTTTAGGATCAAAAATCACTAAAGAACAAGATTTCCATAAAACTAGTATTTTATCAATTTGTATTAGAATTAGTGAAAGGAAGTTGGCCTCCTATGGAGATTAACCTCAAATTTCCAAGGTCCCATAGATTTGGAGGTTTTTCCATTATATCATTAAGAACTTACACAACAAGCTACAAAATAAAGATAGGTGCAATCTTATGTGATAACAGTGCCAAGGAGAGAAGGATTCAAGCAACCTCCATTATCAAAGACTTCTTGATGTGCAAGTGAGCAAGAAATTTAGATCTCTTAGGGAAGGTGAAAGAGCATTTTATTCTATGTTTTTTGTTTTGATTTCATTTAGTTTTTGTTACCTAAGTTCTCCCTAGTGTCTAGGCTAGAGGTGTTAGGATTTTAGTGTATTCATTTCATTGGTTTTATGAGACTAACCTCTCCTCTATGTCAAATTCCTAGTTCATAGGTCCAACATGAAGATGTTGCCTATAGAATATTTACCTAATTTATAGGGGAAGTAACACATGCTTAGTATATTAGGTTATCCATTAGGTCTATTACTACCTAGGCTAAGATATAAATAGTATTTGTAAACCACTTTAGACTCCCCATTGATCATATAGCCCTATATCATCAATTTACATCCACCATGAGAGAACATAATGAACTTACAATCATATTTAATGCATGATTCCATAGGCTCTACCAATGTATGAAAGACCCTTACTCTTAGAATAGATTATTTTTCATATAAAACTACCTTAGGGATCTTGATTAGATGACTTGTATGTTCTTTAGGAGAACCTCAGTAGCTCTAGCATCATTATCTTTGGCCTATAAAAAAGTTGTTAACATTAAATAACAAAGGGTATGGCAAGGCTATGAAGTTTGACCTTTGCCTTCATTAGGTCAATAAGATGTATATAACCAAATACTAATGACTAATCAATCCTTGAAACACCATACCTCTTTGATAAATTTTATCCCAAGATCCTTATATACAAGCCTTAATATTGTTTATAATATGACCCCAATGAACTATCTACCTAATGGTTTACCTTATGTACCCTAGAATCATGTATTCCCCTATTCAAACAACCAATAGTTTCTACCTATGGCATAAAATAGTGTTGCTACCATGCCAAACACTAGTGGATATGTCACATCTAATAACACTCAGTAGGAACTTCCATCCTACTTGAGTCCCCAAGGACATGCTATAAATGCTCACACTTTTGAACCTATGACTAGCCTACAACCTCAAGTACCAAAACAACCCATTGCTAGCATAGATTCTGAAGTGATCAATCTAAAACAGCTATTTCAAAATTTATCTTATGATATTTAGAATTCTAATCAGAATACTAATAACTAGTCTTAAGGTAGGAATTTCAATTTCCAAAGACCTAATAGGAAATGGAATTCCTAGCCTAATAATGGAAATGTTTCTAGTCTCATTGATGGTGGTAACTAGAGTAAAAATTCTCCCCATTCCATGAATTTTATGGACCTAGAATTAAACACTATGTAGATTACATAATACCATAAAACACATAAAAACTATGTGGAATTCATAGCCACCTCAAATATCTTACAAAAAGAGGTGGATAATATGGAGATCATGATTACTCCTAATGATAATCAGAACCAAGGAGGAGGGAACCTAGATATGGCCTGAGTATTATAAACCTATGAATTTCTATTTGAAGATGAAAATGAGCCTGAGGATAACCTAGAGGAGGTATATGCTTTCAAATAGTTCTAGAGAGGGAATAATTACCAATTAAGGAGTAAGTTTGCCAACTCATTGACCACCTCTAATCCCTTGAATAACACTTATGTTTTGCTTGATGTGACTTTAGGTAATAATCCTCATCCACCCAAAGGACCTCCAACCTATTATCCACCCAAAATTCCTAATGCATATACCTTGAATAATAGGCATCCAGAGAAGACCACACTTAGGATATCATATAATATCTTAATAAAAATAGAGCCAATATAACTATGTTTGAGTTGCTTTAAATTTCTAATCAAAGGATATAATTTTGAAATAGTTTTCTTATAATAGAGGGAAAGACTTTTCTAGTTTTTATCCTGCACATGTTGTTTTCTATAAGGAGAAGACTAAAACTCCTTTTTTAATTTTAACAGTTAGCATATTTGGAAAAAAACTTACATAACTATTTGGTTGATTTGGGTAATTTATGGAATGCCATGCCTTACACCATATACTAGTAACTAAGCTTGACACCTACAAAGTCAAACCAAAAGGTTGTCTAACTAGATAAAATATAGGTAAAGCTATTTAGATAGCTAAACAATGTACACATGAAATTGGATTATGATCCAAGGATTTAATAATTAATTGACATCCAATTTGTGTATATCCTATATTCCTATGATATGCTACCAAATTAAGACTGGTTGAGGACTCTGAATGGCTATGTGGAAACTAATTTCAGCCACATGTGGCTACCTTGGCATGGTTTTCTCAACTAGATCAAGATATAACAAGAACCAAAGGTGGTACATATAATCAATGAGTATAATAAAATAAATGAGTTCCTCTATGAATAATATAAAATGGGAGTTTATTTATTGAACAAAGAGGAAGGAATGTAAAACTGATCCATAAATAGTTTAGCAATTTTTTAACTTATAAAACTAATTTTAAAAATGATTTTTGATTTGTGATTAAAATTATTTGAATTTTTATTAATATATAAAATATTCATATAGTCATATCATCTTTTTAACAAGATATTAGAATTTTTAAAGAGAATCATAGAAGAAGAAAGAAAAGTAACACAAAAGTTGTTTATGGGGTTTGGTAATAATCGACATCCCTGAGTCTGCTATAAGCATGACCAATCCATTAATGAATAATTGGTATGAAATATAAAACTAAATTACACCATAATTATGGATTCAATTCAAATAAATACCTCATTTTTAAAATTGCCTCTTTTGCCAAAGGACTTATGGCCTTTCCTTCTTTGAATTCTTGACTCTCTAAAATATTTCTCCTTCTTTCAAGATTGTTAATATTCTACTAAATTATTCCTTCATGCATTTCCAAACATTTACATTGGCTCAAAAAATATTATCAAATATTTACCTTTCAACAATGATTTGCTTAAATTCTCAATACAAATGTGTTTTTAAATAATGCCTCATGACCCATTTATGTACCTTTATGAATCCATGTTTCATGGGGGTCTTCCTTATCCTTTGAGAGATAATCATGGGATTTAGTTTTTCCATTTACATGATTGTGGTAATACTTTTATCCATTTAAAATAATAATGGTATTGAATATTATCCAAATTTTATATGGATTAAATATTATCCACATTTTAAATGGTTTTCATGTATCCCTCATAATGGGAATTTATAATCTCTTTATAAAAAAATACATAGAAAAATTAAATGCCATGTCCACCTTTAACTTTTTCACCTTAAATGTGGGCCTTTATCATGGTTGAAATGAAATGGTAACTGAATATTAAATTTTTTAATATTTTACCTTATCTTACCAAGTGTCAATATATGATTGTGTCATTTATTGATTAGAGGTTGGTCTTTTACTTATCACATGTGCATATTGCCACATAAATATTTTTCCAAGTGTCAACTATTATTTGGTCTATATGTCCAATCATTTCATCATGTCATTTTGGATTTCCCATACTTTTACTTGCCATAACTTCTACATATGAACTCTATTTTATGAAGCATAAATTACATAATCTCTCAATGAGCTCTTCACATTAGAGAAGCTTTGAAGATGACTTGAGACTTTATTATTATGACATAATTATATGATATATGGATCAAACCTTCCCAAAAATAATATTTTTGTCCCAAAAATTCGTTATCTCCTTGAGTTTTTCAATATTTTCCATAATTTCTTTATGTACATCAACCAATCTCTTTCTACCAATATTTTTCCAACAATATGACTTTGCATACACTGCATCCATATAAAAATAATTAGTTCATTAGAGTTATTTAATATTAGGATGATTTTTTGTTATAATAAGTCACCACTTTTAAAATTTTCCCTTATCGAGTCTCCCTACTCATGCAATTTAGTTGATGGGTTCTGACAAGATATTTTATCCCATCTTTTATAATGCCTTATTAATTTTCCTCTATAGAGAAAGTTACATTTCTCAGAGACAAGTATGGTTTTCATAGGATAATTACACTAAATAAAAGTGTAATAACATCTAATTAAACTTTATCTATGAATTTGGAGGTAATTACAAACCCTAGTTTGCATGTTTTACTTACATGTAGCTTAAAAACATCATTTATCCAACCAATGAATATGGTCTAAAATGTGGCTTAGTTTTCAAACCTAAATTTTCTAAAACATATTTAGAAATTAAATTATTTTTATAATTTATTTAAAAAATAAAATCTATTTTTGAATGATTAGAAATTATTCTTTTGAATAAACGTTGTTTACCTCTCTAGGGTGATAAATTCTACACTGTCAACTTGTCCTTAACTATCATCTCCTTAATTATTATTTTTTTAGGTTATTATTGATGAGGATATATATTTTTATTGATTAAATATGAATTTACAACCTTTTATTGAGGTTTTTGATGAATTTTCTTATCTTATTTTATTATTTTCCCCTTAGCATTGAAGTAAAAACCAAACTTCATGTCTTTTTTAGGCAACTTTGTTTCATCAATCTTCTTCTTTTCTAACTTGAAATGTCTCTTAAGCATCCTTATAAGAATTTATTTGGAATAATTATAAGATACATTAAATTATTTCCTCCTTTCATACCTTGATAATTCATCTGAAGATGTCTCATCAGATTTAACTACTTCATCTTTTTAGAATGCTTCCTTTAGTTCCTCAGGGTGTTCTAACTTGTTGTTTGAGTAACTTTTCATCTTATATTTTTGGGAAGATTATCCTTAATTTACATATCCTAATAATATTTAATTATGTCTCTTATAAACTTGGATAGGTTGGAAAATTCCTTGACCATTAAATCCAAGGCCTTTCCATTAAATCCCATCTTGGCTAGTAACTTAGAACCTATTCCCCTTGTGTGCTTCTCAAATGTATCAACACAATTACTTGATGAATGTATGGAGTTAGAACACAAAGTATCCATAACATTATTAATATATCCATAAGAATTTGTTTCACTACTTTCATTTTATAAATGTACATATAAGTCAGAAGACACATTGATAATCAAAACGTTGTTCACATCTAAAATTACAATATTGTTCTCATTAGGATGACTACTAGGAGTATAAAAATTATAGGAATTACTGATATAACCAAAAATTACTTTGGTTATCCAACTAGTGTTGAAATGAATCTTTTAGATGTGATTCTTAGTTAGCTAGTTTTCATCTCTTGTTTTAGAGAATACTACATTATGGGAGGCTATGTAGATACTTCCCAATATCAACTCCTCAATGTCTTGGGGTATTATATAAAAGACCACTTGCTTAATGAATAATCATAAAACACATAAATCCATGAGGAATTTATGTCTTACCTCATCAATAATGGTGCCATCAATCATGTCATACATCTTCCATTGAGGCATTGTAATGGAGTTCAATCCCAACCACTGCACTAAGGCCTCAATAATGTAACTGTCCCTAATGTTCTGATCAAATAATATCTCCATAAACTTGCTTTATGAAATGGATGTAATATTATATTTATCAGTATATTATGAATGTACCACAATATTTAGTACCTAATTTAGTAGTATCTCTCAAATGAATTCTTCATCTACTACTTGATGCCTAGGAGAACTAGGCTTTACATATTCTCTAACAGGTGCCTTCCCATTTGCTTTGCATCTCTATTAGTACCAAGATGGAGCTTTATGAGTGTGTAGATTTTAGTATTGATCCAAATTGTGACATTTTTTGTAGCAATATCCACAGGCTTTTGACTTTACTTGTATCCACTTCTTTTGATGATGTTCTTGTTGTAATTCAACTTGTAGAGCATCAAAGCTCTATTGGATATTCTTGATCTATAACTCATATCTTCATTCTACATCTTATTTTCATTTTTCTTGTGATTTTAAGTATTATATCAATGTATTCATAATGGTATTCATTAATAACTAAAATTGAGCTAACATTGAATCCATAGTATTCCATAGAATGTGAGTAAAATCATAATTACACCAACATGAACTTAGCTCTGATACCAAAATGATCTCTAAATAGTTTAGTGAGGTTTTTTACTTATAAAACTAGTTTAAATATAGATTTATGATTTCTTATTATAATTATTTGACTTTTTATGAATATATAAAATATTCATAGAGTTATATCAGCTATTTGAAAAGATAACAAAACTTGTAAAGAGAATCATAGAAGAAGAAATAAAAATAATACAAAATTTGTTTATGTGGTTAAATAATAGTCTATGTCCTTGGGTCTACTATAAGTATGATCAATCCATTAATGAATAATTGGTGTGAAACATATAAATAAAGTACCCCATAATTATGGATTTAATTCCAAAAAAATACCTCATTTATAAAAGTACCTCTTTTTCAAAAGGACTTATGGCCTTTCCTTATCTGAATTCTTGTCTCTCCACAATAATTTTCCTTCTATCAAGATTGTTGATCTTTTACTGAATTAATCCTTCATGTATTTCCAAACATTTTCATTTTCTCACAAAATCTTATCAAAGCTTTGCCTTTCAACAATTATTTGCTGAAATTCTCAATGTAATACAAATGTGTTTTTAAATAATACCTCATGACCCCTTTATATACCTTTAAGAATCCATGTTTCATGGGGGTCTTCCTTATCCTTTAAGAGATAATCATGGGATTTAATTTATCCCATTTACATGATATATGGGAATACTAATCCATTTAAAATAAAATGGGATTGAATATTATCCCAAATTTATGTGGATTAAATATTATCCATACTTTATGTGGTTTTCACATATCCCTCATAATGAGAATCTATAATCTCTTTATAAAAAAAGACTTATCAAAATTAAATGCCATACCCACCTTTAATTTTTTTACCTTCTACATGGGCCTTTATCATGGTTGAAATTACAAAAGTAAATATTAAAACTTTTAATATTTTACCTTATCCTACCAAATGTCAATATATGATTGTGTCATTTGTTGATTAGAGGTTGGTCTTTTACTTTCTACATGTATATATTTAAACATAAATATTTTTACATGTGTTAATTTTTGTTTGGTCCATGTGCCCATGCCATTTCATCACATCAGGTTAACTTTCCCATACTTTGACTTGCCATAACTTATGCATACAAACTCCATTTCATGAACTATAAATTACATCAAAAAAATCTCCATGATCTCTTTACATTGGATAAGATTTGAAGATGACTTGAGACCTTTTTGTGACCTCCCTAGATGATCACTAGATCAAAATCACCCTCTCTATTAACATGCTTAATAAACATCTAATCCCAAATATGGAAGAGTTAGATATGTTGGATGAAGAAGACTTTTATGAAGTGTCTAAATTAGTATCCTTCCTAGATATTTATCTCACATGTGATATCCTAGGACATGATGAATTAAAATAATGAAGAATGTTTATGTTTTTTGAAAGTAAATCCAAGACATGGCACAACTAGGGATGATGGTTTGAATTTGAATATTCATTAGGAGGTAAATGTTATATCAACACTACCCATAACCAAGACACCAACACTAATAGAAGTACCATACTTGTGTATTTTGAAATTTGATGGTTCAAAGTATAAAATGGGTGTAGTGCTAGAGTAGAATTAATTAATCTAAAAGTGAATTTTTATTTGGTGGATTATAATCTAAAGTTCACTTTCATTAATAATGTGACCGAATACGAGGCATTCATCCATGATCTCATTTTCACCCTTGGAAAGAAAGTAAAGAATATCAAAGTATTGGGTGACTCTAAATTGGTATTTATACAGGTGAGAAACTAGTAATATTATAATGATAAATGTTTGTCTAGCTATTGTAGCAGATTCTAGATTCTAATCAAAGACTTTGATGCCTTTGGCATTTAATTGTTACCAATATAGAATAATTATATAGTGGATACATTTTCCACTATTTTGAGTACCTTGGAACCTGTTTCCCATTCAATAATGAGAATGTTCTTAGTAGATCTCATCTCTACACCTTTAGTCTTAGATAACATTAATAATACCCAAGTATTTAATGATCACCAATATATACTAGAAATCATCACTAATATTGAAGTGTTTACATATCAAATAATTGATGAAGATGGTTGAGAAGACTTTGAATTATATTAATATGGGATGATGAACCTAAAAACAAATAGCATTTTCAAAATAATGATCTCACTAGTAATATTATTTGATATGGATTGTTAAGAAAATGAGAATGAGTCCACTCCTATCAAAGGTATGTGTCATGAGCAGTGAAACTTGGGTGGTAAAAATGAGGTGAATAACACATTTTTAAAGACCACTTGTACCCCCACTTATACCCTGTAATAGAAATGATATTTTGAAAAAAATCTAAGAATTTAGGAATGTGATTGCATGGAGTTATGAAGATTTTAAGTTTTTCAACACTTCTATTTTGACACAATATTCCCCTCAAGCCTAGAGTCAAACCATTTAGGCAAAGACAAAGGTATATAGATACACTACTATATCCCCTAATTTTTAAATAATTAAATACACTATTGGTAATAAGGATCATCTTCTCGATAAGACATTTTATATGGGTTACAAACCTAGTATCGGTGAAGAAAAATAATGGGGAGATCAGACTATGTGTTGATTTTTGTAAATAAAATAAATCTTCTAAAAAGGATAAATACCCCTTACCTTCATTAGAGTAAGTGTTGGAGATTGTAAATGGTAACCAAATGATGTCTTTCCTTGATGGGTATTTGGGATACAATCAAGTGGTGGTCGATTATGAAGATAGAATCAAGACAACATTCACTACTAAGTGGGGCACTTATGCATTCAAAAGAATGTATTTTGGCTTGATTAATGTAAGTAAGACATTTCAAAGGGATATGAATATTAAATTCAAATAATTAATGGGTAAGTGCATAGTTGTATATATGGATTATATTATAGTCTTCTCTAAGAGGAGATCAGATCATATAAGGGACAATAAGAAAGTGTTGCAGAGATGCAATGACCACAAGATTTCATTAAATCCCAAGAAATATATATTCATTGTGATTAAAGGTAAATTTATAAGCCACATTATCTCTAAGAGGGGAATATATATATCCTAATAGAGTGGAGGTGATATTTAAAATCCCATAACCCAACACTAATAAATAATTAAAGAGATTATTCAGTAAAATCAACTTCATAAGAAAAAATATCTCTAGTTTTTCTATGATAATCAAGCTATTTAATATCATGTTGAATAAGGATACCAAGGTTAGTTGGACTACTGAATCAAATATGGCCTTCAACCAAATAAATACTTCCATTATACTTTTACTCATTTACCTAAGAGCATTCTATGATTGTTATGTTAACACAAAATTAGTTGGGAAATGAAATTTCAATGTCTTTCATGAGCATCCCACTCAATAATGTTGAACTAAAATATTCCATACTTGATAAACAAACATTTTCTTTGATTAAGGATATTAAAAAGTTTAGGCATTGCATTTTATGTAACAAGGTGTTTGTTATGGTACCTAATATATCTATGAATGACCTACTGATGTAGAATGAATTAAGAGAAAGGAATAGTAAATGGATGACCATAATGTAGGATTTTAAGCTAAAGATATAGTCAATTAATATTTTTCAAGGATAAGGACTCTAAAAAATCATCATTGAGGTAGATCCCCAAATCATTTGTCAATAGTACTTGATGTATGACATCATTGATTATTATTGATAAATTAATATAGTTAAATATTTGTTAAATAATGAGTGTCTAAATCACCTTAACTCCATGTGGCATAGGGCACTACACTTAAGAACTAGTCATTTCATGATCAAAGCTAGTGCTTTATATAGAAGAAACCAAAAAGGCATATATTTGAGATGCTTGAATAAAGAGGAATCAACTACAATACTTAGATACTTACATAAGAAATATAGAATTAGACATGGTTCAAGAATTAATTACACTCATAAAAATATATTGGTAGGTTACTATTGGCCACATATTTTCAAGGACACCCATATGCATATGAGGAATTACCACACCTACTAAGTTACTACACCTTATGAATGCACCCCAACTATGCCATTATTTTTAGTCATTGAGGCTCAGCCTTTTTCTATGTAGGTATTAGAATTTATTGGGGCCATTAACACCAATTTTTATACTATCCAAAAATTCATCCTTACAAAAATGGTTTACTATACTCATTGGGTTGAATCACAACCATTCCAAAATTACACCATAGAATAGTCATTCAATTCTTGGAGGATTACATTGTTCCAAGGTTTGATATGCTAACCATGCTAGTATGTGATAATGGCCATGCTTTATCCTCCCTATAATTCCTTAAATGGGCTTATGATCATTAGGTAACTCTTAAATTATCTTTAAATCATTATCTACAAGGTAATGGGTTGGTTGAAGCAACAAATATGAACTTTTTGAATGTAATTAAGAAAATTTTAGGAAGAAACCCAAGGGATAGGCATAATATGTTTAAATTTATTTTATGGTTGGATAAACCTAGGATCAAGTTTTCTCTAGGGGGCCTCCCCCTATAATCTATCATATGACCAAGATCTTATCTTCCTAACTAGTCTAAATATCCTTACCTTATTATTCACTAAAGTGTACCTGGAAACTAATTATCCAATAGAAGCCCACCTCTTGAATATAACATAGTTAGAATAAAAATGAGATGCAAATTTGATGCACTTTAGTAGACATCAAGAGGTAGTCAAACACTAGTTTGATAAAAGGGCCAAAGTGAAGGCCTTTTAAATCTCTAATTTGGTCCTCTTATGGGATAGGGCTCATGAATAAAAGGGACAACATGGAAAATTTGATGCATTATGGCTCAGTCCCTAAAAAATCTTTGAAATCCTATGAAAGAATGCAATCTATCTAAGATGTCTTACTGGTGAGGATGTTTCATTACCTATTAATAGCTAATTTCTCAAGCATTACTTATAGGCCTAAGTGGCTTGGAATCCCCTATAAATATCTTCTCTTTTCATTTCAATTTTTATTTCTTATCCCTTGTTTGTAATCTTAGGTTTGCTTTTGTTTATTTTCTATTTGTCCTCCTTGTTGGGTTTAACCCAACAATTTTTGTCCTATGGTTCCCTTGTTAATCAAAGAAATAGAATGGATGGATATTGTAAAGATAAAAAATGTGGCACTCAAAGAACCTAATGGAAATTTTACTCAAAAATATTGTGTGAACTTCTATTATTACTTTGTTAATTTCCTAAATTCTAAAGGTCAATGATTCGTAATAGAACTTATGAATTTTAGAATAGTTTATTTTCTTGTTTGAATCAATCTTATGTACTGAAGGAAATATCTACTAAAAAATGCATTATTACTCTAATTTTATTTTGTATTGAGTTATCATGAAATTTTTGATCTCTTTATTCTCATGGATTGATCCCCAACCCTATATGGATGTAAATGCAAAATATCATTTTAAAAGAATTGAGTTAAAATGTAAAATCTAAATTTCTCCTCAAAAGGGTGATCTAAAAAACCTCCACCATAGGCTTTCCATCTTTGTCGGTAGTGGAGTAAGGCATTTTGAAGAGACCAAAAGTATCTCTATAAAGGTAATATATTCCTAGATAGAAACAAAGCAAAGCCCAAACCACTTCCCCTGAAGCTAAATTATAAAAAAAATTTCCTTTAGCAATTGTGGCCTTATATAAATCTAAATTACTATGTATGAATGCACATAAAATGAATAAATCACTCAATCACACACATAAATTGATATGGTAGTATTTTGGATTATTAGATCACTTTCTCTTATAGACTTTAGTGCCTTTGAATTCTAGTTTGTTCTAAGTGATAGCGTGCAGCTAATGCTTTTTCTTCTTGTGAAATCAAAGATTCTATATTATTGAAATACCCAAGATTATTTCCAAATATTAGTCACCATTTTTTGTTAATTTCACAACACACCCCATCTTTAATCTAAAAATGGGGACCTTCTTTTACTTATAGTCTAGTCTTATACCTTTCAGGAGTTAGTTATGGTTGCTTGCTTAAATCAACCTTATTAGCAATCTACTAGATTATTAATTACAAGTGATTGAATAAGTTTACTTTAATGTCTTTGCATTTATTGAGTTTAGTCCAAGATTTTTTCTAATAATGAGTTAAGTTTCAATGCTTGATTTTTCATCAATCTAATAAATCCTAGTATATGTGTTTATTTTTGTTTGGAAACACATTTTGTAGCTTCCTTTTAGACTATTTAACCTTATGTTTGTGCAAATTATATAACTTTTCATAGTTTTCTACCTCTTTTCCTGATCAATTTTTTTCCATTTCTACTTTAATTTCAATCTGAGTGACTAAATGATTATAATGTTTTAATTTTTAACCTAGTCACTTCTCAATAAAAATTGATGAAATTAGATTTGGAATTAAAAAAATGACTAATCCATTGCATAGTTTCTAGTTTATACTTAGTCATTTTTTAGTTTTTACCTTACGCATTTATTTTCAAATAGCTAACCCTTTTTTTTTCAAATAATTAGCATTTTTTTTCAATTTTAAATCCATTGATTTTTTAAATCAAAATCACTAACTATGCCTATTCATATTTTAATAGTATGTCTTCATAAAAAATGTTATAACGTTGATGGAATAGAAATTTTGAATAATTTTTTTGAAGGTTTCTTGAAAGTTCAATCAGAGTTCAAGTATCTAGCTCTTAGGGAAAAAAATTTGCAACTAGTTGAAAATTTTTTTGTGAACAAATTTTTTGAATACTAATGTTTAGAAAAAGTGTCACAATAACAAAATTCATGAAAATAATCCAAGACAAAAGTTGTAAAAACTAGGAAGATGCAAAAGTCACAAAGGAGGGAAAAGAACCTCGCACTTTTACATGAATGAGATACAACTTTTGCATGAAGTCTCAAATATAGAACTTCCATAGACTTATATAAAAAGTCACATGAGGGCATAGAAGTGTGGAGGTATTAGAAGCATGGAAGTGTGCAGTAGTAGAGGAAAAATCTTTCAAAAAGTTTTTAAGTCTTGAAAAAACATTAGAAACTTGGTACCATTAAAAGCATGGAAGAATGGAGGGGGAGAACCATTGAGCCCAAGAAGTTCAGGATATTGCATAGTCATAATTAATAATATTTTTGACCCTTGGTGGCTTCAACCCATTTGAAAAATCATTTAGACATAGTCAATTATTTAAACTTTTCCTAGAGCCATGTGTCACTTTTTTCACTCAATGAGACTTAGTCATTTCTATTCAAAGGTTTCCTTTTTCCATGTGTTGATATCCAAATGGTCCCAAACCCATTAAAAATGATTATTAAATACTTAATTTATTTTATTCAAATTTACCCAATGGGGAAATTACATCAAAAACACTCTAGGCTAGAAAGATAGTAGGATTATGCCATATGGCATAATCCTACTACTTCATTATCCCAAAGATATTCATACAAATCATAGAACCTTTGGGAATGTGGATCAATATGATAGTTCCATGTGGTGATAGCCTACTATTATACTATTTTGGGTTTGTTCGTGCAACATTAAAACCTTGTTATAACTCTGGGTGAATAAGATGATGCCACATGGTGAAATATGGCTTCATCATGATATAAATAGTCAATAGGACACGTTAGTATCCTAGGGTGGAATAATCATCATAACTTTATATATTACAAGAATGAATCAATTAATTCCATTTGGTGATATCAACCTAGCTAATAGAAATGTCTATCTTTCAAACTTGTTAGATAGATCAAATCCTAGGAGAGTCTGATCAAAAGAAAAGATGCCATGTGGCATAAAACATAAGCTACCTGGGGAAATTTAGGGATGATGTGGCCCTTCACCCACACTCTAAACATTGATGAAGTGTCAAAATGGGACCCACATAAGAAAAACTAGATGTGTAGTCAGGGCCAAGTAGAGGGGAAGCTAATAAAATGACATGTGGTAGTAACCCATCAAAACTAATGATACATTGGCTACACACTAGTAAATCATAAGTTTAAATTTGATGACCCATATAACAATCAAAACCATAAAAATATAGGATTAAACTTTGTAGTCATTTTAGTTTGTAGAAACAATTACTAAGTGGTCCCAATTGGTAAAGTAATAGGTGAAAATGGTAGAATTCATTTTGGATGTGAATAACATCATTAACCAAATCATGGATTATGCATCAAGATTAAGCATGAAGTATAAATGAAAAAATATATGGCTTAAAGAGGTATATCTCTAACTACATAAGATGTGGGTGGGTGACTATCCCAATGTAATCTCAACTACATTCCCCCATGGGCATTAATTTTAGATTTAGTCTAGCATGGTTCTTGATATGTTCATGATAAAATGAGTGGTATTCATTACCAATGAACCTCAAGTGGGCCATCCACATTGATGATTTATACAACTACCCCATTAATGGGTTAATTTGATTTTTAATTTACATTTTATCTCCTTAGTCTTGAATCCATACATAAGATCATCTCTTGTGCCATAAAGAGGAGAAACTCTTTGTGGATTATGAAAGGAGATATATAGAACCATACTTTTTATTTTTATTTTATTTTTATCCTTGTTACATAGATATTTTCTAAGTTCTTGATGATTATATAAATTTTAATGTAATATTATTTAAAAGGAAAATCTTAATAATTAGAAGACTTTTGAGATTGTGTGGTCATTCCTTGCAAATTTTATGGTAGTTACGTCCTTTTTTCTTATAGTCACTCTCCCTCCTTGACTCTTGCACTATCTTTAGTTGGAGTTATGTTAAGTCTAGCTCAACTAAAGATTGGTTTAAATGGGAATTCACTCATATAGATAACTCTAGGTTTATATATTTTATATTAGGTGTCTTATCCCTTTATCCCTAATATTTTTCTCTTTATTTATGATGAAGTTAATCTAGGACATAAAAACCTAAATTTAACAATCTATCTTGATTGTTTTTATTTTTATATATCAAGTTTTATCATCATTATTTCATTATTGAATTTATTGGAATGTTAAAATAATGAGGGAATTCATTTGGAGGTTAGACCCTACAAACATATCCCAAGTGAAGTACATTTCCTCTTTTTATTCCCTTAGTCATAGTTAACAATGTCTCAAATCATTAAAATTAGGACCCTTACATGGAATAGTTCACATTAACCAACTAAGTCAAGACCACCATATTAAGACCTAATAAATTTAGACTTTAGGGAGGTATTTTATTCATAATATCTCCTCATTTTAGGAAAGGCTAGGGATTAACAACCCTTTTGTCTAATTATTGGCTATGTCAAAACACACATCAACACATAATTCTCCCACCTAGATTGAATGTGAAATTATTCTCCTTGAATATGTGTATGAAACTAGAGAAATGGAATTGATAATGATATTTATTGTATTAATTTTAGATGCTCTACATTTGGCTTATGGTTGCTACTTATTAATGATATTGAATTTGGAAAGAATAGGGTAGATTTCTCAATGTTTAATAGTGTGAAATATTGAACCAAGTGAATATCAAATGGGGGTAATGAATGACCTTTGATGTGTATTTATAGGCAAACCTATTTATAATTTCCTTTAGATAACCTTAACAAACATAAAAAAACTAAAACTATTGGTTTAAATTTTATAAAATAGCCATTTTTTGGTGTGGCATGTGGCCACTATAGGTGGACAAGAGAGCATAAATACTCATGTCTACCTAGGGTTGACCTTTTCCAAAATATCAGGGATAACTATCCTTGGTTGGAGATATTATGAGAATGATGCTTAACAATCTGATCTTTAACTTTCAAAGTTTTGTGTAGTAGTGATGAGGAACAAAGGGTCAAACATGCATATAGATAAAAGGATAAGAGGAATGGTGAATAAGAGTCATATATTTGGGTGTTAGTCATGTAATTTAGGATGTGTCAATAATTACAAATTTTAATTACTTATGACTCGATATATGTGTCTATAAATATGTTATATGGTTGTAATGTAATATAGTAAAGACATGTCTAGTATTAGAGACATGAGAATTAATTTAAGTAGATATTACTTAATTAAATTTTTTTATTTGAATTAACATCCCATTTAAATTTTTTATATTTTTTTTCCTACTATTTATAACTCTATTTTTTTCCTTTTAAGGAAAAAGGAGAGAAATAATAGATGAGGGGTGTGTACTTGGTAAATATTGCACTCATTGATGACCAGATAAAGTGAGAGCTCATTTTTGGTGAGGATGGACTACCTACAATAAGGACACACTAAACCAACTTTTTTTTTAGATGATTATGAAGGGTAGAATACTTAAAAATTCTAGATCTAAGAAGTGAAAACTCCCTTAGACAGTTGTCAATCCACTCCCCTAATGATAAAAAAGTTCTAGAAATAGAAATAAAAGATGATAAATGGGCAAAAACATAAATGCTTATATAAGAAAATATATAACGTACCTATTCGATAGAATATGTAGCATGGTGGGTCAATACCATGCACAAATATATCAAGGTTAGGTCCAAAAAGGTCTAGGTAGGGTTTATAAATAGGTTAAAAGTAGAAATATGGGTCTAATTGAGTGAAAAGGGGAGAAAACAACAATATATTATTTTCCTTGACAGTGACCATCGATGGTCAGGGTGACCAATGATAGTTAGGTAACTAAAAATAGTTGTGGTGATCGATAATCGTTACACAACCAAAAATGGTTTCTTATGGGAGGTCTATGGGGAATTTAAATGGAGCTAAGGATGAAGTGGATAATGGGAAAAAGGTAGAGTGTGGACTATTGGGGTGAGGGGTGATGTGCAGGTGACCAAGTTGAGATAGAAAGAGGTATTAGGAAAAGAGAATGCTAAAAATAAGAGAAATAATAATTGAATAGTGCAAAGTAAAAACTAATGACCACTTGAATGAAATTGGGTAGCATAATAGTACTCCCACCTTCAAAAGTTACATGAATAGAGTTTTGGGATGCTAAATTCCTACATAAATAAAATAAAAGATCATGGATGCAAATTATTAGATCCTAATCTCCTCCAAGAGCCTTTTATTTATAGCACAAAATTACTAAGGAGAGAGAAAGTTGCTAAGCTGGGTCAGGATAAAGGTGTCAATTTAGAGGAAGGAAATCCATGAGGTGTGTATGGGAAATTTTCTATTTTTCCCATGCAAACTCATCCTAATGTTTGATGTGTTTTTCATTTTTCAAGACTGGGGGTCTAACCATCGATGGTTAAGCCAACTATTGATAGCCAATCCCCAAGTGTAAAATGGCTAGAAATGGGCCAAAGGATGATATTTGTCAAAAATGCTTAAAGAATGACTAGGTGCATTTGATAAGTGTAAATGGGGTTGGGATATCTAGGTGAATAGCTAAGATCAAAAATTAGTTAAGGGTATTATGACATCAAAACTAGTCAAGGGGACATTTTTGAGTGTCTATATTTTACCCCCTTTTATTATGAAACTTTAGGTCAATAAGCCATAAAACAAAAATAGAGTGTTCATGGTCAAGGTTTAATTTCCACAAGTATGGGAGGAGGGTATTCCCCATCAAACTAGGAGTTGATGAGGTAAACCTAAAATTAGGTCATGGTTTGATAATTAGTAAAATGGAGGTCACAAGGTGGGTGATGTAGACATGCATAGAATGTGACTAAGTGTGATAGTCAAGAGCGTGCAAAGACTAAATTTTCCATGTTGGAAAAAATAAGGTCAAGGTCTAGGATAAGTGATAGGGTAACTAATCCCCTACATTGGTCATAGCTAATCAAGCCATACTTGTCAAGTTTCCTAGAGAATGTTAGTGTTTGCTAAGGTATTCAAGGTAAGAAGTGCACCTAAGAAAAACACAATGAGTTGGGAATGCATGAGGTGGTGCATAGGGAAAAAATTCTATCATGGTAAAATTAGTCAAGGTGGTCATCATGACCAAAGCAAGTTTGTTGCAAGGTATGCAAAGAGGTTGATACCAATGTCAAGGTGGATGAAGGTAAATGGATTAGGTGGTTGATTAGGTGGGGAATAACCAAGCTGACTCCTAATGTGCTAGGTAATAGGATGTTGCCTACATAGTCTCATGGATAGGGGATCCAACATGGACTTCAAGCCTAATGTAGTTAATAGTTGGTGGTGAGAAGGGAACTCCTAGATAGGTGCAAGGGTGGTAAGAATTAGATAAGCTCATTTAGATGCATTAATAGTTTTGAGTGAAGTATAAAAAGTGTAGGTTGGGGGGGGGGGAAATCACCCTATCCATCAATGGTTAGGGGGAATCGATGATAGTTAGGTAACCATTGATGGTTAGGGTGAATTGATGATAGTTAGGTAACCATTGATGGTTAGGGTGAAACATAGAGGGTTATATAACTATCAATGGTTAGGATTAACCATCAATGGTTGGATAGCCATTGAAGATTAGGTAAAAACCCTAAATCAGTGGTAAAAAGGTCAACTAGGCTATAAAAAGGTCATTTGGGCCCATTTTGTCCTCATTTGTGACTTTGAGAACTTGTTTTTTGTTTGTTCTAAGTGTTTCTACAAATATTACTAATGAGTGGGTGGAAGTGTGGTGAGTTGTCAAGAGGAGTGTGGTGTGTGACAGTAATGGTGGGGTCAAGATGGATTCTAGAAATGCTCGTGAATAAGTGGTTGGGTGTGGATTGAGGTGGCACCACCAGTCACAAAATGAGGTAGGTTATGTCTTAAATTGGAAGTAAATTGTAATGTATAAATTAAATGGTAAAAATATAACTAGGTATGTGAAATTAAGGAATTATGGGTTTATAGATGTAGTTATAGGGTTTTTTATATTTTTATTGTAGTGTTGAAGATTATATGTTTGGGAGGGTGTATGATTTGTATAGAGGTAGGTAGGACCATGTAAGGGTGTAGAGAGTAGGTTTTGGGTGGTAGAGAGGGAGTTAGGTTTTATGAGGTCAAGGGGTTGAGGCTCACCACTGGTGGTCACCTAATAGTGACTATCAATGGTTGACCTAATTGGAAATAATCAACCTTGGGCATAAATGGCCCCAAGGGCACCATCAATAGTTTGGGAGATCCATCAATAGTCAATAAGTGTGGGATAGGAGTTGTGAGTTAGGGTGGAAGAGTTGTGAGGTGGGATTAGTTAGGGTGGAGATAGATTGGGTTGGGTAGAATTGAGATGGATTAGGGAGAGTTGGGTTGAAATGGGTTGGGGAGAGTTGGGTTGAAATGGTTGGGTTAAGATTTAGAATGGGTTGGGGAGTGTAGCAAATTTTAGGTAAATATGAGTCAACATAGGATAGAAAGGGTGGAAGCTCTACAAGAATAGTTAATAGGGGTTTATACACATAATAAGTGTTCAAAGGGAAGGTTGATAGATGAAATTATATTAATATGGAAGTGGGTGGGTAATAGTTATTATGCATATGGGTAATAGTTGAGATAGGTTTCTTACCTGATTCATGATATACCCATTATTACAGGCCCAATATCAGATCTAGTTATGGGATCAAGTTCTTGAGGTTATTTTAGAGGTGATGGATACCATGTATATAGAGGATTAGTGTCACATGGAGGTAGTAGGTTTTAGAGGGATACAACATTACTAGTTCCTTCCTAGGGATGCCATGATAATAGTTGCCCTCATCAAGAGATGGTACCCCGTGACTAATACCTTATAGTTATTGACTAGGGAGATGCGAATCCTATTAGAGGATGTCCATTAGATTACATGTATACCCATTTATGGAGATCTCATCTACCACATAGAGGGGGATGATATCATTGAGTGCATGGAGATGTTATATGGAGATGACCAAGATGATGCATAGTTTCACTCTAGAGGTTTCAACATTGGGCCTATATACCAGAGGGACCTTAGAGATAGACATTTGTTGACCATGTTGCAACTAGTGGTTACTTATTATGCCGTACTAGATTCTATGGGAGGGAGATTCCCTAGTGTGTTATTGGGGGTATTGGTGGAGCTAGTTTTGGATGGTACAAGTTTTATTGGTTTAGATATATAAAGAGTTATGGGTGTTTAGAGTGCATAGACACTATGGCATTAATGTGGAATTTGTACTTCACTATTGGGCCTATGAGCATATATGGGTACTGAGACTCTTGGGCCTTCTGATATAGGGTTACTAGTTGATAGATTATGTAGTCATATTTTATTGATGGAGGAGAGATGGGGCTATGATAGGTGTTGGTGGTGGTTCTAAGGATATTTATTGGTTTAGAGGATCCTTGGAGGGCTTAGTTTCTAGTGACATAGTTTGGAGGACATATTAGACTTGGCCAATATGGGTTGGATATAGGTACCACACCTTATCTTTATAGAGTTGAAGATGGGCCTATGGGAGGTAGGATGGTAAAATAGAGTGTATCCCATTTGAGTGAGTGTAATGTTAGTTTGGGCTTGTATAAGGTATCCATTAGAATTTTTTGCAATACATGAGGGAGGATGAAAATTTCTATTTATTATATCGACAGTCATACAAGGAGGAGCTAGATCATGAGGAGTTGCCCCTAAGGGATGGAGATCATGTAGATTGTATAACCAACTATCCTACCTAGTTTTAGGGGAGATACATAGCTATTGATTTTAGTTTAGGAGATGCAGGATAGGGGCCTATGGATGGTAACCCAGTAGGAGGACCAACATAAGGTGATGCATAGGAAGTGATGATATTGGTTGTAGCATAGGAATAGATTACCATATTAAAGGGGTGGATTGTCACTCTTTAGGGTCAACTAAGAGGAGTGATAGTGTAAAGAGATTAAGCCTAGGAAGAGGTCACCACCTTATAGGGTCAAGTGGCTATTTTATAGGGGTAGGTTACCATAGTGATAGAAGAGAGGGACTAGGTGAGGGTCTCACTTAAATTGGTCACATAAGAGAGAGACTCTATACTATGGGCCAGTGGAGTAGTGGTGGCACCACTAAGCTTTGTTACATAGACCAGATATCTAGTGGCCATACAGGAGTTATGCTACTATGAGGATATTGTGATAGAATTTTGTCCTAATGAGTCAAGGTGGGGAGAGTATCAAGATAGTTTAGCTGATGGAGTAGTGATTGTAGCCCTAAGTTAGTTGGATATAGTAGTGGGTCATCTAATAATGAGTCCACTTGGGATAGGTATAAGTGTAGGTGTAGGTACAGGTGTGGGTGGGATAACAGTAGTAATGCACCAAGATCTTGATACAGATATAGCCAGGATTTTTTTTGTATATGAATTTGAAACTAGCTTGTGCATCAAAGATGTGAGATGTATATGAGCAAGAGATATGTACATTTTTAGACACTTATTGATTATATATATATATATGATTCAGAAAGTTGGGATGTTTTTATTTTATTCATGTTTTTATGAAATTAATGTTTATATGTCGATAATGTGGTGAGGATGACTAATGTTAATGTTATATGTGATAGATGATGCTAATGTATGATACTGATGATGTCATATTATAGGCATGTGATGATATATATAGATTTGATTTTGATTATGATATAATTTTCTTATTTTATGAAATGGAAATATGTGATTGTAATGTTCGATATTATTGTGTTAGGTGATGATGTGGATTTTATGATATGTTTGTTTATTACAGATTATGATGTCATGGTATGCTTTGATAAGCTTATAAGGTTTTGAGAAGGATAAAATACATATTTGATCTAATGGTGAAGACCTTGGTAAACCAAGGCTAGATAGGAGCTTAATGAAAATGAACCTCTGATGGGCTGCACATGAGGACCTTCCTAGTGAAAAAGGTATCAATATAAATTCCATGTTGCCAGGTGAGCTCATAGTCTACTAATTTATAGAAGGTATATAGGGAAAGGAAATGATAGGTAAATAGATGGGGAAAGGGATAAGGTAGGAACCCAATGTGGTTTTAATTACCTTTTTTAATAGGTGACCTAAGAACCAGAATAGACAAGTCCATGTCTTTGTAAGGTGTAGACTGATCGATGAAATAAGTCTACAAATATATGGAAACATTGTGAGAGATCCAATTTCATCCTTTTGATGGGATAATAGGGGCATGTGTTTCACATTGTTGAAAGAGGTGAAGCTAATTAATGTAGGAAGCTTTGAATACATTGATTGAGCTGATTCTGGATTTTATGAATAAATTATTTTTGATAGATTGGCTTATCCATCCTTTGAGGGAATGGTCTAAGTATGAATAAATTTTTGATAGTTATCCTTTAAGGGATCAATATATTTGTTTTGACTATATTTAGTATCCATATTTTGAGAGAGTTCTATATCTTTATGAAAATAGACCCGAATAATATGTTATATCCCATAGAGAATATTTTAATATTTTCTTAGACATGGACCCATCTATCCAAGCTTAGAGGTTGATCTTATTGGGGTAAGGTGTTAACTATAAAAGGTGGTTTCTAGGTAAGGAAGAGTGATTTTTTGGAAACAAGTGACCATAATATTTCATCTAGTTAAAGACCAAAAGTATCCATGAGAACCATGCCATGGTACCCATACTTAAGATTGGGATAAAACTGTGATGGATAATCACATGGGTCTATTGTAATCAAATGTCACCAAGAGGAATAGGGTAATAGGATAAGGGAAGGGTCAATCTCATAAAACCATGGGGTGAGCTTAAGTTAGACCACAAGGTTAATTTATATCTCTTTTAATAGTAGAAAGGATGCAAATGCAAAGTATTGAGAGGTTTAGGTTCTGGTTTGCCTTCAAGAGAGGATAAATGATAAGCACCTAATCCATATTTGTGTGTGATGATATAGGGTCCAAGATAATTAAAAGCGAACTTTCCCTTTTTTCTTTTCTCCATATTCATTACATGTTTGTTTTATTTTAAGATGAGGTCTCTAATGTTAAATTTCCATTCTTTCAAATGTTTGTTATAGGCACAGGTAATATGTTCGTGGTAGACGTAAAGATGTTTAAGGGTAGAAAGATGATGTTTATCAAGTAATTCAAGGCATGAAAGGTGTTCTTGATGATATTTCTCTTCATAAATTATGTTTTGTAAGGATATATAAAGAGATGAAATCTATACTTTGAGAGGTAAAATAGCCTCTATGCTAAAGACTATGTAAAAAGGTGTAGCACCTATTACAGTTCAGATACTAGTGTCATAGGCCCATAAAAAAAATGGGATGTGTATGTGCCAATCTCAACCTAAAGCACTTACAACTTTGGTTAGCATCTTAATGAGGGTTTTGATAGAGGCTTTCACTTATCCATTTTCCTATGGATTATAAGGATAAGAATGGTTGAGCTTGATGTCAAAAGTGTCGTAGAGGTCTTAAACTTTCTTATTTTTAAAGGATTTGCCAATATCTATTATGATTTTATGAAGGATACCAAAATGATAGATGATGTGGTGATTGATAAAATAGATGATTTTTTTAGCTTTGATTGAGATAAGGGGGATGGCCTCCAGCCATTTAGTGAAATATTCAGTTGCAGTGATGATATATTCATGTCATTGAGATGAGTGAGGATTGATTTCTCTAATGAAATGAAGGCCCCACTACAAAAAGGGACAATAATCTTTAGATACCTAAAGGCTATGAGTAGGCATGTGATGAAAGTTAGTACATTATTGGACTTTAACACACTTCTTTACATAGTTACAATAGTCTGGATTGAGGGTAGGCTAATAGTAACCTAGGCATAAGATTCTTTTGGTGATAGTGAGGCCACTAAAATGTCCCCCACAAACTCCATCATGAGTTTCCTTGATGACTTGGGGAATCTCATGACTACGTATATAATGGAGGAAAAGACCATCAAAACCATGTTTGTATAGGATTCCTCCTAATATGGTATAAAAATAGGTACCTTGCATAAAGGCCTTCTAGGCATTCTTTGAGAGGTCAGGTGGAATGATGCTAAGGTTAAGGTAGTTGAAGGTTTGGTCATACCAAACATCTAGAGGAGATTATTCTATAGTAAAAATGGTTGAAAGGTCTATACTGATATATGAAGGTCATATGAAGTGATGGATTATAAAAAATAATTTATATTCAATAGGTTGAGAGGGTATTTGAGATGCAAAAGAGGCCATCATACCTATGAATTTGTTAGTAGATCAAGGCACTAATTGGATCTAATAAAGTTCAAAGGATGTTAATATGTATTCAATGAGAATTTTATACTTTTGTAAGATATCTATTTTACATTGATAGGACCCATTGACTTTGTTAATCATGAGTTGAGAATCACCAAAGATATAAATGATTTGATTCCCAAGGTGAGAGTGGTTTGGAGCCCGATGACTAAAGCATCATATTCTACCATGTTGTTAGTACATTTAAAGTTAATTTTGAATGATATTGGAAGAGGTTCATCATGAAAGGGGAATGAGAATTATGCCTACACCGCCACCATGTTGGCACTTAGAGCTATCAAAAAATATGGTCAATTGGTAAGGGGGTTCTCCCTAAGATAATGTGGAAATAGACTCATCAGGATAGGTTAATGGAATGGGTTTCTTACTTAGGAAGGGGGATTAAACCAATTGGTCGATAATGACTACCCTTTAATCAATTTTTGGTGAAGAAGCTAAAGATAAAACTTAGCTAGAAGCATGAGCCACTTAGATATACACTGATTTTGATATGGATTGGAGTGCATATACTTGAGTGGGTTGGTATTGGTTATAACATATGTTTTGTGATTAAGGAAGTAATGACAGAGTTTGGAGCTGAAAAAAATGAGAGCTAAACAAAGATTTTTAAGGTGGGTATATCATGTCTCATACTCCAAAAGTGTGTGGTTGATACAGTAAATGGATTACTCCTTGTTTTGTTCATTTTAATGAGCTAGCATGACACCTAAAGAGTGATCAGTGATGGATATGTAAAGGTAGAAAGGTTGGTCATCCCTAGGGGGGATAATAAATATGGAGAAATCAATTACTCTTTAAGTATATACAATTCTTATTGATAATATTTGGTCCATCTAAAGGAGGTGTCTTTCTTTAGGAGGTGGTGAAAGGGGTGGCATTTGTCTGATAACTAGGAGATGAAGTGATGGATAGACTCGAGTTTTCCCTATAGAATTCAAAGTTGTTTTATGTTTGTTGGAGGCATTTTTAGGATGGATTTGACTTTAGTGGGATAAATTTCAATTCAATTAAGGGAAATGATAAATCCAAGGATCTTCTTAGAGAGAACCCCAAAAATACACTTCTTGGGATAGAGCTAGACATGGAATTGGAATAGTTGATCAAAAATGATAGAAAGAATAGCTAAATGGTCCTCTTTGTGCTTGGATTTTCCAAAGAGATTATCCACATAATCCTATATAATCTTATGGATAAGGTCATGGAAGATATAGGTCATGGCTCATTGATAAGTTATTCCTACATTTTTAAAACCGAAATACTTGACTTGATAGTAGAAGATTCCCTAAGGAGTAATGAAGGTAGTTTTATGTTTATCTGAGGGGGCAATTAGGATCTGATTATATCCTAAAAAACCATCCATAAGGGATAACCTCTTGTGGCCCATAATAAGGTCAACTAGTTGGTAGATGTTGGGTAAAGGAAAGTCATATTTGGGGAATGCAAGGTTAAGGTCACATAGATCTACATAGAGATGAAGTCCCCTAGTGGGTTTGGTAATGGGAATGATATTGGAGACCCATTGTGGATAGTCAATGGGTTGAATGAATTTGATGAACACAAGATGTTGAAGTTCTTCCTTGATGAGAAGAGCTATGTGAGGGTGCATTTTACAAAGCTTTTACCATTCTAACTTAGCCTTAGGATGGGTACCAATATTATGGAGGGTGATGGAGGGGTCAATCCTAGGCATGTCTTGATAAGACCATGCAAATGTGATACTAAAATCTTGAACGAAGGTAGGATAATCCTTCCACTCATTTGGGTTTAAGGATTGTCCTAGTTTAATGATATGAGGATCCTCCTGAGCCCTTAGGTTAATGTCAATAATTGATTTGTTGAGTATGGTTTGGTTTTCAGGAGGGGAAGCCTTATGGATAAAAGAATATCCTTCACCAAGGTCAGTGAGGATGGAATAATCATCTTGATTTTCAATGGTATGAATGGTGGGTGAATCATGGTTGATCATTTCAAGATGGATGAGAGGAAAGGTTTTGGTTTGGACACATTGATGATAGGTCAATGGGCATAAACTAATGGTATTGATCCCAAAAAAAATTGGATGGAATTATGTTAGAGTATTTGAATTATGAAGATGAACTAGGTAAGGATGAAGTTACTTCCATGAGGGTAGTAATAGGCTCTAATGAGGTCAGTTATTTTAGTGGTTCAAATCCAATCCCAAAGAACTCATGAGGTTTCTGAGTTTTGATAATGGAAAATTCATGAGGTCCTTATTTGTAAAGGACCATAACAAATCCTTTCCAAGAAAAATAGTGAAGATAGGTTTTAGTAAAGTTTGGATTGATTAGATAGGAGAAATTAGAAGTGAAAGGTTGAATATATGGGGTGATTATAGGAGCAAGGAGTGATCGATCGAGTCCCCCATAGACAAAATATATTTGATTGTTGGGAATTCCAAAGGGGATGAGGGTTCCTATGTTAAGTTCATAATAAGAGTTATTTTGAAGGTTCCCTTATTCCTAGGGAGTGGGAAAGGCATCTAATGATAAAATTTGGCATTCCCCAAGAGAGAAACATTAGAAAGTTTATGTAAAGGAGTCCTTCATGGGGATTTGAGAATAATAGATAGATGCACTAGTTAAGGCTTCATCATTGTTGATAGTAGAGGCACTAAAATTCAAGGTTGATGGTGTAGTTTTGTTAATGGGGTTGATTGATTATAAGGGAGATGAAGGTGGAAGAAGGACATCATTAGGCTTATAGGTCATGTTGTAAGATGTAAAAGGAATAGGATTAGCCTTGATGGTTATAATTTTACCTTCATGTTCAAATTTGACAAAATGGTGTAAAGTGGAGTGTATGAAACTCATATCTAGGATCCAAGGGTGTCCAAGTAGGATGTTCTATTAGAATTCACCCTCCACAACATAAAATATCTCAAGGATGGTGTGAGGTCCCAAGTGGATTTAATGAACATTGGTCCCTAAGGTATTAGCAATGGTGTCATTAAAGGAGTGAATGATGGTTGTGCTTTCAACCATGATGTTCTTTGGTAAACATAATTGATCAAAAGCATGGGAGGATATTATTTTAATTCTAGCAACTCCATCAATTATCACCCTTTTAACACTAATGTGATTAACGTATGTAGTGACAAAGAGAGGAGGATCAGACTCCTTTGAATGGGATGGAGGTATCTCAAAATATTGGAAGATAATGATGATGGAATGTTAGAGGGATCCAAAAAAGGAAGAAATAGGTTGAGGGTCATCTCACTGAACCTCAATGGATTGTAAAGCATCTGTTAAAGCCTAGTGATGGTGGGGTGAGGTGTTGATCAATTCATAAAGGCTCATTTTTACCAATGCTTGGTGAAGCTAATTTAATAAAGTTTATTAAATAGATACATAAGATTTGGTGGGAGGGGCACTAAGGATGGACAATTTGGGTCTTGGTGATGGCATGGGTTTTGGTGTTTGAAACTAGCTATAAGGTTGAGAATCCAAATAATAAGTCCATGGAATAGACATGTTGACTCTTCATTTACCCCTTTGTTAAGCTTAAGATCAAGTAATCATGTGGATATTATGGACAATAGGCTCAATTAGACTAGGTGACTATTTTGGTTCCTCACCCTTACCTATAGATGAGAGTGAGGAAACATGTGTAGGTTGGGATAGTGGTTGGATTGATTAGGTTAGCAGTTGGGTTGCTAAGGTAGGTGAAATTGGTTCATCTAATAATAGATCATCATCCTCATATAAGTGATGAATAAGAGCTTGGAGAGATTTGTAGCTCTCTATGTTATGTCCTGGTGTCATATGGTATGCACAAATATAATTATCATCAAACTAAGAGGGTTTAGTATTAGAGGGGGTGAATGGCTTAATAGGTGGAAGTTTAATGGAGGAGGTTTGCAATAAACTCTATAAAATAGTAGAATAATATTCCTTCAGAAGTGTTGAGGGTGTTGAAATGCTTGTTGGGGAAATAAGAACCTTCTTAGGCATGGTCTTGAACTTAGATAGGGTTGGTGGTTGGGCAATTTTGATAGATGGTGTAGATTGGGTTGGCTTAACTATGATCAGGTTAATGATGGATGGTTTTGAAGTAGAGGATGAGGGGTTGATAATGGGTGGAAAAGTATATGGGGATAAATTAACTAAGAATAATGAAGAAGTTGATAGTGTAAGTGGTGAAGGGGTTGTCATAGAAAATGGAATTGGTTTAATTGAAGTAGAATAAGTGACTAAGATTGTAGAAGTGTGGGGTCCCAAAATAGATGGAAAATGAGAAAGAGCTATCATATGTCAAGCTTGAGGATGAGGTTTAGGTAACTTTACCCTTTGATCCATTTTGGTTGGTGGTTTGTTAGGTGGCCTCGAGGAGGTTAGGTCCAATTTAATGTGGGGATGGGTAATGATAGGTGTTGGAAGGATACCCAAATGTTTGGTTGGTTTAGATAGAAGATTATGAGATGATTTAGGTGGAGGTGGGTGATATGGTTCCCTCACATCTTGGGAGAAAGAAATGTTTGATGATGGGGTGATAATAGGTTGGAAATTTGATGATCATAAAGTTAAGGGTTTGGCTCTATTTTGGTATGGGAACCCTAAACAATGTCATAAAGCGGCTCTATCTACGTTGGGTTATGAGGCAAATTCCAAACTTTGCACTAATCAAGAAAAGGGATTATAAATGAGTTTTGTTCCTTGATCTACTGTTTCAAATGTCAAGCCTTTGGGTGAGGAAAAGGGGATGGTTACTTCATCTTTACTTGAGCTAGAAGGTTAAAAAACAATGGTTGCTTGTGGGTTGATAAAGAGATAGGATGTTTGTTTGATTGAGGGCATAGGTATGGTCCCATCTCCTTTATTTTATAGGGTATCCAAAGGAAAAGAAGGGAGTTCTACCATTTCATTTGGTTAGGTAGAGGAAGGGGTGGTTAAATCAATGCCTAGTTCTATGAAAGGAGAGTCAGGCATAGATATGGTTTAATCAAATGGAGAATTAGGGGCTATAAATCCTTCTACTTGGGTATCCAAAGTGATAAGAGGTGAATTTTCTTCTTCCATAGGTGAGGTTGGTAAAGAAGCAATAGGAATATGAGGCTTATAGTCCATGGGTTCATTTATGATGATGTTGATTGTGTGTGCCTCATGAGATGAAGCTAGTTAAAATTGATTGTCATGGGTTTGGGTAGGTGGAGGATGGTTAGGGAATGGTTTATGAAAAATATTGAGAGAATGGTCAGGGGTGTATTAGGGTTATCAAATGTCAATTTGACATTATCAATCAGGTTTTGGATACGACTTTTAAAAGTATTACATCAGTTTATGTCATGTATGATGACTCGATGGAAAGAACAATGGTCATTTTTATTGTACCACCTAGGCATAGGGTGAGAGGGATCCAACAATTGAGGTGGCTTGATCAATTGAAGTTGAATAACATTATATTTTATAAGTTTATCTAACATAAAGGCATAAGGTTACCCTATAGGGGTGAATTGTTTAGGGGGAACCTAGTTTTAATTTTTGTTTGGTGGGTAAGGACTGGAATGTGTGTTTTGATGTGGTTGGTTAATGGATGGAGGTCAGACAGTTTTCAAGACAACTACATTTGAAAATTTTTTAGCTTTAGAATTAGGTTGGTTAGTTGTTTTGGTGGAAAAGGATTCGTTGTGTTTAAAATTGGAATTATTATTTTGCAATTTCAATTCACCCTCATCTATGGCTTGGTTCTTGAGTTTGCACACCATTGTGAATGCTTCATCAAAGGATATAAATGGTTGCACCTAAAGGGTGGGAGCAATGTGTTTTTTGCATCCCCTAGAGAAAATTTCAATGATTTACATTTGGGGTAATGAAAAGGATAATTGATTAATGAGGCCTTGCCATCATGCAATGAAGTCAAAACTTGATTCATAATCAAGCTACTTGAAGGAATAAAGGTCAGTTATGTATATCTTCTTGGATATATTGATAGAAAAATGTTCTGAGAAAATTTGGGTCAGTTGGGAGAATAAAAAGATAGAATGCCTAAGAAGGGCACTATACCAATCCAAATTGGGTCCTAATAAAGACATAGGGAAGGTTCGAAGAAGGAGAGTTTCATCATATGCAATCAAGTAACAAGAATGGTGAAATGACCTCAAATGTTACTGAGGATCCTCCTTCCCTTGAAACTTAGATAATTTCAAGAGCTCCCATTGAGGAGGATAGGCATGAATCAAGATAGAAGGTTTAATGGGTTTGCTATAGATTTGGTCATAGGATAAAAGGTTATGGGACCCAAAGATAGACTATTCAAGTTAGGTCATCTTATCTACAAGCATCTTGATCATGTCAAGTTGGGGTTGGGTATATGCATAATTCAGTGATAAGTTTTATTGAGGTTGAGTTGTAGATATGAATTGGTATGTGCTAAGAGGTACAAAAGAGGGCACATATTGGCATGTGGTAATTTGAGGTTGGGATAGTGTCTTAGAAAGATTGATAGGCATTAAGGGTTCGGTAGAAGGTGCATTATATCTTGATAGGTTGGTGATATATTAATAAGAGTCATGGGGACTTGTAGAGGAAATAAAAATGGTTGGTTTAGGGGTACATTTAGGTTAGTTTATGGGGGTATGGTTTGGGTTGGTAACACTAAAGTGTTTATGGTTTGCTGATGGGTAGTCACCTTAGTGATAATAGGGGGAAGAATTTGTGGTATAGATAGTACCAAGTTCTGAAAGGGGGCTGAAGTTGGTATATTAGTTAAGTTGGAGGAAATGGTAGAAATGAGTGTAGAAGTCACCACACTAGAAAAAGGGGTAAAAGTGACAAGGGGTAAAGTTGAGCCAATGTTAGAGGTATTGGTTGGGGTAAAAAGTGTTTGAGTGGTGGTGGTAGATGGACCAAGGGTACAAGATGAATATTGGCTAATAGAAGGGTGGGATGATGTAACACCAACCATGAGGTGGCATGGCATACCATAGGGTGGATTCATGGGATGAACTAAAGCCATAAAAGTATGGTAGGCTAAGGTATTAAGATAGTGTTGTAAAGTAATTAGATTATTTTCTAGAAAGGTGGCAAAATATAGATTTACTTTAGGGACTATTAAAGGCATTGTACATGGGGGATAATAGTACAGTGAAGCATGGGTTGATCTATCAATATCCAAGGTATAATCCATGGATGAGGATGAAGAAGAAGATGGTGGTTTTTTGTTTTGGTTTCTCACCTTTTATCTAGTTAAGACCATATGAGAAATTTAGAAATGTATAATAAAGTTCTCACCTCAAATAATGAGCAAACAAAGAAAATCACAAAGCAAACAAAGCACCTAAAGTGTAATTAATCCTAAGATTTATT
The DNA here is from genome assembly GCA_037957365.1 of Torreya grandis. NCBI lineage: Eukaryota > Viridiplantae > Streptophyta > Pinopsida > Cupressales > Taxaceae > Torreya > Torreya grandis. Next base: position 544,628 of record JARHVA010007511.1, read on the forward strand.
TTAAATTTCTTTTGGCTTATGCCTTAAAGAGTATGAAAGGGGAAATTGGCTTATGAGTCAGGTACTAGAAGAACCATCTAATTATGGTTTTGGGTTAAGTTTTAGTGATCAAATAATTTGCATTAGACTAAGTACATGGCTTGGTACTAGGGGTTTTCTCCCTACACTTCATGAACCCAAATCCAAGCAAAGCCACTTAGCCAATATATACCATTTGTCTAGAGTTTATACTACACCAAATAATGGAGTGGGTCCTCCCCTTGGTGATGAAATCTAAGTGGGATCATCGGGTAGGGTAAGGTGATCCAAAGGGTGATGAAATCCCAATGGGCCTTGTCTCAAGTAGGTTTTGATATTTATTTTGTGCAAGTGGTTTGGTAGTGTAACATATGTTTGTTAGAATTCATTCATAATGTGTTTAACTAATCTACGCGAGCTAATAATTAAGAAAAAAAGCAATGGATGCACTCGATTTTAACCCAAAATAATTTTTTGGTGTCTTTTTGTGCAAACAAGGAACAACTAAAAATGCACTTAATGCAGGATGAAAATGCAACCTATCCCTAGGATATAAGCTTCTTTTTTTTAAAAGATTTTTAGGAATAAAAAGAGATCAAATTTATATCTTTTTAAATTTTAGAAATAATAGAAATACAAGAGCATAAATTTTCACTAATTCAACTATATGCCTAAAAGAACTATAAACCTAGAAGGGGTCCCACTGGGCGTGCTAGAATGTTTCTTCCTATTTATAACTCAATTTTTTTATTTTATGAAAAAAAGAGAGAAATAACAGATGAGGTTTGTGTACCTAGTAAACATTATGCTCTTTAATGACCAGATTAAGTGAGAAATCCTTTTTGGTGAGGAAGGACTACCTAAAATAAGACTGCACTAAACCAACTTATTTGTTAGATGAATATGAAGGGTAGACTACCTAGAAATGCTAGATCTAATAAGTGAAATCTCCTTTGGATGGATATAAATCCACTCCCTTAATAATAAAAATGTTTTAGAAATAGAAATACAATATGATAAATGGATAAGAACATAAATGCTTATACAAGAAAATAAATAACGTACCTATTTGGTAGAAGATGTAGCAAGCTAGGTTAATATCATGCACAAATATATCAAGGTCAAGTCTGGGAAGGTCTAGGTAGGTTTTGGAGATAGGTCAAAAGTAGAAACATTGGCTTGATTAGGTAAAAGGGGATAAAATAGTAATTTGTTATTTTCCTTGACAGTGATCATCAGTGGTTAGGGTGACCATTGAGAGTTGGTTATGACCAATGATGGTTAGGTTACTGGTGATGGTTATAACAAGCAATGATGATTTCTTATAGGAGGTCTATGGGGAATTAAAATGGAGATGGGGATGAAGTGGCTGATGGGAAAAAGGTAAAGTGTGGACTATTGGGGTGAGGGGTGATGTGTAGGTGACCAAGTTGAGTCAAAAGAGATAGTAAGAAAAGAGAAAGTTAAAAATAAGAGAAATAATACCTAAATGATGCAAAGTAGAAACCAATGACTAGCTGAATGAAATTAGGTAGCATAATAGTAATCTAACATTCAAAAGTCATGAGAATAGAGTTTTGAGATGCTAAATTCCTACACAAGAAAATAAAAGAGTTTGGATGAAAAATTTTAGATCCTAATCTCCTCTAAGAGCCCTGTATTTATAGAATAAAACTATTAATTAAGGAGAGAAAAAGGTGCTAGGTTGGGTCAGGATAAAGATGCCAATTCAGAGGAAGGAAAGCTATGAGGTGTGCATGGAAAATTTTATATTTTACCCATGTAATCTCATCCTACTACTAGATATGTTTTTTATTTTGCAAGATTGGGGGTCTAACCATCAATGGTTAGGCCAACTATTGACGATCAATCCCCAAGTGAAAAATAGATAGAAATAGGCCAAAGGGTGTTGTTTGCAAAAAATTATTAAAGAATGACTAGGTGCATTTGAAAAGTGTAAAGAGGGTTGGGATAACTAGGTGAAAAGCTAAGGTTAAGAATTAGTCGAGGGTGTTGTGACATCAAAACTAGTCAAGGGGATGTTTTTGAGTGTCTACATTTTGCCCCTTTTTATTATGTAGTTTTAGTTCAATAAGTTATAAAATAAAAATGGAGTGTTGATGGTCAAGGTTTAGTTGCCTTGAGTATGGGAGGAGGGTATTACCCCTTAAATAGAAAGTTAATAAGGTAACACCAAAATTGAGTCATGGTTTAATAAGAAGTAAAACAGAGATCACAAGGTGGGTGATGCAGACACACATAATATAACTAAGTTCAAGAGTCAAGAGCATGAAAAGACTAACTTTTCCATGTTCAAAAAAATAAGGTCAAGGTCTAGGATAAGTGATATGGTAACTAGTCCCCAAAATTTGTCATAGTTGATCAGGCCACACTTGTTAAGTGTCCTAGAGAAGGTTGGTGTTTGCTAAGGTATCCATGGTAGGAATTCCTCTTATTAAAAACATAATGAGTTGGGAATGCATTAGGTGATGTGTAGGGAAAAAAATAAATCATGGAAAAATTAGTTAAGTAAATCATCATGACCAAAGCAAGGTTGTTGCAACGTATGTGAAGAGGTTGGTACCAACATTGAGGTAGATGAAGGTAAATGGGTTAGGTGGTTAGCTGGGTGGGGAATGGCTGAGCTAACTCCTAATGCGCTAGGCAAGAGGATGTTGACTACATAGTCCCATGGATAAGGGATCCAACATGAACTTCAGGCCTAATGTAGTTTTTGGTTGGTGGGGATAAGGGAACTCTCAGATAGGTACAAGGGTGACAAGAATTGGATGAGCTCATTTGGATGCATTAATAGTTTTAGGTGAAGTAGCGAAAGTGTAGGTTTAGAGGGGAAAAAGAAAAAGACCCTATTAATCTATGGTTAGGGGGAACTGATGATGGCTAGGTAACCATCAATAGTTAGGGTAAACCATCAAGGTTTATATAACTATTGATGGTTAGGGTTAACCATTGATGGTTAGATAACCATCGACGATTGGGTGAAAACTCTAATTTAGCTATAAAAAGGTCATTGGGGCCCATTTTATCATCATATTTGGCTTTTATACATTGTTCTTTATTTGTTCTAAGTGTTTTTACAAAGATTACTCATGAGTGGGAGGAAGTGTAGTGAGTTGTTGAGAGGAGTATAGTGTGTGAGAGCAATGGTGGGGTCAAGATGGATGCTAGAAATGCTCATGGATAAGTGGTTGGGAGTGGATTGAGGTGGCACCACTAGTCATGAAATGAGGTAGGCTATGTCTTAAATTAGAAGTAAATTGTAATGTATGAATTAAATATTAAAAATATAACCAGGTATGTGAAATTAGGAAATTATGGTTTTGTAGATGTAGTGCTAGGGTTTTTGCTATTCTTGTTATAGTGTTGAAGATTATATGTTTAGAATGGTTTATGATTTATATAGAGGTAGGTAGGAATGTGTAAGGGTGTAGAGAGTAGGTTTTGGGTGGTAGAGAGGGAGTTAAGGTTTTAGGAGGAGGTCAAGGGGTAGAGGCTCACCACTAGTGGTCACCTAATAGTGACCATTGAAGTTTGACCTAATCGGTGATGGTTGACCTTAGGGGTAAATGGCCCCAAGGGGACCATCAATGGTTTGGGAGATCCATTGACAATCCATGGGTGTGGGATAAGAGTTGTGAGTTGAAGTGGAAGAGTTATGAGGTGGGATTAGTTAGGATGGAGATAGATTGGGGTGGGTAGAATTGAGATAGGGGGAGAGTTGGATTGAAATGGGTTTGGGAGAGTTGGGTCTAAATGGGTTGGGTTAGGATTTTTAATGGGTTGGGGAGTGTAGAAATTTAAGGTAAATGTGAGTCTACATAGGATAAAAAGGGTGGAAGTTCTACAAGAATATTTAATAGGTGTTTATAGACATAATAAGTGTTCAAAGGGAAGCTTGATAGATTAAATTATATCAATATGGAAGTGGGTGGGTAATAGTTGTTATACATATGGGTAATAGTTGAGATATATTTCTTATTTGATTCATGATATATCTATTACTATAGGCACAAGATCAGATCCAGCTATGGGATCAAGTTCTCAAGATTTTTGGAGAGGTGAGGGATGTCATGTATATAGAGGACTAGCATCACATGGAGGAAGTGGGTTTTAGAGGGATGTGGCATTATCAACACCTTCTTAGGTATGTCATAATGATAGTTTCCCTCATCAAGAGATGGGACCCAGTGACTAATAATTTTTTGTTACCAATTGGGGAGATGAGCATCCTATTAGAGGATGTCAATTAGACTACACATATACCCATCCATGGATATCCCATCTACCACATAGAGGGGGAGGAGATCAATGAGTGCATGGAGATGTTATATGTAGATGACCAAGATGATGCATAGTTTCATTTTGGAGGTTTCAACATTAGGCCTCTATACTAGAGGGCCCCTAGAGATAGACATTTGTTGACCATGTTGTAGCTAGTGGTTACTTGTTCTACCTTACCAAATTATATGAGAGGGAGATTCCTTGGTGTGTTTTTGGAGGTGTTGGTGGAGTTGGTTTTGGGTGGTATAATTTTTGGATGGGTACAAGTTTTATTGGTTTAGATATATAGAGAGCTATGGGGGTTTAGAGCATATAAGTGTTATGGCATTAGTGTGGAATTTGTAATTAACTACTGGGACTATGAGCATATATAGGTATTGAGACCCTTGGCCCTTCTAATAGAGGGATACCAACTAAACAATTATGTAGTCAAATTTTACCAATAGAGGAGAGACGAGGCTATGATAGGTGCTAGTGTTGGTTCTAGGGATATTGATTAGTTTAGAGGAGCCTTGGAGGGCTTAGTTCCTAGTGACATATACTGGATGCCATATTGGACTTGGATAATATGGGTTACATACAAGTACCACACCTTATATTTTATAGATTTGGAGATGGTCATATGGGAGATATAATTGCAAAATAGTGTGCATCCCCTTTGAGTGAGTGTGGTGTCAGTTTGGGCTTGTGTAGGGTATCCCTCAAGATTTTATGTGATATAAGAGGGAGGATGTAGAGTTGTATTTACTAGAGCCACAATCATACATGGAATATTTGGATAATGAGGAGTTACCCCTTAGGGATGGAGATGATGTAGGTTATATAGCCAACTATCCTACCTATTTTTAGGGGAGATACATGGCTATTTATTTTGGTTTAAGAGATGGAGGCTAGGGGCCTATGGATGTTCACCTAGTAGGGAAACCAACATATGGTGATCCAAAGGTAGTGGCAACACTAGTGATAGTATAGTCCTAGATTATCATGTTACAAGGGTAGATTACCACTCTTTAGGGCCAGCTAGGAGGAGTGATAGTGTAGAGAGATCAAGCATACGCACATGTCACCACCTTATAGGGTTAGGTGGCCTTTTTATAGGGGTAAGTTGCCATAGTGATAGAAGAGTGGGACCAAGTGAGGGTTTCACTTGATTTGGTGATATAGGAGAGAGACTCTCTATGGTAGGCTGATGGAGTAGTAGTAGAACCACCAAGATTTGTTACATAGAGAAAACATCTAGCAGCCATACAGGAGTTGCACTACTATGAGGGCATTATGTTAGAATATTGTCCTAATGAGACAACATGGGTAGATTATTAGGTTAGTTTGGATAATGGAATAGTGATTTTGGCCCCAAGTCAATGGGATATGGTAGTGGGTCATCTGATAGGGCCTTCACTTGGGATAGGTACAGGTGTGGGTGGGGCCAGTGGTAGTAGTGCCCTAAGATCTTGAAATAAATATCATCAAGATTATTTTTTGTATATGATTTTGATACTAACCTACATGTCAAAGATGCAAGATGTATATGAGTGAGAGCTATATACATTTGTAGAGACTTATTGAATATGTGTGTGTGTGTGTGTGTGTGTATTTCATAAAGTTGGAATGTTTTGATTTTGTTCATGTTTTGAAGATGACTAATGTTAATGTTAGATGTGATAGATGATGCTTATGTATGAGACTAATGATGTCATAATATAATCATGTGATGAGATATATATATATATATATATATATATATATTTGATTTTGATTATGATATGATTTTCTTATTTTTTATGTGATGAAAATATGTTATTGTAATGTTAGAGATTGTTATGTTAGGTGATGATGTGGATTTTATGATATGTTTGTTTATTATAGATTATGATGTCATGGTATGCTTTGATAAGCTTATAAGGTTTTCAGAAGGATAAGAGACATATTTTTTCCATTGGTGAGGAGCTTGGTGAACTAAGGCTAGATAGGAGCTTAATGAAAATGAACCTTTGATGGGCTTCACATGAGAACCTTCCTAGTGAAAAAGGTGTCAATATAAATTCCATGTTGTCAAGTGAGATCATAGTTTGCTGATTTATAGAGGGTATATAGGAAATGGAAATGATAGGTAAATAGAGGGGTAAAGGGATAAGTCAGGAACCCAATGTGGTTTTAATTACCCCTTTTAATAGGTGACCTAAGAACAAAAATAGACAAGTCCATGTCTTTACAAGGTGTAGACTGATTGATGCAGGAAGTCTACAAATATATGACAACATTATGAGAGAGCTGATTATGGCTCTTTGATGGGATAATAGGGTCATGTGTTACTTGTTTTTGAAAGAGGTGAAGCTAATCAAAGTGGGAAGCTTTTAATACTTTGACTGAGCTGGTTGTGGCTTTTATGAATAAATTATTTTTGATAGATTGGCTTAGTGATCCTTTGATGGAGTGGCCTATGTATGAATAAATTTTTCATAGTTGTCCTTTGAGGGATTAGTCTATTTTTTTTGACTCTATTTAGTATCCATCCTTTGAGGGAGAAGTCTATATTTAATAAAATGGACCCAAATAATATGTTATATCCCATAGAGAATATTTTAATGTTTTTTTAGACATGAACCCATCTATCCAATCTTAGAGGTTGACCTTATTGGGGTAAGGTGTTTACTACAAAATATAGTTGCTAGGTAAGGAAGAGTGATTCTTGGGAAACAAGTGACCATGGGATTTCTTCTAGGTAAAGACAAAAGTATCCATGAAAACTATGCCATGGGTAGAGCCATGACACCCATGTTTAAGATTGGGATAAAACTATGATGGATAATCATATGGGTCTATTTTAATTAAATGTCCTCAAGAGGAATAAAATAATAGGATAAGGGAAGGGTGAATCTCATAAAACCATGGGGTGAGCTTAAGTTAGACCACAGGGTTCATTTAGATCTCTTTTAATATTAGAAAGGATGCAAATGTGAAGTGTTGAGAGGTTCAAGTTTTGGTTTTCCTTCAAGAGAGGATAAATGAAAAGTTCCTAATCCATACTTGTGTGTGATGATATAGGGTCCAAGCCAATTGAAATAAAACTTGCCCTTTTTGTTTTTCTCCAGATTCATTACATGTTGGTTTTCTTTTAGGATGAGGTCTTTGATGTTGAATTCATGTTCTTTCATATGATTATTATAGGCATGAGTAATAAGTTCTTGGTGGATGAAAATATGATTAAGGGCATTAATGTGATGTTTAACAAGTAATTCAAGGCATGCAAGGCATTCTTGATGATAGTCCTCTTTAGAAATGATGTCATGTAAGGATATAAAAAGAGATGGAATTTGGACTGCAAGGGGTAGAATAGCCTCAATGCTAAAGACCAAGGAAAAAGGTGTAGCACCTATTGTGGTTTGGATACTAGTGTAATAGACCCATAAAGTAAATGGGATGTGTATGTGCCAATCTCAGCTTGAAGCACTTACAAATTTGGTTAGCATATTAATGAGGGTTTGTTAGAGGCTTTCATCTATCCATTTTCTTGCAGATGATAAAGTGAGAAATGGCTGAGCTTGATTCCAAAAGCATCATAGAGGGCTTGAATTTTCTTGTTTTTAAAGGATTTATCATTATCTATTATGATTTTGTGAGGGACACCAAAATAATAGATGATGTGGTGATTGATGAAATCGATAAATGTTTTAGCTTTAATTGAGATAAGGGGGATGGTCTCCACCCATTTAGTGAAATATTTAGTAGCGGTGATGATATATTGGTGTCATTGAGATAAGTAAGGATTGATTTCTCTAATGAGATCAAGCCCCCACTATGAAAAGGGCCAATAGTCCTTGGATACCTAAAGGCCATGACTAGGCATGTGATGAAAGTTAGCATTTTTTTGGCATTTAACATACTTATTTATATAGTTAAAATAGTCCTAATTGAGGTTAGGCCAATAGTAACCTAGGAATATGATTCTTTTGGAAATAATGAGGCCACTAAAATGTCCCCCAAAAACTCCATCATGAGTTTCCTTGATGGCATGGGGAATCTCATGACTAGGTAGACAATAGAGGAGAATACCATCAAAGCCACATTTGTATATTATTCCCCCTAGTATGGTATAATGATAGGTACCTTGCACAAAGGCCTTTTAGATATTCTTTGAGAGGCTAGGTGGAATGATGCCAAGGCTAAGATAGTTAAAATTTTGGTCATACTAGATGTCTAGAGGAGATGCTTCCATAGTAAAAATGGTTGAAATGTCTAGACTAATATATGAAGGTCAGATGAAGTGATAGATTATAACAAATAATTTAGATTTATTAGGTTGAGAGGTTATTTGAGATGTAAGAGAGGTCATCATATCTATGAATTTATTAGTAGATCGAGGTACTAACTGGATCTGATAATGTTCAAAAGATGTTAATAGCTCATCAATGAGAAGTTTATACTTTTGTAAGATATCATTTTTACATTGATAAGACCCATTGACTTGGTTAATCATGAGTTGAGAATCACTAAAGATAGAGATGGTTTTGATTCCTAAGGTGAGAGTGGTTTGGAGCCCGATGACTAAAGCTTCATATTATACCATGTTGTTAGTACATTCAAAGTCAAGTTTGAAGGATAGTGGAAGAGGTTCACCATGAAGGGTAATGAGAATTATGCCTTCACCCCCACCATTTTAGCACTTAGAGATGTCAAAAAACATGGTCATTTTGTAAGGGGGTTTTCCCTAAGATAATGTGGTAATAGACTCATTAGAAAAGGTTAATGGAATGGGTTGGTTATTTGGGAGGGGGATTCAGCCAATTGTTCAATAATGACATACCATTTAATGTATTTTTGGTGAAGAAAATTAAGATTTAACTCAGCTAAAAGCATGAGCCACTTAGCCATACGATGATTTTGATACAACTTAGAGTACATATACTTGAGTCGGTCAATATTGGTGATAACATATGTTTTGTGAATAAGGAGTTATGATGGAGTTTGGAAGTGATAAAAATGAGAGTGAGACAAATCTTTTTAGGGTGGGTATATCATGTTTTATACTCTATAATCATGTGGTTGATATATTAAATGACTTATTTCTTTTTTTGTTCATCCTGATGAGCCAACATCGCATGTAAAGAGTGATTAGTGGTGGATATGTAAAGGTAGAAAGGTTGGGCATCCCTAGGTGGGATAAGAATTGGTGGAGAAAGTAGGTAATCTTTGAGTGAACCAAATGCTTATTAACAATATTTGGTCCATCTAAAGGAGGTGTCTTTCTTTAGGAGGTGGTGAAAGGGGTAGAATTTATCTAATAAATGGGAGATGAAGTGATGGATTGACTAGAGTTTTCCATGTAGACTGTGAAGTTGTTTTAGGTTTGTTAAAGGAGCAATTTATATGATGGATTTGAATTTAGTAGGATCAATTTAAATTCCATGAATGGAAATTATAAATCTAAGGAGATTCCTAGAGAGAACCCCCAAAATGCACTTTTTTGGGATTGAGCCAAACATGGAATTGGATTAGTTGATAAAAATGATAGAAAGAATAACTAAATGGTCCTCTCGATGCTTGAATTTTTCAAGGAGATCATCCACATAATCCTCTAAAATCTTATGGATAAGGTCATGGAAGATATAGGTCATGTCTCATTGATAAGTCACTCCTATGTTTTTTAAACCAAAAGGCATGACTTGATAGCAAAAGGCTCCCCAAGGAGTAATGAAGGTGTTTTTATGTTGATATTAGGGGCAATCAAGATCTGATTATATCCTAAAAAACCATCCATAAGGGATAACATCTCATGACCCACATTAAGGTCAACTAGTTGGTCGATGTTGGGTAAAGAAAATTCATTTTTGGGGCATGCAAGGTTAAGGTCATATAAATCTACACAGAGATGAAGTCCCCCAATGGGTTTGGTAATGGGAATGATATTAGAGACCCATTATGGATAGTCAATGGGTTGAATGAAGTTTATGGACAAAGGACAATGAAGTTCTTCCTTGATGAGAAGAGATATGTGAGGGTTCATTTTGTGAATATTTTTCCATACTGACTTAGACATAAGATGGGTAACGATATTATAGAGGGTAATGGAGGGGTCAATCCTAGGAATGTCTTGATAATACCATGCAAATGTGATACTACAGTCTTGAAGGAAGCTAGGATAATCATGTTGCTCATTTGTGTTTAAAGATTAGCCTAGTTTAATGATACGAGGATCCTCTTAGGACCCTAGGTTAATTTCAATAGTTGATTCATTGAGTATGGTTTGGTTTTTATGAAGGAGAGACTTATGGATAGAATAATCTCCTACACCAAGGTAGGTGAGGATGGAATCATCATCTTTATGATAAATGGTATGAATGGTGGGTGAATCATGGTTAATCATTTTGGGATGGATGAGATGAAAGATTTTGGTTTTGCCACCTTGTTGATAGGTCAGTGGGCCTAAACTAATGGTATTGATCCAAAAAAAGTTGGATGGAATGATGTCAGAGTCCTCAAATTAGGAAGGTAAATTAGGTGAGGATGGAGTTAATTTTATAGGGGTAGTAATAGGATTTGGTGAGGTGGGTTCTTCTAGTGGTTTGAATCTAAGCCCAAAGAACTCATGAGGTTTCTAAGTTTTGATAATCGATAATTTGTGAGGTCCTTGTTCGTAAAGGCCCATACTAAATCCTTTCTAAGCATAGTAGTGAAGATAGGTTTTGGTAAAGGGTAGATTTCTTAGATAGGAGAAATTGGAAATGAAAGTTTGAATATATGGGGTGATGATAGGAGAAAGGAGTGATATATCAAGTCCCCCATAGAAAAAATATGTTTGATTGTTTAAAATTCTAAAGGGGACAAGGGCTCCTATGTTAGGGACATACGAAGGGTCCTTTTAAAGGTTCCCATATTCTTTGGGTGTGGGAAAGGCATCCAATGCTAAAAGTTAGTATTCACTGAGAGAGAGACATTGGAAAGTTTGTGTCAAGGAGTCCTCAATAGGGATTTGAGAAGAAGAGATAGATGCACTAGTTAAGGCCTCATCATTATTGATGGTGTAGTTGTGTTAATATAGATGATTTATTGTAAGGGAGATGAAGGTGGAAAAAGGAAATCATTAGGCCTATAGGTTATGTTTCAATATTTAAGAGGACTAGGATCAGCCTTGATGGTTATAACTTGCCCTTCATGTTCAAATTTGACACAATAGTATAAAATGGAGGGGATGCAACTCATAGTTAGGATCCAAGGGTGTTTGAGTAGAATGTTATATTGGAATTCACCCTCTATAACATAAAATAGCTTAGGGATGGTGCGAGGACCCAAACATATTTGAATAACAATGGTCCTTAAGGTAGTGGCCCTGGTGTTGTTAAAAGAGTGAAGGATAGCTATGATTTTTGCCATGATGTTCTTTGGTAAATACATTTGATCAAAATCATGAGAGGAGATTATGTTAATACTGGTACTTCCATCAATCATCACCCTTTAGACATGAATGTGATTGATATATGTAGTGATAAATAGAGTAGGATTGGACTCCTCTAAATGGGTTTGATGTATCTAAAAATATTGAAAGGTAATGATGGAAAAATGTTGGAGGGGTCCAATAAAGGATGCAAGAGGTTGAAGGTCATCTGGCTAAACCTCAATGGATTGTAGAGTGTTTAGTAATGCCTGATAATGGTGGGGTGAGGTGTTGATCAAGTAATAAAGGTTTATTTCACAAGTTTTTGGTGAAGCTACTTAAATATGGTTTGTTGAATAGATGTAGAAGAGTTGGTGGGAGGGTAACTAAGGATGGACACTTTGGCTCTTGGTGATGGTGTGGGTGTTGGTGTTTAAACTTGGTTAGAAGGCTGAGAATCCAAAAATTAGGTCCATAAAATGGATGTGTTGGCTCTTCCTTTACCCTTTTGTTGAGCCTAAGATTGGATAATTTTGAGGATAGTATGGACAATGGGCTCAGTTGGACTAGGTGATAGTTTTGGTCCCTCACCCTTACCTATAAATGAGAGTGAGGAAGCAAGTGTAGGTTGGGATAGTGGTTGTATTGATTGGGTTGGAAGTTAGGTTGGTAAGTTAGGTGAAATTAGTTCATTTGATAATAGATCATCATCTTCATATAAGTAATAAACAAGAGCTTAGAAGATTTTTAGTTCTCTATGTTATGTCCTGGTGTCCTATGGTATGTACAGATCTAAGTATCATTAAACCAAGAGGGTTTGGTGTTAAAGGGGGTGAATGGCTTAATAGGTGGAAGTTTAATGGAGGAAGCTTATAATAGCCTCTATAAAATAACAAAATAAGATTCCTTCAGAGGTGTTGAAATGGTTTTCAAGGAAATAAGAACCTTCTTAGGCATGGCCTTGACCTTAGAGATGATTGGACATTGGGCAGTTTTGGTAGATGGTTTAGGTTGGGTTGGATTAACTATGACCAGGTTAATGGTGGATGGTTTTGAAGTAGAGGGTGAGGGGCTGATAATAGGTGGAAAAGTAGAGGGGATAAATTAGCTAAAAATGCTGAAAATTTTGATGGTGTAAGTGGTAGAGGGGTGGGCATAAAAAAGGTTATTGGTTTAATTAAATCAAAATAAGTGATTGGGATGGTAGAAGGGTGGTATCCCAAAATAGATGGTAAATGAGAAGGAGGTAGCATAGGTCAAGCTTGAGGATGAGATTTAGGTAACTACACCCTTCGATCCATCTTGGTTGGTGGTTTTTTAGGTGACCTAGAGGGGGTTGGGTCTAATTTGATAGGGGGTGGGTGATGCTAGGGGTGGGAAGGATATCCAAATTCTTGTCTGGTTTAAATAGAATATTATGAGATGATCTAAATGGAGGTGGGTGATATGGTTCTCTCACGTCTTGAGAAAAAGAAATGTTTGATGATGGGGTGATAATAGGTTGGAAAGTGGATGCTAGTGAAGTTGAGGGTTTGCCTCTATTTTGGTATGGGAGCCCCAAATGATGCCATAAAGTGGCTCTATCTAGGTTGGGTTGTGAGGCAAATTCTAAACATTGCACTAACTGAGAAAAGGGATTATAAATGGGTTTTTTTCCTTGATACATTATTTCAAATGTCAAGCCTTTTGGTGAAGAAGAGGGGATGGTTCCTTCATCTTTACTTGAGCTAGAAGGTTCCAAAACAATGGTTGCTTGTGGGTTTATTAAGAAAGGGGACGTTTGTTTGATCGAGGGTGTAGGTACAATCTCAGATCCTTCCTTTGATAGGGTATCCAAAGGATAAGAAGGGAGTTCTACCATTTCATTTGGTGGTGTAGAGTAAGGGGTGGTTAAATCCATGGATATTTCTATGAAAAGAGAGGTGGACATGGATATGATTTGATCAAGTGGAGAGTAGGGGCTATAGATCCTTCTACTTAGATCTTTGAAGGGATAAGAGGTGAATTTACTTCTTACATAAGTGAGTTGTTGAAGAGGCAATGGGAATATGAGGCTCATCCTCCATGGGATCATTTATGATGATGTTTATTGTGTGTGCCTCATGAGATAAAGATGGTTCAAATTGATTATCATGGGTTTGGTTAGGTGGATGATGGTTAGGGAATGGTTTATGAAAAATATTGATAGAATAATTGGGGGGTGCATTAGGGCTGTCAAACATCAATTCACCATTATTAATCAAGTTTTGGATAAGACTTTTAAAAGTGTTACACTATTTTATGTCATGTTTGATCACTTGATGGAAAGCACAATGGTCATTTTAATTGTACCACCCAGACATAGGGTGAGAGGGATCAAATTATTAATGTGGCTTAATTGATGGAAGTTGAATAACATTAGATTTTATAAATTTATCTAACATAAAGGCATAACAATACCCTATAGGGGTGAATTGTTTACGATAAACCTAGTTTTATTTTTAGTTTTGTGGGTAAGAAGGATTGGAAGGTGTGTTTTGATGTGGTTGGTTAACAGATGGAGGTGGGGTAGTTTTCAAGACAACTGCATTTGCAAATGTTTTGGATATAGAATTAGGTTAATTGGTTGTTTTGGTGGAAAATGGGTCATTGAGTCTAAAAGTGGAATTCTTATTTCATAATTTCACTTTACCCTCATCTATGGCTCGGTTCTTAGGTTTGTATGCCATTGTGAACACTTCACCAAAGGTTCTAAATGTTTGCACCTGAAAGGTGGGAGTGATGTGTTTGGTGCATCCCCTAGAGAAAAATTAAATGAGTTATGTTTAGGTTAATGAAAAGAATAATTGATTAATATGGCCTCACCATCATGTAACAAAGTTAGTAATTAATTCATAAATAAATTTTCCTAATAGAATAGAGGTCAGTTATGGAGATATTCTTAGATACATTGATATAAAAATGTTCTAAGAAACTTTGGGGGAGTTGGGCAAACAAAAATATAGAATGCCTAGGAAGGGCACTATATCAATCCAAAGTGGGCCCTAATAAAGACATAGGGAAGGTTTGGAGGAGGGAATCATCATATGAAATAAAGTAACAAGTATGGTAAAATGCCCTCAAATGTTATTGAGGATCCTCCTTTCCCTAAAACTTAGAGAATTTGGGGATCTCCCATTGAGGAGGATAACCATGAATCAAGATAGAAGGGTTGATAGGTTTGTTATGGATTTGGTCATAGGATAAAAGTTTATAGGACCCAAAGATAGATGACTTGAGTTACATCATATTATCTACAAGCATCTTGATCAAGTCAAGTTGGGGTTGGGCAGCTGCATAATTTAGTGGTAAGTTCTACTAAGGTTGGGTTGCATCTATGAATTAATATGTGGTAAAAGGTACATAAGTGAGCACATATTGGTATGTGGTAATTTGAGGTTGGGATAGTGTCCCAACAAGACTGATAGGCATTAAGGGTTGGGTGGAAGGTGCAATATATCTTGACAAGTTGGGGATATATTGATAAAAGGCTATAGGGAATTTTAGAGGAACTAATAATGGTTGGTTTAGTAGTACATTTGGGTTGGTTGATGGGTGTATGGTTTAAGTTATTAATGATAAAGTGTTTTTGGGTTGTTGATGGGTAGTCACCCTAGTGCTAATAGGGAGAAACATTTTTGGTATGGATAGTACCAAGTTTTGAAAGGGGGTTGAGTTTGGTATATTGGTTAAGCTAAAGGGAATGGTTGAAATGGGTGTAAAAGACACCACACTGGCTAAAGGGGTAAAAGTGACATGGGGTAAAGTTGAGCCAATGTTAGAGGTATTGGTTGGGGTAAGAGGTGTCTGAGTGGTGGTGGCAGATGGATGAATGGTAGAAGATGAATCTTGGCTAATAGAAGGGTGGGATGATGTAACACAAACCATGAGGTGGTGTGGCATGACATAGGGTGGATTTGTGGGAGGAACCAAAGTCATTAAAGTATGATAGGCTAAGGTATTAAGATAGTGTAGTAAAGCAATTAGATTATTTTCCAAAAAGGTGGAAAATTTTGGATCATCTTCAAGGATTATTGAAGGAATTGTAGTTGGGGGAGAATGGTACAGTGAAGCATGAGGTGATCTATCAATGTTTGAGGTATAATATATGGATGAGGATGAATAAGAATATGGTGGTTGGTTGTTTTGGTTTCTCACTTGTTGTCTAGTTAAGACCATATGAGAAATTTAGAAATGGATAACAAACATGTCACCTCAAACAATGATCAAACAAAGAAAATTCCAAAGTATATAAAGCATACAAAGTGAAATTAATCCTATGATTTATTTTGAATCACTTTTGGCTTATTCCTTAAGGAGAATGAAAGGGAAAATTATCTTATTAGTTAGGTAATAGAAGAGTCATCTAAGGATGGTTTTGGGTTAAGTTTTGGTGCTCAAATAATCTACACTAGATTGTGTGCATGGCCTAATAGTGGGGGCTTTCTCTCCACACTTCACGAACCTATAGCTGAGCTAGGCCACTTAGCCAATATATACCATTTGTCTAGAGTTTATAATCCACTAGAGAATGGAGTGGGTCCTCCCATTGGTGATGAAATCCAAGTTGGATCATCGAGTAGGGTAAGGTGATCCAAAGGGTGATGAAACCTTAATGGGCCTTGTCTCAAGTAAGTTTCAATGTTTATTTTGTGCAAGTGGTTTTTTAGTGTAACATACATGTGCTATAATTAATTAATAATGAATTTAACTAATCTAGGTGAGCTAATCATTAAGCAAATAAAACAATAGATGCACTCAATTTTAACCAAAAGAATTTTTTGGTATCTTTTCATGTAAATAAGGATCAACTAAAAATGCACTTAATGCAAGATGAAAATGCAACCTTTACCTAGGATTAAACTTCCTTATTTATTTTTTTAGAATTTTAGGAAGAAAAAGAGATAAAATTTCTATATTTTGAAATTTTAAAAATAATATAAATTAAAAATCATGAATTTTCACTAATACAACTATATGCCTAAAAGAACTACGAACCTAGAAGGGATGCCATCAAGCATGCCAGAATGTCTCCTACTATTTTTAACTCTATTTTTATTATTTTAGGAAAAAAGGAGAGAAATAATAGGTGAGGGGTGTGTGCCTAATAAACATTGTTCTTGTTGGTGACCAAATGAAGTGAGAGCTCCTTTCTAGTGAGGAAGGACTACCTATAATAAGACTGCACTAAACCAAATTATTTGTTAGATGAGTATAAAAGGTGGATTACCTAGCAATACTAGATCTAAGTGAAATCTCCCTTGGATGGCTGTCAATCCACTCCCCTAATGATAATTTTTTTTTGGAAATAGAAATAAAATATGATAAATGTACAAGAACATGAATTCTTATATAATTAAATAAATAATGTACCTATTCTATAGAAGATGTGGCATAGGGGGTCAATACCATGCACAAATATATAAAATTTAGGTCTAGGAAGGTATAAGAAGGGTTTGAAAATAGGTTATAAGTAGAAATAGGGGTCTGAATGGGTGAAAAGTGGAGAAAATAATAACATATTATTTTCATTAACAATGACCATCAGTGTTCAAGGTGATCAACAATGGTTGGGTATGACTGGTGATGGTTAGGTAAATGGAAATGATTATGGTGATTAGTGATAGTTACAACAACTAGCAATGATTTATTATGGGAAGTCTATGGGGAATTAAAATAGAGATGGGGATGAAGAAGCTAATGGGTAGAAGGTAGAGTGTGGACTATTGGGGTGAGGGGTGATGTGCAGGTGACTAGGTTAAGTCAAAAAGAGGTAGTAAGAAAAGAGAATGCTAGAAACAAAAGAAATAATACCTAAATGATGTAAAGTACAAACCAATGACCATTTGAATGAAATTGGGTAGCATAATAGTACTCCTACCTTCAAAAGTCACACAGGTAGAGCTTTGGGATGCTAAATGACTACATAAAGAAAACAAAATAGTTTGAATGAAAATTTTTGGATCCCAATATCCTCTAAGAGCCCTATATTTATAGCATAAAACTACCAAGTAAGGAGAGAGAAAGTTTTTAAGCTGGGTCAAGATAAATATGCCAATTTAGAGGAAGAAAAGCTATGAGGTGTACATGGGAAATTTTCTATTTTTCCCCTGTAAGCTCATCCTACAATTGGATGTGTTTTTTGTTTTATAGGGTTTGGGTTCTAACCATTTATGGTTAGGCCAACCATCGATGATTAGGCCAACCATTAATGGTCGATCCCCTAATTAAAAATGGTTAGAAATGGACCAAAGGGTGATGTTTTCCAAAAATTCTTAAAGAATGACTAGGTGCATCTGATAAGTGTAAAGGGGCTTGGGATAGCTAGGTGAATAGCTAAGGTAAATAATTATTCAATGGTATTGTGACATCAAAACTAGTCAAGGGGATGTTCTCGAGTGTCTACACTTTATTTTACAACCACATGAAAGATTATGTTGTCAGCTAATTGAGCTAGGAAAATACCTTATTGCTTGAATATTTACTTGTAAGGACCACAATTACTTTATACATGTTGGATAAGGCATTCCTATGATAGATTTGATGTTTTAAGTTTATAATTCAATGCATATTTTAGATATTATATATCATATTAATTTTATTGATGTAAATCTAAATAGACATTTCTTAGATTTAATCACACATTAAATTTCCATAGTTTCTAAAGTATCTATCATAAGTCTATAGTGTGACTCTATCAATTTTTTAATTTTATAAGTAATTAATCCACACAATATTATATATTCTTATGTATATAGTCTTGAAAAATGAGTGGCATAGCTCACGGATACGTGGTCCTTACATTCTTTAAACTAAAAGGCATGAATACATAATAAAATGTTCCCCAATGTGATAACCAAAGTTTTTACTTGGTATACATGATTTATATTTATTTTATTGTATCTATAAAACCCAACCATAAATGATAACATTTCATAATTAGTGATAGATTCAATAATCATATCAATTTTTGGTAATGTATAATCATATTTGGGGCATGCCTTACTTATATCAAGATAGTATTTGTAACATCATCTCTATTAGTATTTATACTTGGTAAAATGTTAGAGACCCATTTAGGATAATCAACTACTCAAACAAAACCAACATCCAATTTTTTTGAATTTCATTCTTGATTAACAAGGCTACTTTTGGATGTTTTTTCTAATTTTTTGATTAACTGGATTTATATTTGGGTATAGTAATATGTTATTCATTAAAATCAAAGGATTTATTCTAGGCATATCTTTATAATCCCAAAAAAAAAAAAGATAATCATGTAAAATTTGCTAAATACATTTAGCTTTATCAATATTTAACATGACCATGAGAAGTATTGGTTGTGGATATTTATCTATTATATATTGATACTCTACCATCTCTTAATTAATTAGAGTTGATTTTTATTCCATTTATGGTGTTATAGGAATGTTTTTTGGACTATCTACTCTAATTTGGACATTAGTGTCTTTAATTTCTTCAAATTATGTTTGAGTGGTTGTTGAATGAGGAAAACTATTATTATGATAGAAAGAAGGAATTTTAAGATGTGTTTTGAGGTAATAGGATAGATTTATAATTTTAAAATTAATATAGTGTTCAAATATATAAATTTTTATTGTCTCTCATATCAAGGTATACCAACTATAATCCATATGTGTTATGAACTTCTTGTGTTGGATCAGGCTCTGCTTTTGAATAAATGTGTATGAATAGTGATCAATGTAGATTTTCCCTTATTATATTTTTATTATTCTTATATTTAACCAAGTCCTTGTTGTAATTTTTGATGAAATTCTTGAATGGGGTCAAAAATGCCTTATGCATGAGTTCCCATCCTTATCTTGCATATCCCATTTTTTGTAAATATTTAAGCCTAAAACCATATTAAATATAGTCTACTAATGATGATTCCATGGGGGAATAATAAGAAATATGGTTGTATGTGAGGAATGTAATGATCCTCAAGATGGGTTAATGAATAATACTTGAATGGTTATTGATTCAAAGGGAATGTATATATGTATCCTTGATGGTTGAACTTAAACATGCATTCAAAGTAGATGGAACTAAATTCATATCACATATCTGTGGTTTCCTTAAAATAATATTATAATTAAGGTCATTAGGAATGAGTTAATAAGCTATAGCTATCACACAAGGACCCACAATTATATTCAATGTAGTTTGTCTGAGTAATTTTCATGGAATATTATCAAATCATCAAATGTTATAAATGAATAAATAAGGTCTTATTCATTTTTACCAAGTAAGTTTGATAATGATATGTTAAAAATATTTAATCTTGACCCATTATCTACAATAAATATTTTAAAAACTTTATTTTATATATAATATTGAATATGTAAGGGTAGATGTTAATCTATGATATGATTTGGAGTTAGGTCATCATTTTAAAACTAAATAATTTCTTCCATCCATCATAAATTATTAATAATATAATCAAACATAATGTGGTTCTTCATAAATGGGTAAAATTATGTTACGTAATGCTTCATAAGGCATATATGTATAAATAGGTGCTATTTGGAAAAAATATGAATTTCAAATATTAGCATGAGTATTATGTAATTGATAAATAATATCACAATTTTTAGGTTAATGGACTTGTCTTATGGGAGGTAGATGGTCTTGAGGATGAA
>JARHVA010007511.1:575000-577500 GCA_037957365.1 Torreya grandis
TAAGGACTTAGTTTTAATACATGCATACACACACACACACACATATAGAACCATATAACAGTTTTTTGAGTTTCAATGGAGTATGTAGTGGTCTACAAGGCATTAATTCCAATAATAAAATGTATATAAAATGATAAGACCAATGGACATGTTATTTATTCCAAATATCTTATTACAAAAAATACCATAAACTGTAGAGAGGTCCAAGGAAACCTACTCTGATACTAATGTTAAAAACTAGTTGAGATTACTCTCAAAATAACTTGGTCAAACATAAAAATATATTTTATTCAAAATAGCTTATTAAAATATACAGTGTTTTATTCTCATAAAATGAAGGATTAAAAACTCATCCCTAATCACAAAAATAAATTTAACCTATATTCTAAATATTCTCCCACAAGTTGATCTTTTATGAGTTGTTTTGTCTCACGTACAAATCATTTTATTCTCACAAAATTACATAATTGAATTGTTAATAAAACTGAACACATATAAAAACAAACTCATATCACAATATAATAACACACATATGAATCACTAAGACTTAGGAACTGCTCTACTACTTGCACCTATGTCTATTGATAGGGCTTATATATTGTAATCTTGTTATTTCTGCACAAATGTCATTATTTTCCTTGTATTTACCTTGAAAACCCAAGAGTATTTTTGAGAGATTGAATCTTGAAAAAAGAGAGGGGGAGTGTAACGGTCTAAGATAACCCCAATTAACCCCTTGGTTATTGAAATCTTCCTACATATATAGATATGCCAAGGATGGAATCAAACCACACATAGTTCTCCTAACTGGAGTGATTTTGAAATTATGTTCATTAAATATATTTATTTAGTTATAAATTTGAATATGATACTTGAAAATGTTAGCTCTTGGCTTGATTTTAAATGTTTTATAATTAAATTGAGACTCCTCCTAGTGATAAATATTTAATTTGGGATGAATATGGTATAATTGCTCAATGTGTAGTAGTATAAAATATAGTTGTTAATTAGAAATAAAGTCCCTTTAAAATGATATTTTAAATTTATTATATAGTGAAACATTTGAAAATTTTCCTCAAGCTAAACTTAATAAACATATGGGAAGAGCCATAAGAATATTTTAAATTTATAAACTAATTGTTAAATGGTGTAGGGACAAGGATGCACTAAGTGGTTAGGTGCACAACAAAAAACTTATCTACCTAAAGTGGACCTATCATAGAAAATTATGGACAACTAATTTGAGGTGGGAATAATATAAGAGATGATATAATATGATTTTGACATCAATTTTGAGATTATGAGTAGTAGTGATAATAAACTAAAGTGTCCACTATACATATATATAAATGGCTTAGAGGGTGGATAATAAGAGTAATGTATTTGGGAATAATTCAAGAAGTTTAATATATGTTAATAATTAACATTTTCAAGTACCTGTGATAATATTTAGGTATTATAGGAGGAGAAAAATATAAAAATATAAAAGATTAAAATATCTATAATACCATAATAAAATGAAAAATATCTATCAAAATTCAAATCATAATAAAATATGTGATAATATCATTAGAATGATCCCTATCCCAATCAAAAATCAAAATATGTATTTGGGTGCATGATAGAGTTATGATCCATTGGGATGTGTTAGACAAGTAGACTAGGGTAAGAGGTCTCATACTTATCTATATCATTCTGATACCACTTACTCTATCATACAAGTCCCCACTCCTCATGGTAGACCAAAATATATGTAAGGGTTATATAAGAACATGGAACATAATTTGGGGAGGTAGGATCCTTTTTTTTTTCATTGTTATTATCATTAATGAGATGATCTTCATACTTCACTAGTTATCCCAAGCTTACACTTGTTAGGTTGAGTTCTCTGGGTTCATTTATGTTGAAAACACTTAGTCTTTCCAAACTGATTACAATTTCTAGTTTATAGTACCATTTTTTTTCTTTAATGATTCCCTTTTTTCCTTCCCTCCATTATTACCAATTGATATAAAGGTTTATTTCTAAATATCTATAGTTTCCTAAATTTAATATTCTTCATTTCTTGTAGATAGGTTAGCATTATGATAATTCTAGTGTTTAGAGGTTACTCCTTAAACTTTTTAGTTTTGAATAAAATCTACATATTTGAGTTTTTTGATATTCTCTCTCAGTCATTGCCTTATCTTTATAGGATTTATCTTACTTATTGTTGGGAAATTGAGTTTTTTATGTAATTTTTATGTGCCATTTGGTCTCGTTTATCCCACTCATGATTTCATGTTTCACTTTTTTATGGACGCCTAGTTGAATTTATAATTTGCATGCTATACTTTATATAGTTGAATCATATTTTTCCATATATTATTCAAATCTAATTTATCCTTAGCATTTTGAATTGCCAAATTTTCTTTATTATTATCTACTTCATTGGATATTTTGGTTCTAATTTAGTCTTATTATTCCCAACTTTCCAAAAAAATTGAGTTTTAAAATTCTC
>JARHVA010007511.1:582500-597500 GCA_037957365.1 Torreya grandis
TATATTAGGGATTATTTATATCACATAATGTGAGCTTCGATGATATATAAATTTATATGTGTTACTCATATATGCTACATGATTCATACACATATAATAAAGTGAGCTTATCCTTTTAAGGTAAGGTGACTACTAGATTCCTCTCCCCTCACTCAAAATTGGGGGGTTATATTAGTATGGTTAGGTCATATAGACATTAATACACACATATATATTTGGAATAATTTTATACAAGTTACATGATTCATATATACACTTGGATTAGAATATTATACATTTGGCACATACTTTTATAGGTTTGGGACAATGTTTCTCATATTTGTGACATATATTATACATAATTATAGAAAAGAGGTTAAATTTTGATAGATAATTCATATTGAGACACATTATAGGTGAATATTCCATGTAAGCACACTAAAAATTGAAAATATGTATTCAAAACATTTTACCAAGAAACACCATTTTGAACCTTTCCTATCTATATAAGTTTTATCCTTTGAGAATTAAGGTTGAGATTATATTCCCTTAAAAAAATTATCATTACTTCCCTTTTGTAGGTTGAGTTAGTTATACCACTTAGCTTATCTTTATTATACATTCCCTTGAGTTGTGTGATTGAGATTTAGTGGTCTTAGTGGCAATGTCACAACTCACCCTTGCACTAAATTGGGGGCATAATTACCCTCAAATTTTCCCTCTTAAAAATATTAATGTTTTAGGTCTAAACATCTCTAATATCCAATGGTTCATAAGGAATAATCTTTACCAAAACAAAGTACTACAGAACAACATGGATTCATCAATACACAAGTGTACTACTTCATTGATCTATTTATCTTTCAATCATTTTGATTATTTAGTTTTATATTACATGAACCAATTTATATTGTAACATGATCTTAGTTATAATTCATACACCAATAACAAACTCACCAGGGTTCAAGCAAAGGCAAGTCATGTTGTACACATTTATTTCCTTTAAAATAGTGATTTAATCCTTATGCATTAATACATTGGGGGAAAATAGATAATAAAATCTAATTATATATAGCATCTCAGTTTTTTACTCTTAAAAAATACCAATCAGGACTCTACCCTTTAGCTCTAGACCTTCCTGCTACCAAAAGGCTTGCATTTTCCATCTTATGGATTGACCCTATCATTTTGATGAAATAAATCATTTGTACACTCTATAAAAATTAAAGCATTTTTTATGTCCTTCACTGTCAGTTATAGACCTTCAAAATCTTTCTACCCTATCAAATACTTGTATTTTACATAGGGACACTAGCATCGATGCGAGTGTCTAGTTTCCTTATATAGTGCTCATACTTCAAAAGTCATATGATTTTCAAATATTTTGAAACATATGGGTTGGACTATTTATATTATCTAAAAATTCCATGATATATTTTAAAAAGGTGTGATGTAAATAAAAATCAAATCCTATTCTTTTTTTATCTAGCAAATTCCAAGTAAGCACCTATTCAAACTCATTCAATGAATTTCACAATTGAGTTCTACTACCCTATTCTTCCCTTTTTCTATATAAATCATAAAAGTAATAATATTATAGGTTTTAAACATTCACATAGTATCTCATTAGTAGTATTTATCAAGTTAATATTTAAATCATTGCATGCCCTTGTATATGGCATATTACACCCTTTTACCCATGCAAATCCACACTTAGGGGATACTTACATATGTCTAATGCCCTCCTTGGAGTATTGGCTATGTATAAAATGCTCATTAAAAAAGGGTTACTTGATGTCATCTTGAATTTGTGAGCCCACTAACCCATTTTTTCAAAGTGACATAGCCTAAGGTGAATAACTAGGGTTTTAACTATACATAATAATATAGAGCCTACATACATGATCCCTATATATAAACAAAAATGTGATATAATACCATAGCAGGTCTAGGTAGTTTATTCAAAATACCTAAACATATTGAACATTAATCCACCTATTTCTATACCTAGACATATCAGATCCACCTATACATCTAAAAACCAACTAAGTATTATTTATTATTTGTGTTTCAATTATAAAAGTATCATTTGTAATTTTACTTTCCAAATTTGGTAATTTTCTAGATTCAACATATTGTGTTATTTGAATTAATTTAATTGGCTTGCTTTAGAAAACTTTTATTCATCCATTTGATTAAGACAGTATAAAAAATTTAACCCTAATTAAAACATTAAAAAGAGTTAAAATGTGGGGAAGCATGTGGTGAATGGTGTGGAAATATTATGGGGAATGATGTGAGGGAATGGTGATTGAGAATGAGCATAAAGGGGGATAATTTCTAATCAAATAATATTTTGTAATAATATTTTAATACAAAATAGTATGGGATATGATGTGGAGAATGGGTTGTGTAAAATTTATGGAATGAGGTTTTAATTGGGTGGTAAAAAATTTGGGAACGTGGTAGAAAATTGTATGAGAATGTGGTTCTAAATTTTGAGGAAATGAAATGAGCTTGGAAATTATTTGGTGAACCAGATTTAAGAACATGGATGATAGGGGGATCATGTTTTGAATTTTATATGGGAAATGGGGTGGGAAAAAAATTTAATGGTTTTTAAACAAGTAATGGAGTGGGTAAAATTATTATGGAGTAATATTTTAACAAGGTACACTGTAGAGAAAAGGATGAGGAATGGTATATTTATACATATAAGGAATAGTGTGGTGAATGGTGTAAGAAAAATGAGTTGAATGGTGTGGGAATGGTATTAAAAATAATGTGGATAATTTTTATTGGGACAAATGTTTGAGAATGGCATGGGTGAATGGGGTTGGAGAACTATCATGCATGAGGGAGGGTTTCCAAGGGAATGGTATTTTTTAATGAACTTTGATTAAAGAATAATGTGGTGAACTAGTAAGGTAACACGGATGGGATAAAATTTTAATAGGGAGCAAATACATTTTTAAAAATGTGAAAAATAATATGGTGTGAAAATGGGGTGGGAAATGCAGTGGAAAACTAGGTGGGAATGGGGTGGGAGAAAGTGTGGGAACTAGTGTGGTGAACTATGTGGAAAAAAGGTGGAGAATGGTTTAGGAATGGAATGGTGAATGATGTGGTAAAGGGTATTAAATAATTTATGGATTGTCATGGTGAAAATTTCATGAATCAGGTGACAAATAATACGGGAATTTTTTTGGGAAATGGTGTGGGATAGGTGATGGTTTATAGGGGAATAGTTTTTTGATAAAATATTTGAATGGGGGATAGTTTATATGGGAATTGGGTGGTGAAAAATGTGGTTATTTATGGTGGGAAATG
The DNA here is from genome assembly GCA_037957365.1 of Torreya grandis. Lineage (NCBI taxonomy): Eukaryota > Viridiplantae > Streptophyta > Pinopsida > Cupressales > Taxaceae > Torreya > Torreya grandis. Next base: position 585,810 of record JARHVA010007511.1, read on the forward strand.
GTGTTGGAAATTTTATTTGAAATATAAATAGTGTGGTGAAAATTATGGGGAACAGAGTTTGGAATGGAGTTTTAAAAAGGAATGTAGTGGGAAAAATTATTTGGGAATAATAATTTAACAAGGAATAGTATGTAGCATAGGATTAGCCACAAATGCAAGATGATGTCTAATTAAAAATTATTATAGAATAATATTTATGAATAAGGAATGCTATGTGGAACATGGTGTGGAATGAGATGGGGAACATTTCTGAAATTAGAATATGAAATTGTGTGTGGGATGTTTTTTGGAATGGTGTTTGAACAAGGAATAGATTGAGAAAAAATCTTTAGGAATAATATTTTACCAAGGAACTATTTGATAAATTTCATGGGTAAATGTTTTGGGAATGGTATATGGGTTGGTATATCTAAACATATACAAAATGGTTTAGTGAATGGTGTAGGAATAGGGTGGAGAACAATGTTCAGAATGGAATGGGAGGCATTGTGGAAAAGTTTGTGGTGAAGGATATGATATTGATGATATGGAAAAATGTGTCTTATAAATCCATGGGTAAATAATTTTGGTGAATTTTATAGGGTAAAAACATTATAGAATGGGTATAATGGGGGATGCTTTACAAGGGAATGGTATTTTTCAATGAGCTTATAACAAGGAACAATGTGGGAAATGAGGTTTCAATTTGGTTGAATAATATAGATGTAATGAGGTATGAAATGATGTGGGAACATTCTATAAGATGGTGTGATAATGAGGTTATTATCAATTATAGAATTGATGTTTACAATATTTATTTTTTTAACATTATTAGGGATTAAAAAATTAGGGATTGCTTCAGTATGAAGAATTATAAAATAATGTATTTCCACATTATTATGGATTATGAATTTAGGGAATTTAAAAAAAGGTTTAAAATTTTTAAGGTTTTCTACAATATTAGGGATTATGAAATTTGGATTTATAAAATCTAGGTTTGTTGTATTATTAGGGATTATGAAATATGATTTGTTACATTATTAGGGATTATATAGTTAAGCTTTAATAACTTCAGGTTTTTTTATTATTAAATATTGTGAAGAATGATTTTCATAATTGTGTATATTAAACTAAGGTTTATTTCATATATTTTTCTCAAATAATTTGATTACATGATGTAAGCATGCATATAAATTTATAGTTAATTAAATTAGGTTTTGATGTATTATAAGGTAATAGGAAATTAGTGTTTTCTAAATTATCAAAAATTACAATGTTTGGGTTTGCCAAAATGAGGTTTATGAAAATATTATTGATGAATAAATTTTTAAATAAGTCACATGCATTATTTATGCTTCCACATTTAGGGTATATTAAGTTAGGGTCTTATGTATTATTGGGTATTATAAATTTCAATTTACACAATTAGGGTTTTTTATATTTCTATGCTTTAATAAATTAGCACTTATAAAATTAGGTTTTGTTACATTATTAGGAATTACAAAATTAAGGCTTACAAAATTAGAAATTAATACGTAATTAGGGATTCAAGATAAGTAATTATGTATGTCATAAACTTGGCATACATGGTTGTATGAAAATAGAACATAAGTGATTCTTCTTAGGCTAGGGTAAAATAACAAGGACCTAAATAAGAATATTTCACAACATTCAATTCTAAGGAACCAAAATCATACAAATTTTAATGCAGACCACACTCCTAGTGATGATGGATTTTTATTTCCATATCTTATTATAATGGAATGTAAAATATTAAAAATAAGATATATAACAAGTGCAAATGAATACATATACTTCTTGTACTATAGGTAATTATGTTAAGATGCCTAGATCAAAATTTAAACCATGTATTTTGTAGAATAACGATTATTATATGTGTATAATATGATACATACCATGGGAATCATAGATTTAATTAAATAATCTAAACTCTAATTGTTATCTACCAACTTGCCTTTGCCTTCCAAATAACATTCATTTATCATTAGATTTGATTATCTTATTTATCTTTTTTTCCACTTTCATGATTGTTACAATATAAAAATTACCTAATAATCTCCCCTGTGAATGAAAAGGGGGCATTTTATGCTCCTTTTAAGTTCAATATTTATTTTTCTTATATATATATGGATTGCACTCTCATATAATTGTAAAATTGATGGATACTATAAATATTTAAATCATGATAAACATACCACATGCTACATCTAGAAAAACCAACTTCAACCTCCTTAGAATCCATGTCCACCTTTGAAAAAAAATACATGAAATTCATAGTATCCAAAATTCAAAAAAAATCCCTTTGTAAAATGTTCACACTCTAATAAATATTTTATTTCTGAGATCATAATTTTATTATCAACCATATATTATTAAATATATTCATTTCCATTTGAATACCCCCATCCTCCATACAATGGAATATATGGGATAAAATTGGCAAGAAGCCTAGGTAGTATCATGTACCAAAGTGAGTTATGATTAAATAAATACATAATCCTAGGTGGGATTATGTACCAAGGGACCATTATTCAAGATGATCCATCCTTTAGAGACTATAAAAATAGTGAAGGAAATGTTTCCTCCACATAAATTTTATTACAAATTAAGAGTTGATTTTTTATTTATCGAGAAACATATCATGTATAGCATCATGTTGTTTAACCTAATTTTATGTTATAGAAAAAGGAATAATTTATTTTTAATTAAATAAATATAATAATGTACAACTAAAATACATGTTTCAAATCTATATAAGATGCTACATAATGGAAACAATCCCAAGTGTCACAAATATGAGCTAAAACAAGAAATAAATTGAAAAATAAGTTAATAAAATATCAAACCTTGATTATTTATCATATATGAATATGTACTCTAATTATGTTGACTATATTGGACCTAATAGTAAATTTATATACTAACATAATCCTCTAATATGAACCCATACCTGTATGGGCCTATCATGTGTAAGTCTAACCACGACAAGCCTGACCACTTAAATTTTGTATTTATGATACTAGGTGTATACTTTTGTCTCTAGGTGCCTCTCTATGACATTAATTATGCCTATATGCCACTAGGTACATATATTTATGGTTTTAGAGTGTGGGTTTTCTTATGCCCATTTGTTGTGTATTGTTAATTAGGACTGTACATTCACTTCATATATGTTTAGGGTAAAATATACTATGTGGATGAATGTTCAGTTTGGCCTATCTTGCACACTCCAAAATAAATAAAAACTAACATTGAAAATGACCTATCACACACACCTAGAGTTATACCTTTACATTGTTTTTTTGATGTGTAAATGGAATAGTTCAAGTAATGGTTTCAACCTCATATTCCATAGAAGTGATTAATGTAATTACCCTCCTTTAGCACAATCAAATTTTTAAATAGACTAAGATGGATAAGTTTAAAAAATGTGTATGATTTGATTCAATTAGGTATAAATTGAATGGATAATATTATCTCTAGGATTTACCCTTGGTGTAGTGGGGTGTCAAATGTTTTCCTCCTTCTCTCTATCTATTCTCTTCTCTACTAATCTCCAATCTTTTAAATGTCTTGAAAAGACCTTGTATTTGTATGATAAAATATGATGATTCATGTGTGTCTACTATTTTTTTATAATACAAATGGGAATGGTTAAGGCTCATGACCAATTATAATAAAGATATGGAACTAAAAATCTAAAAGAGAAACTTATATGCGTACTAGTTTATCTAGGATAGTACATACATGGGTTTATTTAGGAGATAAGTCAAGCTCTATTTTCAAGGTAGTATTGGATAATGGATAAGATATAGGTTATATGTATAAAAAAATAACTTTTGGAGAAGTTTTAAGATTATCTTAAGCTCTATGCATCAAATATAGACTTATATGGGGTTGGGTCCATCCTAAAAAGGGTTAAACATAGAATTTTTTTAATTTAACACTCTAAAAAGGGTTAAAATTTACAATTTTTCCAAATGCATAAAATTAGAAATAAAATAAAGAATAAGGGTTTTTTTTCCAAAATTGGGTGTATACACATGTTAGGAAAATACTAGATACAATGGATTAAAGTCACTTCTTCCTCCTTGTACAATCCCACACATATTTTTTCATGAAATTACTTTTTTTTGATAATATGATGATAACCCTCATAATTATCATCATCTCCTATAAAACAAGGTTAAAATAGTATTTAAATATTAAATGCATCTATCTAAAAAATGTTGAGATTTATCAATATTGAGATGTCTATATTGGATTTGTCACATATTTTTTCCCATTGAAGGGTTTCACATTGATTAAAAAATCCATTACCTTATTTGAAAATTTCATACTAACTAGAGATACATGGAATCAAATTAGTTTCACTACTATTACACTACATGAACATCACCAAAAATTTACATTGTAAGTTATGCCTATCAGCATAAAAACCAACCATCACACCTTTGTATCATATTCCTAAAAATATATTTCAAGTGCTAGTACTCTTGGATCACATATGAATTCTAATGGACCATATTCTTATTATATCCTTACATTTTAATAAAAACTATTTGGTCTCTTATAATCTCATTTTTAGTCCATTATAAATTAAATCCACTCCAATAGTGTTTTGACAACTTTGAGCATGAGTGATTTGCATTATTTCTTAAGCTAGTAAAAAATGGTTGGATAATTTGGGGTTATAATAAGATGAATCAAAATTTATTCATATCCCAAATTTATGGGACTAAAAGTATATATTTTTAGCCATTTATTATATTAGGCTACATTGGTAATTGATCAAAAACATTATAGACATGAAAAATAAATTATTATTAGTAAGTAGTAATTTGGTAATGAATTATAGGATGTCCTTTTAGAAAATATATATCAAGCCTAGATCTCAAATGATACATCTTGTTTTGGTTTATATTCTTGATAACCAATTAATTGATTTACTATTAACAAGTTAAATTAGAATAAATCATAAAATAGGTTTGGAATATGCACAACATTGTGAAGATTGCATTAAAGGAAATAAAGGATTTATCTTAAGAAGTGAACAATACTTTGTGTTATGTTAATTGTTATACATTTAAAAATAAGCATACTATTATCTGCGGTGACAACATTTTATTTTTTAATAATGGAAATTATTCTTCCAATGGTGTCCTATGACCTCTAAAAAAATAAACCAAAGTCATTGTCCAGTAGCTCATATTTTCCTTTCATTTAAAATATATTAGTAATTATATTTAGTTCTTATCTCTTATTTTTTCCATTTTAATGATTTTTTCCATGGAAAAAATACCTAATAATTTCCCATGTTTATTAAAATTAGTCATTTTAGACTCCTTTGAATTTCAATATTCAACTATCATATAGTTATATGGCTTAGTATTCTAGAACTCTCGTCTAGTTCGAAAAATTGATGCACAATGGTAATATTTCAATTATGAAAAATACATTGCATAATAATTTTTTAATAAAAAACTTTATCCTTCTTAGAATCCACATCCACATTTAAAAATTCCATGAAATTCATAAAATTTAAAAAAAAATCATTTTAAAATAGTGCACTCCAAGAATCCTTTATTTATAAACAAATTAAAAAACATATTATCAAATATCTATTATTATATCCATTTCCTTCAATTTTAATACCCCATCCTTATTACTATGTATTATTTTATCTCATAATGGTACTAAATATAGGCATGATCATGTACCATTGTGCGAGATCCTTAAACAAATAAATACCCAATGTGGGATCATGTACTAAAGGGATCTTATTCAAGATGAACCCTCACTTATAGAAAGAAACCACAGTGAAGTATATGCTTCCTCCACACCACTTTGGCTAAAAATTAAATGTTTATTTTAACTTCATTGATAAAATATATAATGTATATCATCATGTTAGGGAAACCTTGGATTTAATGGATGAAACTCATTTCTTCCCCATTATAAAACATAACTTATATTTTTGCATGAAAGTAAAATATAAGTTTGTAAATATGTTAGTAACCCTAAAAATTACCACCACCACCTTGAGAATAAGGGTAAATCAGTATAAATATATTAAATACACATATCTTAAAAGTGTCAATATGTATTAATATCAAGACATCCATTTTAAAATTTTCACATTACATTGATTAAATTTTTTATTACCTTCTCTTTAAGTTTATTTTTGAATCGAGGTATATGGACTAAATATAGTTTAAAAACTATTCAAATCCATAGAGATCACCCCTAGATACCATTTCAGGTTACACTGATCAACATACAAAAGAACCATTCACACTTTCTAATCCTATTTATAAACATATACTTTAAATGATAGTAATCTTGCATCACCATTGAATTATAATGGAACTTATCATTGAGATAGCCTTGAATTTGAGTAAAACCTCTTTAACATTTTATATTCTCATTTTTACCACATTAAAAGTTGAAACCACTAAAATAATGGTTTTAAAATTTTGGGAATGAGGAATATTGATGTCAAATCCCAAATTAAATAAATAGTTTGTGAATTTGTTAGCTAAAATTGAATCTTTCAAAATAGGAAATAATGTAGCAAATCCAAAATAAATGCATCAAGATTTATGCATCTCATTTTTTTTCAAATATATAAATTTAATATTATTGTATTAATTTAAAATAATTAAGCATTCATTAATTTAAGTTAAAAAAATTAAACCTTAATTTATTTATTTTGAAAATAATTATTTATTGATTTATTAAAATATTTAATATATATATCTAAGAAATGTGTATTAAATATATCTAAGATATTAAAATATATTAGTAAAACTAAAAAAAAAAAAAACTTTTAAAACTAAAGCTTTATGTGTGTGTTTGTGTGTGCACATGTTCACACACATAGATGTGTGTGTGTGTGTGTGTGTGTGTGTGTGTGTGTGTGTGTGTGTGTGTGTGTGTGTGTGTGTGTGTGTGTGTCTATGTGTTTTTACATATATGTATGTATGTATATGTATATACATAAATACATGCATATATGTATGTATGTGTTTGTGTTTGTATGTATACACATGTGTGTGTGTATTTGTGTATACACAGACACACACACACTAACATGAAATTGTAGCAAACTAAACTAATTAAAAAAATTATAAAACTAGGCAAATTGAAAAATATAAAAATAAAAATATAATAAATCTAATCTAAAATTAAAGAAATAAAAATTAAACTTTTGAAATAGAATATTCCATCATATTTCATGTATGAATTAATAACAAATATTAAAAAAATACACAAAGATGAGATTTTAGAGAAATTTTGAATCAATAAAGTAGGAAACATAGTGTGAAAATGAAGATGGAAGGGAAGAAGTAAATGCAAAAAAAAATGGAAGGGAGGAAGAAAGGAGAAAAAATGAGATTTAAGGGAAGAAGCGAAGAAAAATAATTATGGTAAAATTGGAAGTGATGAGTGCTTAATTATTTTTAATAATATTTAAAGTAACATGATTCATAAAGGGCATTAAAAATAAATCCATAAATTTCATTCATATTCTAATTTCAATAGATTTATCCACTTCAAATTTTTGGCATCTTGTTCTGCATGGGGTCTTAAACAATTTCCATGTTTAAAAAGGTTATTGAGTTTGGATTTACACCTATTTTTTTGGATTTTCACATGTTCACTTATCTTTGTGGTGACCTAAACACACACACACACACACACACACACACACACACACACACACACACACACACACACACACACACACACACACACACACACACACACACACACACTTTTGTGGTTCATAAATATTGTGTTTCATTTAACACTTAATTTATGAGTTATTCTTGGATCATTCCCATATGCAGTATGTTGATTATTTAATGTTTACTTATCTAATATAATGCATTCAATAGGGTTGAAATATTTTGGCTGAAGAATCCTTATACAAGGTCAGTTATTTTGATTTCCTTTCTTTTGAGGGCATGAAAATTTATGTTTTTCTATCAATAGATGTTCCATGATTTTTGGGAAGGTAATTTTGGCTTCATATTTTGAATCATTTTTAATAAATAATGGTAATTTTACCATGATATGATCCTTTATATAAATATATCAAACCAACAACACAAAGATAGATAATGCACACTATAATTAAAATAAAGATATTTTTTTCATTGAATTCACATAATCACATTACAAAGTATCATATGCCTCTTCAAGGATGAAACATCCTTTAATAAATTATCAATATAAAATATTAAATGGATACTTTTTACTCTTGTTCATACTCTTTATTTAAAATAATCTATTAAAAATAATTAATATTTCCTACACATGTGGGATAATGGGATGACTTATAGATCATTTGCACCCATGGTTTGATTAAAAACCTAATGCATATAAAAGAGTTTGGATAAACAGGTCCTAACATACCATTACTAATTAAAAAGTCTTTCCCCTCAAATATTGGGTTAAGGAAAAAAATTTCAATTATTGTAAGGGTTCTCACATTGTGTCTTATAGTTTCATGAAGTGCCACTATACCAAAATATTTATGAAATCATGAATGTAAAGTTTTCATGATCACATGTATAGGATACAATTAGGTTCCAATGGTATATATCCTTCAATATTTAGCTAAGGTATTGAAAAATAAAATTAAAAATGTTGACTAATTACATTATTCAAACAAGATAAATAAGAAAATGATGGACCTTTGAATAAAAAATTAACTCTAGCTTGTTTCTGACATGACCAATATATTGGAGGAATAAAAGAAATATAATGTGGGTGATACTTTTTAAAAAAACCTTCATATTCAAATAGGACTACATATAAGGTTGTAGCTAAAGAAAATCCATGTCCTGTGTGTTGACACAATGTTTATAATGGTGTTGATTGACATTATGCTTCATTTGGTTTTTTATTTTTTAAATGGTGTCCTTGAGAGTTTGAACGATATATTTTCACATGCTAATTTTGTAATATAATTAATATACCTTATAACTTCATAGGTTGTATGTTAAAATAAATGGTCGTCATTTAACTTAGAGGGATTCGTATGGTGTCATATTTTTTATAGTGTGATATGTGGTATTGTACTACCTTTTTGTGAAGAGTAAAAATTTAACCCAGTGTTGTTGTTAATGTGAGGAAAAAAAGTATAGATACGTATCTATGAATTTTTTGACTATTTTTTTTTATAAATGGTAGACTAATTTCATTTTAATTTGGTTATTGTATCATTGTAAATGTTAATACCACAAGTTTCTAGTAAAAATGGGATCATGGTAAAAAATAATGGAAGCATGTATCCCAAGAGGTGGAATATCTAATCAATAAATATTTGGATGGTGGTGGAGGAAATAAGAGATGTGCAAGGGAATAAAAAGTGGGAATACTTAGAGATAAAATCCACCACCAAAATAATAAATGATTCTCATCCTAAATTTGGTGTCCTTTAAATAAATTTCATGTAATATTTCATCCATATAGTGATGGCAATAGGTAATGGTTGGATTCTCTTGGGGTCTTCAACATTTCACCTTTATTGCACTAACAAATCTTGCATTATTCTACAAATTATTTTATGTCTTGTTTAATCCCCTCCTAAAAAATTATCATTAACCCATTAATATGTTTTTGTAAAGTGTGAATGGCCAATAGATGGTGGTACACATAGTTATAGCATAATTTTCATTTATAACATTGATTTAGGAACTATTAAAAAATGACTTTTGTGTTACAAATAGTGTCCATCCTAAGAGTAATCTAGCCTAGAATAAGGATTAATTGGCACTTGTTAGATGATACACTAATTTTTTGTATCTTTGTGTCACTCTTATTTGACCTCTTACACCCAATTTGAAATGTGTAGTGATAGTTTACACATAGTTCTCATCTTCATACTTTTAGAACAATGCATCTACAAGAACATTTTCCTTACCTTTATTTTTCATAATCTCATATTTATAGCCCATAATGGATTTATCACCCACTTATATTTCCCATGAGAATATATTTTTCTTTTCAATATGTATTTAAGACTATGATGATCCATTTTGATGAAAAAAGGTATGCCTACAATGTATGGGTGTGACTTATTGACTGCATGAAGTATGGAAAACATTTATTTCTCATATATGATTGGTTGAAGTTTATATTTATAAGTGAATTATTTATAAATTTTTAGGTTTTTCCTTATTTAATTATGATTACTCAAATACCACTTCATGATGCATCCCTTTCAATGACAAAGGGCTTAGATAAGTAGATCATAGTGATAACTGGTTTAGTATATTTGACTTAATTTATAAATTCAAAGGCCTCTTATACCACCTCTAACCAATGAAAGTATCAACATGGAAATTAGTGGAACTAGAGTTTTACCATAGTAATTGATGAAATTTTGATAATATATTGTGATGCTAAAAAAATATATGAAGGCTCTTATGTGTTTTGGGTTTAGTCAAATTTTTCATAGCCTCAAATTTTCATGGATTCAATTTGTATCCTTACTCAAATATTATGTGCCCTAAATACTCATTTTTTGGTAAAAATATAACTTTTTTAGATTTAAAAAATTGGTATTAGATACATGATAATCTTAATTTTGACCAATCATTAACATTTATGACTTGTGAATACACAATAATATCTTTCTCACATTCTCTCCTAGCCATTCATATGTCTATAGGCTTGAAATTCATAATTCATTATCATTCACATGTAAAATATCCCTAGTCTATTCCTAAACTATTAACTATCCTATGCATATTATTCATGTAGGTTTTATATACACCAAATAACCTTAGGAGGTAACATCTGATATTTTAGGATCAGTGAAAAAGATTCACTCCAAGGCATAATTTACATGGTATTGGGTTTCGTAAACAACCTAGTGGTGTAACAATAGTGATGAGAGTAGTTTTTGACTTTATATGGTTTAGATATGATGTGAGTCTATACCTACTTAAAATGGATGAATGGATGGTGAATCTAACTTAAGGTGGGCATGATAAAAATAAAACAAAAAAATGAGAAGGTTAGGATATAAAATAAGGTTTGTGAGTCAAAGTTATATGAAACCTTTCTAAACTATATCTTGAACTATGGGTTGGAAAATTAGTCATAAAATCAATGCTTAATGCAAGTTACTATTATCATAAAAAATAATCAAACAAAATTAAGAGTCTATGGAAATGAAATACAATAAAATTTAGTTTACATAATCAAAGGTTGATGCATTTTTAATATTTTAGGTGCACATATACAAAGGGAGATTATGATTATTAAACAAAAATAATTAAAATTAGTTATTTCACAATATGAATAATTATATCAAATAACACTTATACATAACCCAAAGATCAAAATACAAAAAGAATGGAACTTATTCATTGAATCATAGGTTTGGAAAAGAATAGGATTTACACATCAAGACAAATTTTTAGAACAATCTATACACTTTATTTTTTATCTTAATGGACAAAATTTTGTTTTGTTTGGAATCAGGAGGATAAAATTATACATAATCTTGGGGAAGGGTTGCCTCATCATCCAATCAATGTCTAAATTTACAATTATAAATATAAACTTAATGTGAATCATGAAAGTACATGATATAAATAAATTGATCAACCAAAACTATAGAAATACATATATTCTCAAAATATGATAGAGATCCAAATATTTCTTACAATA
>JARHVA010007511.1:602500-666643 GCA_037957365.1 Torreya grandis
CCCTTGGCTGGACATAATTTTGACTTCAAACAAGATCATATCCTTAGGAAAGATTATCAACTCCAACTTGATTTTTAGAATCACAAATCCAAGAATTTTACCAGATAGTAAATTCTATATGATATCCTATATAGTAGATGTGGTGATAGTAACTGTGCATTCATCCTATGAAAAACCATGGAAACCATCTCCATACTAGCCTAACAATATATGTGATGAGTTTAATATTCTTCATGTGTGCATATTTATTAATAACATGAAAAGGTTAACTGAGACATTATACCCCATGATATATCAAGAAATCTAGATATCTGACCCTATATACAAAACCATGTGAAATATGGGTGATTATTAGTTATATCTCGAGTGAACTATAATTAGGATTGAAGGAACTAGGTAACACCTTTTATACCTACCAAAGATTGTGCTTGATAAATTAATTGAGTAGTAAATATCTATTCAATTGGTTGATAACATTGACATTAAATTGAAGAGGGCTAAGAAAACAACCATCCACCCAAGCCCTTTCAGTATTGGCAAAATGTAATACACAAGGCAGGAACATATCAAAGTTATTGCAAATATTAGGACACACTATGAGTTTAAATATTCACCCTTCAAACACTAGGACCCTAGTAAAAATGTCAGAGAACATATCAAAAGATATTAAAGAAAAGTGTGAATCAACTATGGACATTAATTTTATGATCATGATAATATGTTCATGAATGTAGAAGATGATACTAAAGTATTTATAAGGATGCACAGGGTTCACATGTTCATGATTGTGGAACAAAAGATCAAATATGATCCTATTATCACTAAATAGGATGCTAAGAGGATTGAGAAGGAAGAATGGGTTTCTAAATGGACCTCCTCCACATGAAGAAGAAGAATAAATTTGAGAACAAATAGGTCCATCCATGGAAGCTTATATTAAATAAAAATATGGAACAACTCTAAGTTACCGTACATACATAGTTTATATTTATCCCCCCAATGAATAACTAAATATTAAATACTTACAAGTCCTAACAAATCATCTATAATTTTCTCCATGCTTCTTCTACCTTCATTGACCACAATATAATAAGTACATTTTCCTACTTTCTTATCACATATTTATATTATTCCTTCCCTAGGTCACCACCTAATATGACAATAACACCATCATTGGTAGTACCTCAATCCACTATATTTACATATTCACCACCCATCATTCCTTTAGTGGTCACCACTCTTCCCACTCCCTCACCATATGTTAACAATACAACCCCTTCATCTCCCATTCCACCTTTTATAGGGCCAACCTCTATTTATATGAAACCAATAATGGAATATATAATTAAGCCTAATGCCCCTCATATTTCACCTCAAAAGGTGTAATTGGAGGAGAAACAAGTAGTTGTTACCAAGGAAAGGGAAGAAATAATAAAGGTTGAATTGGGGTCAGACCCTGTTCAGATATATGATAGTGTGAAAGAGGATAAAATATGGGGAGATGAAGAAGAATGGGAATCTAAGACTCACATAGAGGAAACATAATCATTTTATAAAACTACACAAACATATAAAGGAGATGAATGGATGATCGAGGAAAGCACATAGTCAAGTGGAAAAAAACTATTAGAAGAATTTGAAGAAGTCAACCAGGGAGATAGTAACTTGGTGGATAATGAATTTTTATCATATATAGAAGGATATGTAGAATAAAAAATGCACATTACAACGTAAAGTCCATACCAACTACACTTCCAAGCTCTCTACCTTGGTCCACTAAAAATATAATTAAAATAATCACTACCCCAATTATCTTTCCCTAATATGTAAGTCCTCCAAGTCCTCATTATTTAGTAACTCCCTGAATTACTATAACTACAATTGGTTTAGTAGATTCTTTGTAATGTTTTCATTCTTTGATTCAAATAAACCATCCTCAAGTAGCTATAATGCCAATTTTTCCTATGACATCCTAGCTTACTATTGTGGGTCTTTCCACTACTAATATGACTACTGGAGATGCATACACTTTTATCATTGATTATTATCAAAACCTATTGATCACCCTAGTGACCTACTCAATCTTTAGTAAAACTAGTCCTCAGTCCCCTGATCCAATAGATATTATGGTAATTGATATTCCAAAAACTTATGACTTATTGCTAAGACATGATTAGTCTAAGACATTTAATGGATACATGCCCATCAATTTTTCAACACATGGTTTCCATAAAAATTAGTAGCTAATCATATTCAGGTGTACTAAGAACCAAATATGAAGTACTTGATTACCAAGTACAATGCAAATAATGAGAATGTCAAATTTGCATCTCTATATATGGGAGTATACAAATTCACTACCAAGTAGGAGTTATATGAATAATAATTTGAAGGTTCTTCTCAGTTATAGACTCTCCATTTCAATGGATTTAGATCAAAACAAGGTTCTAGTGTTGGCATATCCCTAATAGGCCCAAATGGTAAGTAATACCTAGCTACCTATAGGATATAATTCTTTGCATCAATAATAGAGCTGAGTATGAATATTTAATTCTTGTTGTGAAATTTATTGTGAAGAATAATTTTACATAGCTATAAATCTTTAGTGATTATGAATTGGTTGTTAACTAAATTAGAAATCAGTATTTGTGTAGACTCACTTACTTAGAGAAGTAAAAACATTGATCATGGTACTTGATCCAGTCCTTTAAATATTACACATCAAATCCATCCCATTAGAACAAAATCAAACATCAAATTCACTAGAAGATTTATCTACCAATTTAGCACCACTCCAAGAATCCAAGATGCAAAAAATATCTATGGAACCGGTTCTTTGTCCCTACATTCCATACAACATAGACAAATTCTAGGTGTTTGAGGATGATCAATAGATTATCCAATTCATGAGTAGTTATAGCACCTTTTAATCTTAGTTGATAGATGAGAAAGATATGGAGACCATGCATATTAAATACCTAGGAGAATATGGCATCCTACAACTAAAGGAAAATTGTATCCCTCTAGGAATGGTTTCCTTAAAACAAGATTTCAATGCAGATCCACAAGCTCAAAAGTATTAGTCTAAAGTAACTGAGTCCAATTTCATCAAAGAGAATCTAGGCACTAACCAACACCCTCAGTTTGTGAATATTATACTGAGATACACTGAAAGTGAGAAATGAAAATTGAACAATTTGTTGATAGATTATAAGGACATGATTGCCTAGATATATGAGGACCTAAATATTTTTTACCCTAGAGTTATTACTCATACCATTCCATTTAAACTAGATCATAAACCATTTAGGTAGAGATAGAGGCCAATTAATCCAATTCTATAACCTCTCATTCAAATATAGGTATACACTTTGTTGGATGTCAGGATTGTCTTTCCAATTAGGCATTCTACTTGGGTAGCCTACTTGGTACCACTCAAGAATAAAAGTGGAGAAATAAGACTCTAAGTATACTTTAAAAACTTGAATAAAGCATAAAAAAAGGATAAATATCCATTTCCATCTCTAGACAAGGTAATTTATATGGTCAGTAGGGCTAAGATGATGTCCTTTCTAGATGGACTCTCAGGCTCTAACCAAGTGCTGGTAGAAGCTCAAGATGGGATAAAGACTTATTTTACCATCAAGTGGGGAAATTTTTTATATAAAAGGATGTCATTTATCCTAATCAATGTATGATATAGAAAGACATGGAATTTTATTTCCAAGGACTTATTTGTAAATGCATCATCATCTATATAGATGAATTGATAATGTATTCTAGGGACATAGTTGATCATGTAAATAATCTATATAATGTTTTCAATAGATGTAGAAGGTATGGAGTGTCACTTAATCCAAATAAGAGTATCTTTAGAGTTATATAAGGAAAAATATTAAGACATGTCATCAATAAATATGGAATTTCCATTGATCCATATCAAGTTTAGGCCATTTCCAAGTTTACACCTCTTAATAACAAGAAATAATTGAAGTCTTTATTTAATAAGATCAAATTTGTGAAAAAAACATTTATATATTTGTATATAATATCAAATCATTGAATTATGTGCTTAATAAATATGCCAAGATAGAGTGGACAATATAGGCTAAGAGATATTTTTAAGACATCAAGATGACCATTGCTCAAGCTCCAATTTTGATCAGCCTAAACTTTAATAAAGATTTCTATCTTTATTCATTCACTTTTGAACACACCGTAGTTATTATACTTACATAAAATATGGACAACAATGAATATCCCATTACCTTCATGAGCAACAGTCTAAAGGATGTAGTGTTAAAATAATCTATGATAGACAAACATATATACACCTTGATCAAAGGTATTAAAATATTCATGAATTATATTTTGATAAATAAGACATTCACCATTATTCTAAACCCAATCATCAAGCTCACACTTGGATAGAATAAATTAGATGAAATAAGAGGTAAATGGATGGCCAAACTTTAGGAGTTTGATCTTAAAATTAGGTCAGCCAAGGTGGTAAGAGGCCAAGGAATCATCCAACTAATTATTGAGACTAATCCATGCATCAATATTAAATAAATTAATGAGATTTAGATAACTGGTGGTGAGTGGTACACTTAGATCATCCATTATTTTCTCATAGATACATGTCCTAAGGAGCTAAATAGAGATCAAATATGAGGTCTTGGGTTAAAATCAACTCATTATATGATAAAGGGAGTTTTATATATAAAAATTATGAGGGCATATATTTAAGATGTGTTTAAAAATAAAAAGTTTTAAATAGATTGGATAACCTAAATTAGAAGATGGGCAGTGGACATTCCTCAAGTAATAAGATAGATCATAAAATTGTAAATATGGGCTAATAATAGCCTACAATATTTAAAGATTCACATAACCATATTAGGACCTATCATGGTTGCTATGTATTTGTTAAAATAGAAGTGAATGTTTCCTTGCCTTTATAGCCAATCATTGAAAGATGCCTGTATACCCAAAAGGTCATTGATTTTATTAGGGTGATAAACCCAAACTCATGAGTAGGGCATAAGTTTATCCTAACAACTGTTGACTACTACACTAGGTGGATAAAAATTGTAGTTACAAATAATTCCAAAGCAATTGATGTCATAAATTTTATAAAAGAGAATATATTAACTAGGTTTGGCACTCCCATTCCTTAGTATGTGAAAATGGTATAACTTTATAGTATAATGAGTTTATAGATGGGATTATGATAATAAAATAACCATAAAGTTCTCTTTGAACTACTATCCATAAGGGAATGGAGTAGCTAAGTTTACCACTAAAAATTTGATGGATGTGATTAAGAAATTAGTGTAATACAAACCAATAAAATGACATATCTTATTGAAATATTTACTATGGGATGATTTAACAAGGCATAAACAATCCCTCAAGGATTTATATTTTATTCTAGTGTATGGGAAACAACTAGTCTTCCCCAATACTCTTAAAATAATAATGTATTAGTTCACATAAGAGTACATGGGGTAATATGAAAGAATAAAATCTAGACTACTTTACATATTCCAAATGAAATATTCAAAAACTAAATCACTCTATAGGTTCAATAAACATCAGTATATTTTCAAAAGATGGTTTGAAAAGAGATCAAATATCAAAGCCTTTATGATTTAAGACCTAGTGATTTTATGGGATAAGGCACATGAGAATAAAGGAAATAATTCTAATTTCACTCCTTTATAGATTGTACCATATCAAATATCATAGATCCTAGGTAATATTGCCTTCTCATTGAAAGACATACAAGGTAATGACCTCACTTTTATAGTTATTGGACAATTTTTGAAACACTATTACATGGCTACTCCAACTGAAGATGTCTCTAAATGACTATAAGTGGAGATGTAGATGTGGGATTATAGTAGGTTTCATGTTTTATATAATATATTGCATACTTATTAAAATATATTTCCTAATTTATATATTTGATTTTAGTAGATATATTTTTATGTTTTCTAGATTAAATTTCTAAATTAGTAGAACATATCCAATTGATTTTATACATTGAGATTATAAAAGACTTTTCAAAATAAGGGGAAGATTCACAAGGATGAAAAATTGGTTCCAAGAGCTTTGAGGATTGAGGTATGTGTTATGAATGAATTAGGTTCTACTTTGAATAAATGAGTTTACTAGACCTATGGGATTTACTCTGATATAATCATGAAAATCTTAGAATAATTTCAATTTACAAAGATTAATTTCACTATTAAATGTTAAAACTTAGATGTAATATAATAAACATATAAATATATACATACAAATAGGGATGTATTAAGTGAAATATGTTTTCCTATACATAAACCCAACTAATAGTGATTCCCAACATTTATTCTATCTATGTTTCACAATTATATATGCATGCATGCATACATACATACATACATGTGTGTGTGTGTGTGTGTGTGTGTGTGTGTACACACACACACACACACACACACACACACACACACACACACACACACACACACACACACACACACACACACACATATATATATGTATGTATGTATATGTATATATATACATATATATATACATATACATATACATATATACATACGTATATATATGTATATATACATATATATATATATATGTATATATATATATATATATGTATATGTATATATATATGTATATATATATATATATATGTATATATATATATATATATATATATATGTCTATATATACATATACATATATATATATATATATATATATGTATATGTATATATATACATATATATATATATATGTATATATACATATATATATGTATATATGTTTATGTATATGTATATGTATATATATATATATATGTATATATGTATGTATGTATATATATATACATATGTATGTATATATATACAATTAGCTATAAACTAATGGAAAAGGGTAATTCAAGTAATTTCCATTGGGGCTATGGAAACTTGGCTAGAAATAGAGAAAGGCTTTGAATGGAATTAGAGGTATCTATGTTGGGGTTATGGATGCCTAGATTGAATAAAAGTAATGCTTAATATTTCTTTACTATTTGGTTAAAAAATCTGAGATCAAAAATAGACCTACAATTTCTATCTAGGACTTTGTCAAAAATCTCATAACAAGGGGAAATTGAATTTCATATAATCATGCACTCAAGTGTAAGGAATGGAAAGTGTTAGTATGTTGCATGAATAAGTAAGGGTATTTTCCAAGGTCTACTTCATTTTAACTTTCCTTGTTAGAGGTGAAATTATATTTTGATACATTTTTGAGATTCTAAGTTCTCAAATACTTAGGAGTATTTTCCCCACTTAGTCACCATTTGTTATTACCTAACACACACATTCCATTTTGAAAATTCAAATAGGGACTCAATAATAATCAAATATTATTATTTTGGGTGTTATAAACCAAAAATTTATGACATAGATTTCAAAAAGCAAAAAACTTAAGGAACTTATCTAATGCTAAAAGGAATTTTTTTCCCCCTCTTGATCTCTACTTTTGTTCGACTCAATCGGTAGGATTTAATTTAGAGTTTGTACAGTGTTTTAAAGTTATGAAATAATTAAATATGTGTATAATCCATAATAAATGATTTAATTTTCACTGTCACTTTAACTTATGCTTATATGTATGCTTGATTTATGAGTTAAATACTAACTGGGCTAATGTGTTATGATTTTAGTGGATTATTTGTCTACAAGTTACCTAGTGGTGATGTTAGCATAACACTTTATATGAAAAATCTAGGAAAAGTGGAGAAATGAGAGCTATCCACAAGTCATCATCTATATATCCTATCAATGGAATCAGTATGGACCTTTTTATAGATAATCCTAATAAAGTAAAGTGATGAGAGTCATCTACATGCCATCATCCTAGTAACCTAGTAATGACATCAACATAGACCTTTATATGAATAATTTCAGGAAATTAATTTAGTGAGAGTCATCCATGTGTCATCATCCCTCTCTCTTAGAGGTGACATCATCATACCCATTTATACAAAAAATCATGGGTAAGCAAAGCAGTGAGAGCCATCTACATGTCATAATCCTATTAATCCATGGCCAAAGAGATAAATCAAAATAGGTAATAAATCAATTATGAGTAGAGTATAAATAATAAAATGCTTGTATTTAATATCCACATAAGTGAATAAAAAATACACCAATAATAATTTTGAAGGAGTGAAAAGGAGACATATGTCACATATAAATGACTAAGCCTTTGAGAGAATGGATAATAATCCATATGGCAGTAGAATTATAGGAGTTAGTATTATGAAATTGAAATTGAAATAATAAATAGGGAAAAGAGTGAAGTATATTGTTAAAATTAATTTACATGAATTGAAAAATTAATACATTCAATTCTCATATCCAACATAATTAAATAAATATAATTTGAATTACCATTTCTAGTATAATCACATTACTCTCAAATAATCACTTGCAAACTACAAATTCTGAGCTTGCTTGTGACTAAGTAATTATAGATTTTTAATATAGTAAAGAAATGTTCAAATAATAAATTCAATGGCTTCATCATCTCACATTGTAGTTCCATCTACATATTTAATTATAGGACTAGCTAAATACACTAATATAATGTTTGATTCGACAACTCTAAACCATGAGTTCAAAAATTATTCTACCATTTAGGATGTATTCAACTTAATTGATCCATAAAAAATTTAGGATCATCTTTCCATCTTCACATTTAGATACAAATATGACATTCTATCCATCAAATCACTTGGTGTTCATAACATAACTACCAAACTAGAGGTAATTCCCTGTATTAACCTATTTTTTGATTTATTCATGAATGGAAAGGTTACTAAGAAGATATTACACTTTAGTCTTGTAAAAACATTAGTTTCATATATCAATGTAAATTCCTTTGAGGGATATTAAATACTCCTTTGATATAAATGAAATACAAATAGGACATGGTTAATTCATGTATCCTTGCCAACAATGTTAGTAGCAAGTTACAAGAATGGGATGACAACCTAATCAAATTTTCAATTCAAGGACCTACCTATGTTATTCATATTGTACTTAAAAAACCCCATTGTTTTTTTTAATAGGTACACAATGTAGTATGAAAATCCTAAGTCTATTTGGAAAATATGTTTTCATTAACATTCGTGTGTACACCTAGATAATCTCAAAACTTTTAAAAGTTTTTATTCTGCACGTAGTTGATTTTCATTTTGTGATGATCATGTATAAATGCAATTAACATTAACTTGTTATCTAGGTTTTTAATGTATTATTTATTTGGATTAATGTATTAATTATCTTTTGGAGTTTTTAATATATATATAAGTTTCTCGAATATGCACAAGAACTACTAAACTAAAATTCTAAGTTTAAGACTTCACGTATTTTTCACTTAATGAGTTATGAATTTCATGTATTTTGGAACTTTGGATCATTTTATCTTTATAAAATTCATATTAGTAATTTTTGTTTGGAAATTTTATTTACAAGACCTTGTTCATCAGTGTTATTGATCAGAATGTGTGTTCATCAAAAGTTTTATTTTCAAAACTTTTGCTCACTATAACATTTATCATTTACTTCAATATCTCTAAAATTTCAAGTATTCACAAGTTTTTTCCTACATATATTTTTTCCTTCACAATTATACACAACAAAAACATTGTTTGAAAACTTTGTCTTCATAGTATGTGTTCGCAACTCTTGGTTTTTGTAAGTTGATTACTTCAATAATTTTATTCTTCACATCTTTTTGGTCTACATAATAAATGTTCATCATAACCTTTATCTATTATAATTTTCATCTTTAGTGAGTTTTACACTTCACATATTTTGTCATTTTGGAATTTTTTTAAAGTATAACTTTTAGGTCTTCAAAACATCTATTCATAAGATTTGGTCTTCAGAACTTTTATTCAAAAAAATGTTTGTGAAGTGTGTTCAAGATTTTTATTTTCAATTTTTATCCTCCATATACTTTATATTTGTGTTTCACATATTCTATGAATCATTATAATTATATATCCCAATCTCAACAAACATTTTGACACCCAACTTCTAAAGCCTCACAACATGGAACACATAATTTTGCATGGAATTAATAACATGGTGACACATGTGCAAGGATACATCATGGATTTTATCTAAATGTATATAAATTATAAATGTCATATCCACTAAATTAAAGTGGAAATTTTCAATTTAAATGATTAAAACAAGCTTGGAGATGTTAGAAATTAATAGTGAACAAATTAGAATTAAAGTCTTATAATCAAAATCTATATCAATGAATTTAGAAGAGGAGTCATGTTTATTGATTTCTAATAATCTCAAGTGAATTTCCACTCCAAAGATAATTTTAATCCCTAATTATCTATATTCAATTTTGAACTACTTCTAATAAGAGAAAAAATAGTCAAATATAATGAGAACATATAGGTTAGTAATAACATTGTCATCTATGGTGTTGAAAAGAGTATTACCACTATCGAAGTTATCCATAAAATACTCCATGGAATACACTAAAACTCTCTTTGATTAAATAGTGTCCAATGACTAATTTACAAACTACATAGCTCTATGAGACATAACGGAGAATGTAAACACCCACTCACATGAGGATAATCTATCACCAAATAAAAGTATTTATTCATAGAATTAATACCACTAAAATGCCAATAATTACACCTTGTAACCACCAAGCCTAAAGTTATTCTTGGCATTGAACTAATTTGGGACTTTTTATTCACAAGGAAGGTGAATGATAATGGATTTATACACCACCTAAACCACAAGACAATTATCACCTACATCTCTAGGGATGTTTTCCAAAGATACCTATGATTGTCCATCATATATACCACATTATACAAGAACATAATCAAATTATGGAAGGAAAAACCACCATATAAAATACATTAAGGAAATGGATTGTACTCAAGGAATCCTAAGAAAACTAGAGAGTTATACTTATTGGCATCTTTGCCACGTAGGGACTGGGATCCTCATGGCCTTATCCAAAATCACATCTCAAACCTGGACATCACCTACTAGCATGAACCTTATGAGCATGAATTTGTATTATTTAATTCAAAGGATGATGTTGAGGTGTTATAAATGGTGAGATTAGTTGGGTTGACATAGGACCATCTAATATCTATAGAAAGAGATCCTTACATCCCAAATGTAGAGGCATATATCAGTCTTCCACCTCTCAGTGAGTGTGAAACTATAGACTACTAGACTTCTTAGCCTACCAAGTAACCAATGGACCAAGGAACATCCTCCAAACCCAACCCACTATAATTATGGATGTGAAGTAAGATTAGGGTGTGGAAGAGGCACCTATTATATAAAATTCCTCATAATAAGGGCCTTTTTGAGCTTCACTACAAATTATAATGAAGGCTATCAAGCAAGAATAAGAGGTAGGGGAAATACATATTATTATAACTTATTGAGGAGGATAATAATAAATAATTTTCATTGATTACTCTAAATCCCAAAACATAGGTCTCCTTGTTTCTTCCTTCATTCCTATTACTACAAGCATGGGCATTACACCTTTTACCATATAGGAGACTCCTCCCTTGGCTATAAAGACAACAATATATTACAAGAAGAAATCCAAATCCCATAGGTACCCTCTTCCACTATGTAGGCACAATCAAATGAGCTTGAGGATGAGGATGTAGAACTAAAAATAGCTAAAATATTAAGTTTTCAGGAGATCAAAGGAAAAAAAACCAATGGAGAAATATAAATCAAGTGAGGTCACCACTACTCCAACCACTATCGATTCACTTCCATTTGGGTCCTATTATTTATCTATTTCCAATGGTTACTATAATCCCTATTTATTCTACTATTCTTATTTTTCCTATTAGTCATGTTGTTTCTATAGCTATTTTTGTTTCTATTATTAAGGTTTTTTCTTCAGCTCCTATGGTTTCTACTTTCCTTATTACTACTTTAATTATTATTTCACCTACTAATCCTAAGTACAAAAAGGTTCATTTTAATAAGACTATGGGATCCATTTATATCACTCAATTGCATGTGTCTTCCACACAATTGGTATTTCCCATGCCTTCATCCACTACAACCCATGATACTTCTATTATCGTCTCTATTAAAACTAAAAATAAGAAGCCTACATATATTGTCCATTTAATGCCTATGTCCATCTAATGCCTCAGTTTGGTGATTTTGAATAGTAAAAAATCATCCTTCCATGATTTACAAACATGTTTCATATAGAGGTATTAATGTAATATTCATGGAAGTTTTTGACAATGAACATTATTAAGGACACTTGGCCAATGGATGCTACACAGTTGGTAATCCAATAGTGGGCTATAGACTTGGAGGGCCAAGATTCTCAAAGACCCAATTGATAATAACATAGCTCCCCAATGAGATCTCCACTATTCCCATTGTTCCTCTTAGTCATGTTATTTCTATATCTCTTTTTGTTTCTATTTTTAAGGTTTTTTCTTTAGCTCCTATGGTTTCTACATTCACTATTACTACTTTAGTTACTATTTCACCTACTCATCTTAAGTACAAAAATGTTCATTTTAATAAGATTATGGGATCCATTTATATCACTCAATTGCATGTGTCTTCCACTTATTTGGTATTTTCCATGCCTTCATCCACTAAAACCCATGCTACTTGTATTATCCCCTCTATTAAAACTAAGAAGAAGAAGCCTACATATATTGTCCATCTAATGCCTTGTTTTGGTGATGTGGGATGGTATAAAATCAGCTTTCCATCATTTCCTAACATGTTGTATATATAGTCATTAATGTATTTTTCATGGTATTTTTTGATAATGAATAGTACTAAAGGCACTTAGCTAGTGGATGCTACATATTTGGTAGTCCCATAGTGGGATACAAACTTGGAGTCCCAAGATTCTCAAAGACCCAATTGATAATAACATAGCTCCCTAATGTAATCTCCATTTTTAACAAATCAATGACAACTATCCAAAGGGTTAGGAAGAGGAAAATATAAGATGACTATGGCATAAGCTTGGTTTTGTAAAAAAGCTAAGATGTGTTCTCCCTTTTAAAGATAAATAATAGGAGACTTAGGTAGTCTTCATATAATGAGGATTTCAAAGCTTATCTTCAAGAAAATACAAAGGCCTTATTAGAACTTCATGTGGGAATTGAATAGGCTAGGAAAGAGTTACATCAATATTTGGAGTAAGTATGAGAGCAATAGAAAATAGTGAAATTTCTTGGAACTATTGAAGGTGATGTTCAAAATTCAACTCTCAAGTTATATAATAACTTAGAAACTATCAATTCAATGAGAGCTAAATTATCTCTTCACATTTTTGAAACCTATAAATTATTTAATTCTTCAAAATAAAATGAGAATAAAATCAATTTCCTTGTATTATAAACCACCAATAAGGATTTTATCCATTTGTATTTGATGATACTATTTAAAGTAGCCAATACTCTCAATCTAGTGGTCATCAAGACATAGAAATTTTAAAACTAGGTATTAAGTACACAAGAATTGATTCTTAAATTAGTAGAATAGTAAAAATAGGTCTTCAAAATTTAGGTTGATTTAAAGTTATCCTAGGCCATATATACCTCAAGTAAATTAATAAGTAGGTCTAGTTTTGACCAAATAATCCAACATGCATCTACCAATTTTAAGCAAAGTCTTTATGGGTGCACACTAAAAGAGATTAAACAAGAACTAGGATTTTCCAAGAAGAATTTTATAGAGGTAGAGATACTTTAGGTGGACATAAGAGCCACTAAGACTGAGTATGCATATATTATAGTATAAGTACATAGGGTACATAGGCCCTATTTTTTAAACATTAATGCAATAAGGTTGCAACATAGAATCAAATACAATCACTACAAAGAATTGGAAATGAATAAATAAGCTATGGATGGATCATCTAGTTCAACACCACCTTCTAGTATAGTCCCTCTAAAGACTACTAGCTCAACCATGAAGGCCCCAGGGTACAATGAATTTAGTTTTCCTTGGTTAGTTTTAATACATATTTTGCATATAAATTAGCAATTGAACTAATACATGTAATAATCGACTCAAAAATATTGTAAACATGCACACATTGCATGATTTTGTAAACCGAGTCTTATTTCAAAGACATAGTTTTGACTAGTTTAAATATGCATACATAGTTCACATCAATTAGAACACTCATTATAATTATCATTAACATATAATTTTAGAGTTTGGCATGGATTTTGAGGATGTGATGACCCCTCCCCAAATATATTTATATTGTAATCCTCTCATTTTCAAAGGGAGAGGAGGATGATTGGAAATTTTATCAATATAGGAAGAAATCTTTTTAATTATCATACAACCATGTTGATGCCTTTTTATTTCAATTATGTGTAATTAGTTATATTTATTTTCTTGGTTGGTTGATTCAGTAATTCAAAATTTACAAAATCTACAAAGAATTCCTTCTTTTTATTACTAGTGTATGATAATATTCTTTGTGTAATAGTTATTGGGTGATTAATAAATATCATTAATTTTATGCAATTAGGCTGATTGTTTCATTTCTCTGAGTGTGTAGAAAAGTCTCCCATGATATAGTTTTCTAGGAGTGAGAAATATCTAGCTTAGATGCCTCTTTGGTTTGAGCTATAATATTATAAATAAGGGTGTGCAATAGAAACTCTAAATAGGAACAACATTTAGTTGAGATCTTTGAATTTCTTATATTGTGATTTCATTTAAATCCTTAACTATGTTTTCATGTGTGTGTGCAATAGTTGCTAGATGTAAGCATTAGTTTTAAAGACTTGTCCAAAAAGAGTCTAACTTGGAAGTAATCCCTCTTGAGATTAAAAAACCTTCTTTCTTATTCTACCTTTCCCCCTTTTTTGGATTTTTTTTTAGGTCTAACCACTTTATAATAAAATCCATCCAACTCAACTAGGTTTTAACTTTATTTTAGGTTTTACTCATCCATTCCAATGTACCTAGAGGGGTATAATAGTATAGTGAATAATCCCACATGAATTATAATGTGGAGTGGGGTAGGTAAGAAATAGTATAAGTATATGGGCATATGATGTTATAGGGCATCGAAGAGTTGTTGTAATTGAGCTTGGATCAAAGGAGGTAGACCCCATGAAGTGGCCTACAATTCAGAGTTGCTCCTTCCACAAAAGGAACATAAATATAATCAATATTATTCAATTTTCCATATTGTAGCATATGGTTTATTATCATTGGTATAAAAACACTTTCTAAGGGCTAAATTTTTTTCTATTATGGTAAAATGTGAGTTTTCTTTTGAGTTAGTTATTGTACAGTTGTAGTAATTTTCAGCATTGTATTATTGTTTATATGAGGTCCCTCAAGGTGCTTTGTATATCTCTATCATCTTATAGTTTATAATAATTTGCAATAGTTTAGTTTGTTATAATGGGAGTTGCTTATCTATCCATTAGAAACCTTGAGATTGGCCTAAAACCATCGAATTTGAAATGCATGCTTGTTCCTTCTAATCAAGTTGAGTTTTATATTCATAACCCTATCATAGAATAAAACCCTATTTGCAGACCAGTGATAGATGTGGTTTCCAATAGTTCCTCCATCATCTTGATCTGATATGCATTTTTATTGATTTTGATTTAATATACAATCATCAACTAATTTCATCCACCTTAGATTGAGATCCATAGCTCCTCCATCATCTTGATTTGTGCCTCTTTTTTTCCTACCATCTCCTTAGTGACTCCACTTTATATTTGCATTAGATCGATGTTGAATCATCAATATTTGTAATAATTATAGTCTACAGTATTATAATGCATTTAATGTACAAGGGTTTGTATTTATAATTTAATTCAAAGGTTGTGTGTGTGATTCAAAATGAAGGCATTCCCATTTGACTCTTTGATTCAAACTTCTCTTAATAGATCTGCATTAGCCCAAGAACTCAACTCCCTTTATCCTTAACCAACTCTTCCTCAAATCACTCTATGACTACCTCAATGGATCAACTTGCCTTGAGACTAAGTTCCCCTAAAATAATGACACCTTATTGAAATTCCACTTGGCTTCCACTATGTGGGATCCATCTCAAATCTATTGACCAGGTTCCTTACATCGGTGACTACCACTAGCTACCTGATCTCCTTGCTCAACCACTTAGCTCACTCACCATCTTTCTCAACATTATGGTTTTCTCAACTTCATGTTTTTGAATTGGTGAATGGTGTTCAGTTTAGGTTTAGTGAGCATGTGGTTTTGGGTATTTTAAGTATTAGGTTTGAAATGATTTTTTAGGTGTCATTTAATTCTATAATATTTTATATTTTGCAAATTATTTGCCAAAGTTATTAGGTGTGATCATGTCAAGTTCTTTAGTCTTCCATTATCTATAGTATGGGTAGGTTTTATTAAATAATTTCATTATTTTATTATAATCATAGGTTTTATTAACATTTTAGATCATAATTACTTCATCATTTTTTATATTCCATGTTAGTTATTAGAATCATCTTAAGTATTAATGGTTTTAATATTGCTATAAGTCTAAATATATCTCTAGTAGTGTCTTTGAGATATTATATGAGTCATCATCTTTAATTTTTATGTCTTTGTCTTATGTTTTGTTAGTGTAAAAAAATTAAAAATTAAAATAGTGGTCATGTTGTCATGTGAGTAATATATTCGTCATTTAGTCATCTTGTTATAAAAATATTGATCATATTGTAAGGGGCACATTTTCAATTGAAGCCAACATCGACTAGTTTTCATGGGGACTCTTATTTTATATAGAGGTAATTTCATTGTGGCCTTGACTCAACATTTTCAATCAAGAACCATCCAACAATATCAAGTAGCATTTGAAGCACTCACCAGCTAGACTATAGGCTTCTCTAATGCCTTCTTCCCATGTTGCTTCATCAGTGGTCTTAATGATATAATTTGACATGAGGTTGAAATATTTATTCCTCATATAATGATAGAATGTTTTAGCTTAGATAAGCTCATTTAATATTACATCAATTAGAAATGTCTTCAAAAAATGCCCCTTTAGACCTCAAAAGCACTTGAGAAAGCATCAAAAGTGCCCTAGCATTCCTCCAATGAGTCCATTTAGGAAACCACCATGCTTGAATAGACCCCAAATGATCCCAATATGATAATCATATATCCCAAGTAGGAAATCAAGTCTCCACCTCCCTTGGGAAATACTGCTAAGGAGGATAGCATATACCCTTAGTTACTTCACAAGGACAACTATTTTGTGTTCCCTTATTCTATACTTGAGTATATGATTGTCACACTTAAAATCTCAATGTTAGAATATATATTGGCTAACCTATCTTCCATTGAGGTTATTTCATATAGATATCTCTATATACTTCCATCTCATTCTATACTACTTACATTAACATTATTCTTATCCATGTTCATATCCCAACATTGGGGAGGAAGTGGAAGTAGAAATAAATGCATGTCAGATCTTCCATTTGGTCTTCAACTTATTTTTGGTTTGGTTTTAATTTAATCCTCCTCCTATATCTTATAATTATTA
Source organism: Torreya grandis (assembly GCA_037957365.1). Classification (NCBI taxonomy): domain Eukaryota; kingdom Viridiplantae; phylum Streptophyta; class Pinopsida; order Cupressales; family Taxaceae; genus Torreya; species Torreya grandis. The sequence continues at coordinate 620,129 of JARHVA010007511.1, forward strand.
AAGGGTGAAACATATTTAATGGGGATGGAATGTAATATACCTAGAGGTGTATAATATTATAGTGAATAATCCCACATGCATTAGAATGCAGAGTGGGGTAGGTAATAAATAGTATAAGTATAGGGGCATATGATGTTATAGGGCATATAAGAGTTATTATAATTTATCTTGGCTCAAAGGAGTTATCTCCCTCAGAGTGTCCCATGATTCAAAGTTATTCCTTCCATAAAAGGAACACATATTTAATATAATCAATAGTATTCAATTTTCCATATTGTAGCATATGAGTTCTTATCATCCATTCACACCCAGTTAACAACCTGCATGCTTAGCCTACTATTACACCACTCATTTTTTCAACCCACACCTAAAACTTGTGTTTTGGAGTGGGGTTTATCTCCTTTAAGATCTTAAAAAATTATAAGTTACCTCATTCAATCTTCGGTGTGCATAAAAACTACATCAATAGAAATAAAGTTGGAAATAAGAGGGTTAGAACCACTATGTTCCCTTCCCTAGAAAATGTTATCCCTTATGTTTGAGTTACATGTAGACACCCAAGAGAGTAACTAGGTCTAGATCCTAAACTAGTCTTTCAGTTTCACCTTTGTCAATCCATTGAAGGACTAAATCTACACTAGTTGTTTTCATAATACCCTAGGTCAGAAAACCTTCCCCATTGAGAAGCCCTCATCTCATTAATAATACTATGTATTAGTCTTGGTTAGTCATATCTATTATTTCATTCCTAGGATATGTGCATAAATTACCAAAGAATCTAGAAAAGTACCTACTTTCTTTCTCCCCTTCAGGAGGAAGGGCAACAAAGGAGCATATCAAGTCTTTCAAAGATAATTTAAGGTTGATGAATGTTAATAATAAGGACATTATATGTAAGATTTTCCCATTCACATTGTAGGCTATTTATTATTATTCATTCTTTAATTTGGAAGAGAACTCGATCACTTCATAGAACTCATGTCGAATCACTTTTAATACCCAGTTTGCATAGGTTATTAGTTTGAGTGTGGTGTATTAGTATTTCACCAGTATTAAGATGGATCCCAATGAGATGATACATGATTTTAATGTGAGGTTACAAAATATGTAGACTTGTCTAAGCATTGCATACAAACCACTAGAGCCTCTAACACTTGAAATGTACAAGAATACCCTAGATCCAATTAATGAAGTATTTCTATGAAGAGATACCCTAGATCCAATTAATGAAGTTAATTTTTTCTTATTGACTATTAGGGAATTTTTTAAAAATATACACAATTATTTAGTTGATTCTGGAACTTCAACCACTATAATAGAAACTTCTATTTATCAAAATATGTGATTAACTCCAAGCCCATCCAAGAGGATGGTTTCACAATTGGAAAAAATAATAGTGCATGTGGTTGGAGAGTTGAATGATGTGGACATTAAATTTGCATTTGAGCCATGTGTGTAAATTACTATAAACATCCTTGTAGTAGATATCCCAAAGGTATATGGACTACTACTAAGAAAAGATTGGTTAAATATGCTAAATGAGTATGTATAAATAGACTTATCTCACATTTGGATACCCTAAATAGGTATTCCAAATCATATTTGAATTGATTGAGAGCTAAAAATTAAGTATCCCATTATTAAATACAAATATAAAAAATAATAAGTAAGTTATAAATATCCTAATCTTAGAATTTATACCTTTACCATGAAGTAAGAGGTACAAAGGCCAAAAAATCCAAGGACCTTCCCAATTATGGACACTCTATTTTTATGGTGCAAGGTCCAAACAAGGAATAGGTATCAGTATAAAATTAGTTGATCCATTGGGTAAGATATATCTTGAAACATACAGGTTAAAATTTACATGAACCAATAATAGAGAAGAATACAAGGAACTAATTTTAGGGCTATAATTTTCTCTCAAAAAAATGCCAAGAACTACTAATATATTGGAATTTAGAGCTAGTGATTAATCAGGTCATAAATAAATACTACTTCAAATTGTCATATCTTAAGAGATACAAACACCAGGCCTAAAATTTGATTAAATCATTTAAGAAATTCAATATAGTAGTTCCTAGGGAACTAACTAGGCTATTGACTCACTGACTACTTCAACTTCTAATTTAACACCATTACAAGATTCCAAAGTAAAAAGGTTCTTTATTAAACTCATACCTTGTCCATAAATTCTTTAAAATATAGAAAATTTCCAAGTTTTTAATGTTGACTAGTAGATTATCCAATTCTTGACCAATTTTGGGAAATGTTTATATTCAAATAATTGATGATAAAGAAATAAGTTATTTATGCTAGGAGGAATTGGAAGGAGGATTTATTCAACTCAAATAAAATCATCTCTCTTTAGGGATGGTTTCTTCGAAGAGAGCATTTGATATGGATCCCCAAGCCCAACAATATAAGTATCATAAAGTTAATGAATCTAACTTCAATAAAGAGAACTTGGGGGATGAGAGTGATCCACACTATGTCAACATTAGTCTCAGTTACACCCTAAAATTAAGGAAAAGGGTGAAATATTTTATCATCCAAGATAAAGATGTGATTTCATACACCTATGAAGACTTTAATGGTTTCAATCCTAGAGACATAACCCATACAATTTTGCTAACTCCAAACCATAAGCCAGTCAAGAAAAGACAAAGGTTAGTCAATCCTATCTTGGAACCACTCATCCAAAAGGAAGTAGAGAAGTTATTGAATGATAAGATAGTATTCCCTATCAAAAATTCAACTTGGGTTTCCAACTTGGTTCCAGTTAGGAAAAAGAGTGGGGAGATTAGAGTGTGTGTTAACTTCAAGAACCTGAATCAGGATTCTAAGAAAGATAACTACCCACCACCTTATTTGGATGATGTGATCTATATTGTAATTTGTTTTGGAATGATGTCCTTCTTGGATGGGTTTTTAGGATATAACTAGGTGCTAGTAGAATCTAAAGATAGGATGAAAACTACATTTACCATGAAGTGGGGTACTTATGCATACAAGAGTATGCCTTTCAACCTAATTAATAGAGGATATACCTTTGAGAGGTCTATGGACCATGAATTTAAATGAATAATATGTAAATGCTTAATCATTTAAATGAAAAATTTTAGTATTTTCTTAAATAATATAACTGATCACATAGGCCATTTATTGTCGATCTTTGAAAAATGTATAAGCCTTGGCATCTCACTAAAAACAAAAAAGAGAATATTTAGTGTTATTGAGGGAAAAAATTTAGGACACATCATCATTAAGGAAGGGATTACCATTGATCCAAGGTGAGTTTAAGGGATTTCTAGGATTTCATTCCCAAAAAACAAGAAATAGCTTAAGTCTTTCTTCAAAATTTATTTAACCTTTGAACTTAATTGTTAAGAAACACACCAAAGTGGTATAGACACCAGAGGAATGAAACTATTTTTGAGACATGAAGTATGTCATATCTCATGCTCTAGTGCTAATAATCCTAGACTTTAATAAGGATTTTTCCTTATATTCATTTGATTTAGAGCACACAATCGACGTTATGCTTACCTATAATAAATGTGAAAGTGAGCATCTTAATGCATTTATGAGCATGAATTTAAAGTAAGAAGAGCTTAATTAATCCATTATATAAAAGTAGATATTTACACTCATCTAAGTGGTAAATAAATTTAGGCATTACATCTTGATAAATAAGGTTATCTCTATTTTTTTAGACCCTACTATTAATCTCACTTCGGGATAGAATAAATTGGGAGAATGTGGAGGTAAATGGATGGAAAAATTTTAGTAGTTTGATATAGAAATCAAGATTATAAAAATTATCATAGGGAAAGGCATCCTTCAACTTATTACTATGCCTAACCCACACATCATCATTAAGGAGTTCTATGAGATCTAGTTATCTAGAGGAGATTGGTATGTTGATATCATTCAATATTTACTCATCGACACTTGATCCCTGAACCCAGTAAATAATAAAAGAGAGGCTTGAGGTTCAAATCTATTCACTACATGATTAGAAAAGGGATTATATATAGAATAAATTGTGAAATCATATACCTAAGATGCATATCATGAGAAGAATCTCAAGATATTCTATAGAACCTACACTAGGAGATACGAAGTGCTCATCCATCTTGAAAAACCACAACACATAAGAATCTTAGAATGGGATACCATTGGATAATAATATTTAAAGATGCACATACCCATGTAATAACATGCCATGAATTTTAGGTCTTAAAAAAGAGATAAGTATATTTAGTAATGCCATTACAACATGTTATTGAAGGAAGGCCATTTTCTTAGTGGGGCTTGGATTTCATCATTATAATCAACCCAAATTCTTTAGCTATCCATAAATTTATACTTACATCCATAGATTATTGTACCATTGGACTAAAGTAGTGGTTACAAAACATTCTAGATCATAGGATATAATTAGTTTTCTAATGGAAAATATCACAACTAGGTTTTTCACCCCCATTTCCTTAGTTTGTGACAATGGGCCTGAATTCCAATTAGCTGAGTTCACTAAATAGACCCATGACAACCAAATCACCAGCAGGTCATCTTCTAATCATTACTCACAAGGAAATATAATGGATGAATTAACAAATAAGAACTTGAATTAATGTAAACAAAATTTTTCCTATAGATAAACCTAGAGAGTTACATCATCTACTAAAATATGCATGATGGGTGAATTGACCAAGATACAAGTAGGCCCTTAAATATTCACCTTACCCACTAGTATATGGATGACATCTAGTATTTTCAATCATTCTCAAATTTACAATATATAAATTCATGATATAGTACATGGAACTAAGTGATAAATTGGAATACCAATTATTGAATACAATATATATGGAGGATTCAAATAATGAAGCTTTACTTAATTTTAGTAAACATTAGGGCTTGGTTAAAAGGTGGTTTGATAGAATTGCAAAGTTTAAGGCATTCAAAATATCTGATCTAGTGATACTATGGGACAAATCCAATGAAAAGGAAGGATATCATGAAAAGTTTACCCCTTCATGGATCAAACCTTACCAAATATTAGAGATATTGGGTAACAATGTTTTCCATCAAAAGGACCTCTAAGGTAATGAACTTACATATCTATTTAATAGGCAACACTATTTCAAGAATGTACCCTCTAGAGATGTCCCTGATTAACTATTATCAGCCAAATTTTCACCCTAAGGAGGGATACTCAAGCTTCTTTAAATTTGGTATAACATTGAATCACCTCATATGTTTTGGGTGATAATTCTTAGAGGTGAGTCTCTAGATTATGGGCTACCTCCCATGCATTACACCTACAACTAACCACTAACCTATTTGAATTGAATTAAAAGGGATAAAAATGATATTAAACACTAATATAATTGAGGTGATACACCATATTAAACTCCAAAACTTAATTTAACCTACACTCATAAAATAACAACTACAAATTTGATCTCAAAACCCAAGGTTTTCCTTACACAATGTTTCAATATGAAGGTAGAATGCAAAATATATTTCAAGGTAGATGATTGATAGGTTTGATAATAGACACTAATAACCCTCTTACACACTTTAAATTAAAAAATATATATCAATTACACTTCAAATGATTTTCTAAAAATTATATTACACACACAAAGCATGAAAGAGATAGTTGAATGTAAGGAAAGAGAACTATCACTTGTCACCCAACAATAGACTACTTCACACACTTATGAAATAATTTGAGAAACTAAAATCAATTTTGAATATTTATTCCAAATTCAAAATAAGTATTCAATTTAGCATGGCTTCACCATCCCAACTTGTGGATGTCATAGAATTCCAAAAGAGGAAAGTTATATAGAGAAATGAGGAAGAGAGAGGGGCATATAAGAGGGAGACTTCCAAGTGTTCACAAGAGTTATAAAACATAATGTAGTTAGATAATAGTCTCAAAATGTCTATAATGTCATGTTTTTATCCTCTAAATATGCTTCATCATCTTAGTGGCATAGGAGTTAATTACTTATTTGACACCATGGTCTTCTTCAAAACTACCCTTCTTTGCATGAAAAAAGTGACAAAGGAATTTATTGATCATTATTTCACCATGAAATTCCTTAAAACATTTTCTTTGACACTTATCATGCATTTTTAAACTCCCTTATTCCAAAATTTTAGTATCAATCATCACCCAACTCCTTGGGTATCTTAAAACTCCTTGGTCTACTATGCCTAACATTGCCCAAATGGCTCAAAACTTGACTTTAGATTCATCAAGGAAATATTTATCCATAAAATTCATTCTCACACCTTATCATACATAAATAAACTCATTTGGGTTCATCAAACAACCCCCAAGACTTCATCTTACACCCTAAGCTCTCATTAGCCCTCAAATCCTTGTAACCCTAAAAACAAACAAACCTCCTTGTGTAAGATAGTATATGGATGATATTGGAAAAATAGGAATATATTTGAGTACCTATTAGCTCATCAAATATCCATGACAGGTTTCATAACCTATGAGTGAGTGTAATTATTTTTTTATGCTATTCTCTTTCCCTAATTAAGCCTATAGGCATAGAAGGTTGAGTTTTTGATCCAAACTTATCCCACACATGTGAAATCACAAAAAATAATGTTATTAACTTTCAAAAACCTATAAAAATATCCCATACCAAATTTGAGGTCATTACACCCTATGTAGGTATGAGAACCATGAAATGGTCCAAAAAACTAGCCCTTTCTTAAGCCTTTTTTAGAATGCCCTTAAAAACTAGACCTATAGGTGTAATTTCATGGTGTCTTGCACGCATTTTTTTTATTTTAGATTTATAATATAACCTAAATAATATCTTTAAATATTTTTCAAGTTTTTAATTTCTCAAAACCCTGCATTTCACCTTAAAACCTTAAAAAACATAGCATTAAGTACAATCCATACAATTACAAATACAAGAAAATTACATGGTGATGATGTTTAGGTAGTATAGAATGTTTTTTGAGGGGTTTAAATAAAAAATAATTTCATCTCATTCACTTTATGGGCCATTCTATCACATCAGGTCCTTATTAGATTTTTAGGAGGGTCTAAAGTGGTTTAGGTTCTTAATGATTGTTCATAAACCCTAGGGCCTTAACTCCTAAACCAATGTCATAATTTTCAAGTGAAAAGTTTCCTCAACTATCCCTATGTGATCAAGTTCCCATGCATCCTATCCATATATATCCAAGCACAAGAATTTAGTCTTCATGTTTGTACTCTACCATTGAAGAGTGGTTTGTATTCTTAACTTTTGTTCATACATGCTAGGGACCCAATCCAACAAATGATACCAAAATATTTAAGTTTTGGAACCCTTTTATCATCTTTTAAATCCATTTGTATCCATGAAATATGTCAAGATCAAACCAAGCAATAAAAAGATGGTCTTGAGTTGCAATCTTTCACCAAGAGAGCTTGAGGAAGTCTTATTAGCTTAAATGGCACTTTCTTTCCCTTTCCCATAATTTGGATGGTCATTTAGGGTCTATACCAACATTTTACACTCATCAATGTATTTATAATTCTCCTTTTACCCTTAATAAATCACTTTGTTCATGGTTTTACCTATAAGTCTATGTATGTGATCTTAAGATCTACATACCTAAATAAAACCTATCAATATTTCCACCCTATTGTTATTAACTAGGATAATATTATAGGGTCACACTATCACTAAGACACCAATTTCAATTGTTTTTCCTCTTCTTAGACCTCTTATCTTCACACTAAATAAGCACCTTCACTTAATAAGGCATGCATGCCTATAGGTTTCATTAATTATGTATGTAGGTTTTAAGTGAGTCCTATAGGTAATCATTTTATTCTCTGACCTTCCTCTATGATATTTTACCTCAAATGACCTCTTTCACCATATTCATGTCTCCACACTCCAATTATAACATTAGAAATTACATCCCTTTTTAAATTTTCAAACCAATTATAGCTATCCAAGTGAACATGTAGGTAGTTATTTGGGACTTGACCGCAACTTTAGAGTTTTAGGATTCTTCTACAAGTCAAAGATAAAAATAAACACTTTATACAATTTTGAGTTTATTTATCCTCTTTTGAAGTTTGAAACCTTTCTAGGACCCTATATCATCACTTGCATACACTCCTTTTCTCATGTTTCTTCAAGACATAGATATAGGTGGTGATTGAGTGAGAGTTTTGAAAATTCATCTTAGAGACCTAGCCTTATCAAATAGGATATTGAAATTTGATAATAGCTGACTTCTTGAGACTCCTTCACATTTAATCTAGCCTTTTGTAGACCTATTAGCACTTCTTTTATTATGCTAAACCTAGAAGTCTAAAGACCTATAGGTATGCATTTATTATGCTTTTTGAGTTTCTTATGATGGTTAGCTTGGTTTATTTGAGAATATTATCATATATTAATTTATCATCACCTTTTTTATGAATTTAAGACCTTCATTTTCCTAGGGACCATGCAAGATAGTCTCCAAACTTATAACATGAGTACCATTAGAGGACTAGTACATAATGACTAGTCAAGTTAGAGAGATTTTATGGAATGAGAATATAGAGGAAAAACATTAAACCTCTATTGTATGCACTAATACTATCAAACTCCCCTAAAACTTCAATAGACACAGCTTATATGAAGGCTCTTCTTGATATTATGGAGGCTCACACATGCCAAACTAGTTAAAACAAACATGAAATGGTTTTTAATTATTTAAAAAACCCTAAAAAAATTCACCATGCTCCAACAAGCTTCAACCTGCATGAAAATGGTGAAAAATAAAATCCTAAGGGGTTGACTAGTTGTTTTGGACTAGCTAACTTGTTATCAATTTTTCATACAGCTCAACCTATAAAATATTAAAATATTTTTATTTATGTTAATCCCATAGGCATTAAATCCTATCCCTAGGATAATTTTTCCCAATTCTTTTTTACACTCAGGAAATAATCAAAATTTTCTAACCTTACTAGGCTTGTGAAGCACTCAACTGGTTTTCTGACTATTTTTCTACATTTATTGACTTTCAAACACATGTACAAGTTCATTTTTAATGTGGATAAGATGAAATGACATTTTCATACACATTTTCCCTGAATATGGATCCTCTTGACCATATAAGTGATTTAAAACTACTCCATTTTGCATGATTTTCCAACTTTAGGCATTGGTTTGAAACTTTTTTTGACTCTAATCATCTTCTAACTATTCTCTATCATTAGGTACATTATTCAACTTCTTGAAATTTTTGTATTTTATCATAATATGTACCTTTCTTTGAATTTGGCGTATAAAGGTGACTTAAAACTTTTGGGGTGTATGACAACATAATAAAAGGATAGTGCATGACAATATGACTTTCAAGACATATCAAAACCTTATATAATGACTCATCACCATGATATGACCTTGACCACACATGACAACACCATAATATCATAAATGATCTTGAGATTATATAAGTACATGAAAGACCCAACCTTAATCAATGCTCAACAAGGATGTATTATTACCACTTGAAGACATTAAAAAGACCATTGCAAGACCATAGTAACTATATAAAATCGTGAATGTCCTTATGAAGAATTTTCAACCTATAGGGATTGACCATTTTAACTTGGGGGTCAAAATTATTCAACAACAACAACAACAACAACAACAACAACAATAATAATAATAATAATAATAATAATAATAATAATAATAATAATAATAATAATAATAATAATAATAATAATAAGCATTATGGTAGAGGTAGGAGTAGGTTATATTTGTTTCTTTCATAGTTAGGATTCTTTTTTTCTATGATTTGATTTCTTTATAGTAGTTGCATGCTTTAGAGATCAGCCTCTTATGTTTTCAACATTTTTCTTTCCTTTAATTTAGTTCCCTATTTTCTAGAATAAATGTCTTTTTTTGTGACAATTGAATTGACCTCACCTAGTATGACTAAGCTAATATCCAATTCACTAAACTCTCATGAATGATTAAATTAATATGCTAAATCTATTAGAAATCTCCCAAAATAAATAACAAGCATGGGAAGAACATAAAACAAAACACATAAGCTAGTTTGTCTGTAGGTTTTACATTTTATATCTAAGATATTTAAAATTTAGGTATGCAATAAAAAGATTAGCCATGGTTATATCAAAATTAAATACTTATATTATGCATGTAAAATTTTATCTCATTACTCCATACAAATTTATAAAGTTTTCTCATTTATTTGAATAAAATACGCTTCTCATAGTAATATTTATTTAATGTAATAACCATTAATGTAGGTGTAACTGGTAGGGACATTCTGATAAATCAAGTTTTTTACAAATACCAATTCACAATGGTTCCTACCTTATTTATTATAATCATATTCTAAAAATGGGGGTGAATTCATCCTTAAAAGTGATCAATAAAATCTAAACGTGATCAAATACTCACATGATGAAATAAGATCAATGTATAATGCATCATGAAAATGTATGAGAGAAGAAATGGAGGGATCAAAGGTATCTTTATCAGGGCTATGGACACCTGGATAGTAGTAGAGCAACGCTTAAATTCCATATTTTTAATATGATTCAAATAAATTAGAATGAAACCTATAGTTTATTTCAATTCCTTACTAAAACCCTTGGGATAGAGGTGAAAGAAAATCACTTCATCACACACAAATCTAAGGTATGAGAAAAATTGGTATGTTTCATGAAGTATTAGGAGTCTCTTTGATGTTTTTAGTTCAATTATTATTATTTTGTATGATTCATGTTGATTTATAATTTCTAACCAAAAATTATGGGTTCTTAAATACTTAGGAGTATTCCCCCTAGGAGACACCATTTGTTGTACTAAAAAAACCCCATTCTTTTTTTTTTAATTGGAACCCAATGTAATAAAAAAATCCTAGGTCTATTTTGAAAAATATTTTTTCCTTAACATTCATATGCACACCTATCTAATCTCAAACTTTTAAAATTTATTATTCTACACATATTTGATATTTTTATGTTGATAATGTGTAAATGCAATTGGCATTCCCTCATTAACTAGGTTTTTACTGTATGATTTATTCAGACTAACATATTAATGGTCTTTAGTATTTTTTCATATATACACCTTTTATAAATATACATAAGAACTAAAAACTAAAATCTTAAGTTTTAGAATTTACATATTTTACACTTTGTGCATTTTATATTTTTCATATTTTAGTACTTTAGAACTTTTTCTATTTTGAAACTTTGTCTTTGTAAATTTTGTTCATAAATTCTTTTATTGAAACTTTTGTTTACAGAACATGTGTTCATTATAATTATTGATAAAAAATGTTTTTTTTATAAGTTATTTTTAAAATTTTATTCATCACAAAATTTGTCATGTACTTTGACATATCCAAACTTCCAAGCCTTCACAAGTTTTTGCCTACATAGATTTTTGCCTTTACATATTTTACACTTTAAAAACTTTGTTTAGAAACTTTGTCTTTATATGATGTGTTCATAATTATTAGCTTTTTTAAGTTGAGTACTTTGACAATTTTTTTCTTTGAATATTTTTGGTCTTCATAAGAAATATTTGTCAAAACCTATGTTTGTTGGAATTTTTACTTTCATGAGTTTTACACATTGCACATTTTGAAATTTAAGAATTTGTTTAAAATGTGATTTTTAGGTCTTCAAAACTTTTGTTTGAAGATTTTGTTTGTAGGATTTAATGTTTATAACTTTTGTTCATGAAGTGTGTTCAAGATTTTTGTGCATAATTTTTGTCCTTTGTATCCTCTATCTTCACATTTCACATATTAGAGGCATCACAAGAATCATTTATCCCAATCTCAACAAAAGTTATAACTTCTAAATGCACACCACATGGCACACCTAATTTTGCATGAATATCATGACAAGGTGACACGTGTACAAGGATATAATGTATAATTTATCTGAATGTATAGAAATTGTGCATGGCATACCCACCAAAGTAAAGTGGTAAAGTTCAAATTAAATGAGTAAAACAATCTTAGAGACATTTGGAATTAATGGTGCATGAACCAGAATTAAATTCTTGTACTCAGAATCTATATATGTGAATTTAGAAGAGACATTATGCCTATTGATTACTAATGAGCTCTAGATTTTACACTCCAAATATAATTTGAATCCTTAGATATCTATGTTTATTTTTTAACTACTTCTAGTAAGATAAAAATAGTCAAATTTTATGAGAAAATAAAGGTTATTAATGGAATCATCATCTAAGGTGTTTAGAGGAGTATTTATACCATAATAGTTCTCCATCAAGGACTCCATATAATACATGGGCACTGTCTTTAATTTAATAGTGTTTACTGACCAATTTGTAAATTACACAGCTTTATGGGACATAATGGAGATTGTAGATTCCCACTCACATGAGAAGAATCTAGTGGTCAAACAGAAGTAGATGGTCATGGATGTGTTTCCACTAAAACTCTAACAAACACACTTTGTATCCACCAAGCTTGAAGTGATGATCTGCATCAACCTTTTTCAAGACTTATTCTTCATAGGGAAGGTGATTGGTGGTGGATTTATACACCACCTAAACCATAATATAGTTATTTCCTACATCTCTAGGAATGATTTCTATAGATGCCTATGACTATCCATCATAGATGGCACATTCGATAGGAAAAGAGTTTAATTATGGAAGATAACCAACACCATATAAAATACATTAAGGAAATGTATTTCTCCTAGACAGGTGGTCACCCTCAAGGCCAAGGACCTTATACCAATAAATAGTTACAGGATGGGAATCTACATTGGGATGGCCTTGTATAATAAATTGTATGATTTTAACAACATTCACTTTCTCTACCTAAAATGGGTTATGATATTGGACATATTGGTGACCTCAGATCTCACTTTTTCCCTAGGAGAAATAATTATCACCAAAATCTAGTAATAGATGTTTAATAAGTATAAAATACCCATGGGTATCCACTTCTCTATGATGTCCTATCTCTTAGATGTAGTCATGGCCACTATTTATGTTCATAACAGAGCACTCTATATCCCTTCCCCATATTGCATTAATAATTTGGTATGTGATTTTTATTCATTCCTCCAACTTTATTCTTACATGAGGAACATCATATGAATAACTAAGAAAGTCTAACCCTAGTTATGTATACCAATTCATAAAGAACAACTAAACTAAGTATCAGATAGTATTAGGAAGACACTTTAGATAAGGGGTAACTATTGGATATACCCATATTATATTATAATCATGGTGGTAGGATAAAAGGTATCCCCTTAATGTCTCCCTATGTATGTTTTACACAAATTGTTGGAGTAGGAAATAACCTACTAGTTAGGGTGGAGTATAGAAGAGTAAATGAAAAAAAACACAAAGGTGTGTTCCATGGGTCTTTCTTGATGATTGGCCACATGTGTTACACAAATAGGAAAAAATTCATAGAATCAAATAAAACTAAAGAGTTTTACTCAATGGAATATTTGACACATAGGGATTGGGATCCTCATGGTCTTATCCAAAAGCATATTTTAGCCTAGGCATCCCCTATTATCATAAACCTTATGAACATGAATTTTTATTCTTGAATATAAAGGATGATGTTGAGGTTTTGGAAAGGTGAGAGTGGTTGGGTTGATATAGGACCATCTAATATCTATATAAAGTGATCCCTCCATCATAATTACATAGACACATACTAGGCTTCTACCTATCGATAAATGGGAAACTGCAAACTATTGGAATTCTTAGCCTATCCAACAACAACTAGAAAAAGGAATATCCTCCCAATTATAACCTACTATGATGATAGTTATGAATTAGAATCATGGTGTGTAAGAGGCACCTATTGTGTGAAGTTCCTCACAAAAAGGGCCTTCCCAAGATCCATCACCAATTATAATGAATGATATAAAGTAAGAGCAAGAGCTGGGGTAAATTCCTACTATTATAAATTATTTAGGAGGAGAATGGGAGCCAATTTATATTGATTCCTATTACTCCCAGGACATATGTCTCCTCATTACTTCCTTATTTCCTATTTTTTCAAGTGTGAACATTACACCTTCCACCACAAAGGGGAAAGAAAACAATCTATTACAAGAGGAAATCAAGAGCCCTTAGGAACCCTTTTTCATCAACATAGTCTTTTACAAGTTAAACTATTGAGATGCCATCAACTAATCCTGAGGATGAAAAACTTAAAAGAGTTAAAATCTTAAGTCTTTAGGGGGTCAAAGGAAAAACACCAATAGAGGCATAAAATCAAGTTAGGTCACCACTAATACTTCATTTCCTTTGGGTCCTATTATTTCTTCAATTATAATGGTTACTACAGTCCTTATTTTTCCCATTATTCCAATTATTCCTCTTAGTCTTGTTGTTTCTATAACTCTTTTTGTTTCTAGTGTTGAGGTTGTTTCTTCAACTCTTATTGTTTCTAATTTTCTTGTTACTACTTTAGTTACCATTTCCCCTACTCCTAAGTGTGAAAAGGTTCATTTTAAGAAGACTATGGGAGTCCTTACTAGCACTCAGTTACATGTGTTTTCCACTTGGTTAGGATTTCCCATGATTTCATCCACTACAACCTAGACGATTATTGTCCCCTCTTCTTAAGTTTTAAATTTTATGGCTATATGATTAAGTATAAATAGAGTATAAACCTCTTTAAGTCCCCAAAAATACTAATTAGATAATATAATAAACTAAGTGTATAAAAAATTATGACAAAAATTAGAGTAGAGTATAAACCAACTATGGGGCCATAAGGAAAGACAACTATGAAAAGTAAGGATGACACAACTAAAAAAATATTCAAAACATTTGCATAGTTTTAAAATTATAAATTATATAATAAGTTATATGAAAATGTCTTAACCACATCCATATTGGCATTTTAAATATTTCTTAATTTAAATTAACAAACCATGCCACCCAAAATATAATTATTTCCTTAAACATTTAAAAAAAATACAGTATGATCATGAGGCTCTATTGTGTTTATTTAATTTGTTATTTGTGTATTATTTCAAATAAGTATATTACATGTCATTATTTCTTAGAGGAAATCAATTTCTTGTTTATTTAAAATAAGTATGTGGTAAAGACCAACCAGATAATATAATAAACTGAGTATAAAAAATATATAATGAATTAATGAATAAACATAATGATACATTCATTGAAAATAATTTTTTTAAAGATATTTAATAAAAACATTGTCTTTCAAATGTCTTAACATATTTATAATCAATAATGATAAGGTATTCCAAAATGTCTTAACCATATCTATAATCAATAATTATTTTTAAAATATTTTTTAATTTCTATTAACAACCCATGCCAATCAAAATATAATTATTACCTTAAATATTTAAAAACAAAATATAGTATGATCATAAGGCTCTATTACATTTATTTGGTTTGTTATTTGTGCATTGTTTAAAAGAAGTATCGTGAATTTCCTTATTTCTCAAAAGAAATCAATTTCTTGTTTGTTTAAAATAAGTATGTGGTAAATACCAACCAAATAATATAATAAAATGAGTAAAATAATAATAGTGATAAAAAAATTAGAGTGTAGAGTATAAACCAACTATGGGGCCATAGGGTAAGACAACTATGAAAAGCAAAATGACATAATTGAAAAAAATATTCAAAACATTTTCATATTTTTAAAATTATAAACTATATAATAAGGTCTACCAAAATGTCTTAACCACATCCATATTGTCCTTTCAGATATTATTTTATTTTAATTAACAAACCATTCCAACTAGAATATAATTACTACCTTCAAAATTTAAAAATAAAATACAGTATGATCATGAGGCTTTAAGACTCTTTTTGTGCAATACATATGGTATGATCATATTTATTACTCAGTATAAATTGATTAAATACCACATTCACACTTTTAACATAGTTGGTAGATCTAATAGACTCAAACAATTTCATGTTACAAGGGATCAATTCCTTGAGGTTGTATTCTCTGTAAGTTACACCTTTAAGGAAGTTGTATAATGTTTCTCTTCAAATATTAGATATTATTTTCCTTATAAATAACTACTAGAATTCATGGATATGATGTACCCTCAATATTTCAAAAAAATTAGCTCATCATATTTTCAAAATAAAATCAAAACCTTAGACCAACACTTTACAAGGGTGTTATTAGCTGCTAGGATAGTCTTCCCCATCAGGAATTCCACCTAGGTGGATAATTTGGTGCCAATAAAGAAGAATAATGGTAAGATTAGACTTTGTATTTACTTTAGGAACATAAAAAAAGCAAAAAAAAAGTACAATTATCCCCTTCCTTTCCTATACCAAGTGATTCAAGTTATCTCAAGTTCAGCTATGATGTCTTTCCTTGATGGCTTTTTAAGTTATAACCAAGTGTTGGTTGATAGAGAAAATAAGATGAAGATATATTTCACCACAAATTAATGTACCTTTACTTACAATAAGTTTCCCTTTGGGATAATCAATGAAGGAGAAACCTTATAAAGAGATATGGACCATGCCTTCCAAGTCCTGATAGGTAAATTCATCATTATTTATATGGATGATCTAATAGTTTTTTTATAAAAATATGGAAGATCACTTCATGCATTTAAAACAAGTTTGTAAAAGATGCAAAAGGTATGGCATTTTCTTGAACCCTAACAATATTATCTTTTGTGTGACTAAAGGAAAATTACTAGGTCATGTTATAACCAAATATGGGATCTCTATAGATCTTGAAAGAGTAGAGGCCATATCTAAAATAGAACCTCCAAATAGTAAGAAAGAGCTAAAGTCATTCTTTGTTAAGATAAATTTTGTAAGAAAGTTTATTTCTAGTTTTTCAAAAAAAATTAAACCACTAAATGACATTTTGAAGAAGGATGCCAAGGTTACATGGAATGAAAATTCCAAAAAGTCATTCAATGATATTAAGGAGGCCATTAGCTAGGCCCCAGTCCTCATAAGTCGTAACTTCTCAAGGGACTTATACCTATATTCCTTTGCATTTTACCACACTATGGATGTAGTGTTAACTCAAAAAATTGAATGGTGTGACCAACCAATTGCTTTTATGAGTACTAATTTTAAGAATGCTAAGTTAAATTATTCATTAATTGATAAATAGGCATATGCATTAGTTAAGGTAGTTAAGAAATTCAAACATTATATCCTTATAAATAAGGTACATGATATCTTACTTGACACTGCCACTAAACTTATGTTAAGTCAGAATGAGCTTGGAGAATAAAGAGCCAAGTTGATGTCAGTTTTGCAAGGATATAACTTAGAGATGAAAACAAAAAAATTGGTAAGGTGCTAATGTTTGATCTAGATGATTTCTAATACTAACCCTAGGATAAGTATTATGCAATTAGATTAGTAAAAGTTTCAAGATAATGAATAGTATGATTCAGTCATATACTTACTAATTAATGGCACTTGTTCTATAGGTCTATCTAGGGAGAAAAAAGGGACCTAAGATTGAAGACAAAACACTTGATCAAGAATGGGATCTTGGATAGGAAAAACTTTGAATGGATTTATTTGAGATGTATCTCATAAGAAGAATCCACCCAAATCATGAGCAACTTTCATGAAAATATAGGTAAAGGACATCCATCTGGGAAGACCACAACCCATAAAATTCTTAGAGCTGGCTATTATTGGCCAACCATTTTTAAGTATACTCATAAACATGTGAGGTAATGTCACTCATGTTAGATATTTAGCACCAAGGAGCCAAAGGAGCAATAACTTTATAACCAATCATGATTGATAAATATTTTAATCATTGGGGGTTAGACTTTATTGGGGTAATCAACCCTAACTCATATGAAGGTCACAAGTATGTCCTTAATACCATAGACTATTTTACAAGGTGGATTAAAGATGCAACTACTAAACACTATAGGACTGAAAAAGTGATCAACTTCTTCAAAGAAAATATCTATACTAGGTTTGGAACCCCAGTCTCTGTAGTGTGTGACAATGGGTCCACATTCATTTCTATAGATAAGACTGAATGGACTTATGATAGTAGCATCACTCTCAAGTTTTCATTTAACCATTATCTCCAAGGGAATGGAGTCTCTGATTCAACAAATAAAAACTTAATGAAAGCAATCAATAAATATGTTAAAGATAAACCCAAGACTTAGCATTAGCTCCTTAAGTTCACCCTATGTGCTAATAAGATAAGAATCAAACAAGAATTAAAAGCCTTACCATTTCTATTGGTGTATGGATAGGAACCTTTATTTCCTATCACTCTCAAGTTGCCCACATATATGTTTATGTAGGAATACATGGAAGAAATCTAAGAGATCACTAACTCTAGATTATTAGACATCATTCAAATGGAAGATGCAAGGGAGAAAGCCTTTTTTGATTTTAGCAGGCATCAAACCATTGTCAAAAGATGGTTTGATAAAAGGTCTAAAATCAAGCTATTTAGACAAGGAGACCTAGTTCTCTTTTGGGACAAAGCATTTGAGCCTAAGGGAAAACATGGTAAATTCACACCCTTGTGGATTAGCCCATACTAGATTGTAGAAACATTGGGGAACAACACCTTCAAGCTCAAAGATCTACAAGGAGAAGAGTTTACATTTCCCACCAATGGGAAATTCCTCAAGCACTACTTCTCTACTACTCCTTTAGAGGTCTTCATAGAGTAAATTGTAAGATGGTTAGATTTAAAGTAGGTAGGCTAGCTAGTTTCCTTTTAGTTTTATCCTTCTTTTCACTTGTTTTCACATGAACACGTATATATTTATTTGTTTTCCTTTGTTTTCTTCCTTTCCCACTTTTTTTTGTGTGTTTCTTTATTGTTGCTTTGTTACTTGATTCTAATAAGTCTTCTTAGACAATCCTAACCTCAAAGTTATAAATTTTGCTTAAAAGTTCCAAAATTTTGGAGATGTAGTTGTGGAACCCAATGCAAAGGATGACCATGGTTATAGAATGTAAATCATAATTCTATAACTTGGAGAAACTAATGAGTACCAAATAGAAATTCCAATCATTACATATGAACCTAACCATCATTCTAACCTCAAGCTGGTTCTAAGAAGACTTGAAATTGTTGGATGAAAACTCAAATTATCATGGTATGCCCATATTAAAACTTAATCAACATCCTTCCCTAGAGTAAAATTTTAGCTATGGGTGATTTTCCAAAAAATCAAACACTTGACCAAATCCTAAGACCTGGTTACCGTGGTTGCCAACCTTGATGAAATTATAAATATCTAAGAAAATACAAAAGATAATGATACAATTCAAAATCAAAAGCTTTCAAGCATAAGTGATTCTATTAATCTCCATCAGGACTATGGATGCTTGGCTAGAAGTGGAGAAAGGCCTTAAGTGGATCCAAATGCATCTCTATCAGGGTTATAGATGCCTAGCTAGTAGCAGATCAATACCCAAGCCTTCCCTAAGCTAAAAACATGGTGCCTAATAAATACCTAAACATGTTACAAGTCAAGTATTAGTGATGAAGGACCTAAAACTTTAAGGTTACTTCTTAAAATCCATGGAAAATAATAAGTGGAATCAAAGGACACACATAGTATGGTTATGTCCTAGTGTTTGACCTTAAGTCTATAAATTCAAGGTTTGTTTCAACCATAATCTAGTCTAGGTAAGGGTTTTGATCAAATAAAGTAGCTAAATTTTGTATAAATTAAAGTCTCTAGGTTATAACATATTTCTATGTTTCCCCATGAATCACCATTTGTTGGGGTTAACATACCTCATATTTTTTTGAAAATTGGAACCCTTAAGAAACCCTAAGGTTTTAACATGGAGTTTATCATGTTTAGATAATTTTTAGAATTTGAAGATCATCCACCATGTTAAAATCAAGCTTTCTTTTTTCTTTTTCTTTTAATTTTGACTAACCAAGATAATAAATATTTTTTGTGGCTTTTAGTCGTAGGTTCCATGATGTTGTTCCTAGGAAATTCATGTCCCTAAACCTTGGGAAAACCTTCAGTTTAAATTTGAATGTTGGAAAGAATAAAATTCGTGGGAACCATTTTAAAATCCATTTTGGACCTAAAGATAAAGCTCATGTTTTAAACTTAGTCATGTTTTTTAACATAGTTAAAACTTAAATTAAAAAGCTTGGTCCCCTTTGTTATATTCCCCCTTTAAAGATTCCTTTTTATGCCTAACTAGTTATTCATTCTATAAGGTCCTTTTAATATCTCCTAAATTAGCCTAAGACTTTAACCCTAAGTCCCCATAGTATTTATTAATATTAATGGGACCTTAGTCTTAATGTCTTAGCCTAATTTTGGTTCCTCGAGTCCCCTTTTTATGTTAGATTGGTCCCTTGATTATACCTTAGCCTAAGGTTTTAATCCTAAGGACCTAACATATTTATTAATACAAGTGAGACCTTAGTATTAACACCTTAATCCTAAGCCTTTTACACCTCTATGATCCTAACTTAACTTCCTTGCATCTTGTAGGATCCAATGGACCATACTTTACCATGGCATTTGACCTAATGAAGTGAGGAAAACCTAAGCTCTGATTTAAACAACTTACATCTTTGGTGATCCAATGGTTTATAATTCATCATGTATTTTGATTAAATTGAATTAGGATAAATAATATAATATTCCATATAACCCATTATACCAATCACACTTGAGCCCTTGGATCATGGTTAATGCTTCTTGCTTGCTCATGAAAACTTGATCAAATGGTGTGGGGCATAATTGAAAAGTCAAAATACTATGGAAGGCCTAAATGATCAACACATGGCACCCTTTAATTCAAGGATTAAAATCAAAAGCAACCTCTTGATAAAAATATCCAATCACAAGTGAGCTCCCAAATCATGATCCTATGACTGACACTTTGTTACTAATTTTGATTCAACAAAGTGAGCATAGTCCAAGATCCTAAGAGATATTATGGATGTGCCAAGTGGAATTCTCACACTAAGTCATAATAATTTTATGAGCTGAAAATTTATGTTTGTGTGACCATCAACTTTAATCACATCAAATAAAAAAACTTCACTAGCTTAAAATTGACGTTTGCATGATCATCATTTGAGGCTTGCAAGGATGCATTTGACGTCTGCATGACCATAAAATTTAAGCTAATGAGTTATCATGCTCAGGGTTAAAATACACTCCAAAAAATTGATGGAAATATTGTAAATGGCTTTGAAGGCTAAAGGAAGTGCTTAAAAATGCTCAAATACTAGGATTCTTCAAATTACAAAATGTGAAAAGGATCTTATAATCAAAGTCCTATTTTAAAAAGAGGATCCTTATAGAATAAAATTTAGACCAAATGCATCTATCTAAAGGTTTTAATTTGTTTTTTAAATGCAATAAAATCCTATGTGTTATGGGACCTTAGTGTCATGTTGATCCTTTTGAACATATTTTAAAAGCCTTGGCATAAATATTAGAGACCAATGTTTACATTATGTTTATTAAACATGGCATAGATATTGGCCTAGAATATTTAAGCCATGGCCCGCTTTGCATATAAAACAAAAAACTTAGGCATAAACCCTTAGCTTAAGGTTTATTTCATGCTTAATAAGCAAAAAAAAAACCTTAGCTTAAGGGACTTAAACCTAAGTTGTATTCTTAATAAATACACTAACTTAATGTTTGGGCATCTATGTAGATCAACAACATGTGTTTTACCATTGGATTTTGATCTAATAGCATGAGGGCACTCATGAACTTTCAAAATATTGAGAGCTCACTATGTGGCTAATGCTCATTTGGAAAGTGACTAACATAGGATTTGAATCATGGAGAAGCACAAAAAGATGCCAAGTGTCACTACCACGGGGGTTTGCAACAAAAGGAAACAATCATGGGAAAGGGCCCAGATTATGAACAAAGGCTCATGCTAATCCTATATTTTAATCCAATGGATTGAAATAAAAGGGTCATTTTTAATATTCTAATGGTTAATTGTAGAAGGAATTTATGAAAAATGCCATGAAAGACCTAGACCAATGCCACATAGATGTCATACAAGTAAAAAAGGATAAAATACAAGATCTTATGGCCTCAAAAATACAAAGGTATAAAGGCAAAGGTACAAATAAAATCTAAGTCATGTTAAGTGATGCTCTAGATATTTCTTACCATTTAATCTCAAAAACCCTAAAACTTACATAAAAGTGACTCAATTGTATTCATTTGGTCACCATTCAATCAAAAAAAAGTTGAATTCTATTTTTGAGCATTAGAGAGCTTTTACAGAGACCATTTTCTACCAATGTAAACAAATTCATAGAAATAGAGATAATGGAAGATCACAAACAACAACTAAAAGAGGATATCAAGTTGTATTTATCAATAGATAATGAAGGTAGGATACTTAATTAGATACTAAGGCCTTAAATTATCCAAACATAAGGAACTAGTCCAAGCTTTTTTTCATGATCAAAGAATTGAATCCAATAATAAAATAAGCACAAAATATTGATGTAGTAAGCCATAGATATTATGACTTAGTTATTTAGATGGTAGGCCTCCACCATGCTATAAAAAAACCTAGGGTACTATATTGCATCGATGTCCTTACCCCTATTTTTGTTCATTACATAATTGATAATGAGTGAATCATTAGGGAAGGAAAATAAAAAAGGGTAGCATATGTTTATCCCATATCATTTGAGGGTTATTAAAAGCTTCCCACTCCCCATGTAGATTTATCCAAAATCAAGGAGTGACCTCCAAGCATGACCTAGACTCTTTCTTAAGACCTTGGTTGCATCAAGGACCCCATGTCTTTAGATAATTCAAGGGCAAGATCCATATCATCCAATTCATGGAGGGTGTTAGGGTAATAATGACCCTATTTAACTAGGATTTTTTTTCCCCTTAAACCACCTATGTGAATAAACTTTGGATCACATACATTCACTTGATGGTGGAAGAGAAACTCACCCCTCTAATTAGAGATTTAATCAATATCTTCCTCATCAATCAATTCAATGCCATAAAAGGAAGACATCTAAGAAATTATACATGATTTCATACTTATTAGACACCCTCCTAGCCTCTATTACTTTTCTAAGGATTATTAATTAGTCCCCAATAGCAAAGCCACTATTTCACACCATTACTCCAAATTGTATATTTTCAAATATAGGAACCACATCTAGTTCATTTGTGACTGCATGTACCCAACCATATTTTAGGCCATCATAGGTGTTTATATTCCCAAATTCCACCCCCTAATAAATAAATATATTTAATTAATGGGTGACATATATTACTACTTTAATTACATAGTCACCAAGATCAAAGGGATCATGTCCCAACCATGTAGGTTATGAGTGTATGTTCCTAGCAAGCTGGCTGAGAAAGAAATTCCTTCCAAATTATTGCATGGCATTGATGGAACTTTTAAATAAAAAAAGAAATGTATTTTCCACCCCTTCCCCTTGATCATTAGGAAGACCACACTGCAAGATTGGAAATAGGTTAAGACCATGGATAGACATAGAGATTCATTCAATTTTTAACTTGATGAACTTAAGATGTGGGATCCTAAGGGTATAGTGGTTATCCACTTGAAAAATAAGAAGCTCCCAAATCTTGAGTATGTACATCAACTTTGTATTTATGACACCATATACATCAAGGCTAAGAATTATGAATAAGTTTTGGCCATGATCCAAGGCCACAATATCAAGTTGGAGCATAGGTTAATCAAGGATGACAAACCATCTAGGGAGAGATGGAAAATGCATCCTTTGCAATATCACTTGATTTTAAGACCATATGGGATAGCCCAAGAATGTCCCTAGGTAGAAAAACTCCAAACATAGCCTCAAGGGTAACCTAAACAAAAGTAAGATGAAAAAGGCAAGGGCAAGGAAAAATTGGGAGAAGTAAGATTAGAAGATAGACTTGGGGAGGGACCCTCAGCTTGAACACTACCTTAGAGTCCAACTTCCCCAATTCAATACATAAATATGATAGCCTTGAAACTAAAAGAGACACTTGAGGGTGCCCTCAAATATATTGTAGAGGCTTATGACTCAAATAATGAGGCAAAACCCTAAGAAGATGAAGTAAAATAGCTTGTCCCTATGGCATCCACAGAGAAGAAGAAAGTAGAGTTAGCATTGGTTCATGTGGGACTAAGAAAAAGGCCAATATTGACCTTCTCTCACCCCAAAAATAAGTAAATTTGTTTACTGATGATTTCATTATTCATGGACCAGTCATTCTTGACTAGTTCATTTATGGGAAACTATAAAAGTTCACCTCTCTTTCCCATTCATGGGATATGACAAGATTTGTTGACATTGAGATTCAAGATGACATAAATCCATGGATAAGGTCTATGGTAAAAGAGTAGGAAGAAAGGATAATTTTGGTCTTTCAACAACCTAAAGGCAAGAAGATGGATGGTCTAAGGCCATCTAGTAGCTTAGGTGTGGACGTCGCATAACCTCCCTAGCTCAAGGAGCTAGTTACTAACATCTATTTAAACTCTAAAATAGCTGGGTTAGAGAGAATAATAGCTAGGATAGTAGTGGTTGGAATAGAGGAATTCACCTTTTAGAAGCTAAAAACCTTAGTAGGAATAACCCTTGTAGGAGTCCAATAGCTTGGCAAAGTATCCATTCATGAAGAGGATGTATAAAGTCTAATTGAAGTCGAGTCTACATAGCTAAAGCTAGAGTCTAGGGCTTGAAGTAGAGGATCCTAAATTTGCAAAAGGAAAAGCAAAACTTGCAGACATAGGCAATTTTATCAATACCTAAATAAATGACCAAGATGCTTGATGAGTCATTCTATGACATGTTTAAATCACTCAAGTCAATGAAACTGAGTCAAAGTGCATTAGAGGGGTAGTGAATATTAGACAAGAGTTTAATCACCTAGTGGTAGGACTCATAGGACAAAATAACACAACTCTTCAGCATTCAAGCAAAGAAATAGATCCCAAACTTCAAAAATATTAGTTTAGGAAATTTATGTATAACCTAGGAATTGTGGTGGATAAGGTCTAAAATCTAAGTGTTTGGCATAATAATGTGGAAAGGATCTTGAATGATGATAAGGAGATAATTACAAGGATTGAGTAGCTTCTTGGAACTGTGCTCATATATCTTGCAAATACCACTACCCTTGGTATCATAAGTGATGAGTAATTCAAACATAGGGCTACTTTGGTAACCAATAAATCAAAGGGAAGATCCAAGGTAAATTTGGGGATGAAAATAATAAAATCCTAGACATGATATTTAATGTTGGAGAAAGAATAAATGAATCTAGGAGTATTAAATAAGCCATGGAAAGAAATGATCAAGAGCTTTATGACTTGGTAGATCAAGAGGGGGAGTGTCTCCTAAATCCTATAATAGACCTCGATCTAGTTAATAAGTAGCATGTTAAAGCCATAAACATCCTCCAATAGCAACAAGTAGAGGGCCCACCAAAAAATTGAGTAGTATTCTATTTTATAGAGTTTTGTAACTTTTGAAATAGAATATTACATTGTAAAGGCATATGTTGGTTTGTTAGCATATTTTCCTCTAGGTTAGTATGATTTTGAAAAGCACGTGTATTTTAGAACTTGTAAGGATAGTTGTCCTTATCTTTATACACCTATATTTTGTAACTGACTGATATACTGCCTAATCTTTTTCTAAAGGCATGAGTTACCAATTATAAAAGGAGAGATATTTTTGACCAACTTTTTAAAATTTTAAGAAATTAATATATCAAAGGAATTCTACAAGGATTGTCTATGTTTGATGTGTTAATTGTCATTTTAGATTTTCTCTCAATTGCTAGTTAAGGTCTTGAATTTGGTGTCTTGGAATTTTGAGTTATATCCTATTAATCACAAGGTTCCTAATTTTTGTAACATGCTAGATTAGCTTAAAGATATTTAGTTCTCCATTTTAATTTTACTCTATTTTAAGATGTGTATGTGTTATTTGATAATAGTAGTAAATCTTTAAATAAGAACTAGTTATTACTTGTGATTCCTCACACTATCCTTTGAAATTGGCTTGGTATATAGTGCAATTTGAGCTTAGGATATTTTAAATTATATATTGGTTTGAATTCATACTCAATTTAAATTTACTCTTTGTCATAATGTTTAAGTCTAAAATTTGTAATCACTCTTTTCTTTTTTCCCTTACCCCTCTCTTTGCTCCTTTTTACCCCAAGATCATTTTAGTTTTAGCTTCATTATAAATATGCACTTAGATTAGTATATAGCTTAAATATGGATTGAAATTCACTAATTATTAACATAGATTATTTACAATTTATAAATAATGGACCAAGGTGGCTCCCAACCACCAAATTATATAAATATTGTGGAATAGTTTATCTTGCTCTGCTACTATTTCACCACAGGCAACTAGATTGCTAAAATATACAACTCATGCCTTGGATTTCCTAAATTATAAAATGAGAAGTGTTATTTAAAAACTAAAAACACCTATGGTTCATTTAGAATCATCAACAAGGGAAGCTCCATTGGCACTAGGATGACCAGGGATTGAATTCTTCAAATCTTTGTTAATCTTGATCTGTTTTATCTAAATTTCAATATATTTTTATGTTTTTGAGTGAATTATTTTCTTATAAGTATAAATATAATTTATATTTGTTATTTACATCACATATTCATTCTTTCTTGGTTCTTTGGGCATTGATTCTTGTTTCTAGTAAATTTAGCTTTAGCTTTGAAAATCCATAGTATCTGAGGTTAAAACAACTTATTTTGATCAAAGGTGGGCATATATTTCATATATTTGAGTTCATTTAGGATTATAATTATAAAGATAGACCATATTTATGTATTTTAATGCATATTTGAGCTAATTCAATCAAATATAAATGTCCTTTACAATTTTTCATACCACCTTTGTAAAATAAACTCAATGTGTAGGTCTAATTCTTATTCTTTATAGAAGTTAACTTGATACACCATATTTTAGGTATAATATTTAAATTTTAATCAATAATTACCCTATATTAAAACAATATCACACTCATTAACTAGATAACCTTTGCTCAATCTTGAGGTCCATAGAAAAGATAGATGTGATAAAGGTAGGCACAGGGGATCCAAATCCCTTCCAACTTCACCCCTTCAAGGTAATTTTGAATTCAATATTCATCCAACTATGTATTGTCTAGGAGAGTATTAAATAAAGTACCAAGTGTGTTACATGACCTCCCATGTAACCTTGAGAAGTATTTTCCTACATTTAGTCCAATAGGTATAGTAACTATTGAGGAACATATAAAGTCATTTAAAGTTGCCTTAAGATTGCTAAATGTTATGCATGAGGATGTAGCTTGTAGGTTATTCTGATTTACATTTAAATATGATATTAATTAATGGTTTTTGAACTTACCTAATAATTACATCACAAGCTAGGATGATTTTAATAATGTGCTCATAAATCAATTTGGCAAGATTGTTAGTCTTTGTGTTATCTACCATCATTCACCACTATTATAAGAGATGAAAGTAAGCCTATTAGGTCCTTCAATTATAGATTTTATAAAATGTTTAGTAATACCATATACCCTTATAAGCTTTATGATGTCTTATCTTTAGAGATTTACAAAGATGTAGTACATCCCATATCCTTGGTGTTTTTGAAAAGGTCCATACCAGCCATAACTTTGTTAGCTATAGCTTATACTAAAGTAGTAACCATCAATGATGAGATGAAACCCCAAGGGAAATTTTCATATTATATGCCAAATATAAACCCCCAAATTACTATGATGAACTTGTTCACAAATAACAACCAAAATATCCCAACATTAAACCATCTCCCAAACTTAACTCAATTTCCTTTGAGTCATGTAGCTCCTAATCAAAATTTAGGATTCTTAAATCATTTTAATAATGGATTCAATGTAAGTGATCAAAGGTCTTTGGTGCTAATTTTGAATGCTAATGATAACTAGGTACATAATTCTAAAACTCCTAAAAATGAGAATGAATCTATCTTAAAATGATCCAAAAGTTGAGCACTGACTTCCTTTAGTTGTAAAAACAAGTTGGAAATACTACTGAGAGTTCAAGTAGAAACTTCTCATTTCAAAGGTATAATAGGCCAACTGATAGGTTTTAGAATGAAAATTTTCATAATAATAGGAATAATGAGCCATCTTATGAAAATAAGACTGGACAGTAACCTCACTAATATTGCATTGCCTAACTATTACAGGGTACATTACATAGCCAAGCATAGGGAAATTAATTGTATAGAATTTTGAAAAGACTGTGAGGCTTTCCAAGAGGATTTGGATACATTTTAAGTGGTATATAATAAGGATGGTGGTGAAATTAACTTTGGAACTAAGTCATATGATCATTCCTTCATGGTGGACACCTTTGATTTCCCCTTTCAAGAGGAAACTAAACCAGTTTTTGAAGAAGACATATCCCTCTAGGAATAGGGAGAAAATGAAACCTTTTACTACCTCAACACCTCCAAATAATTTTATAACTCCTCTAGACACTTATTCAAATAACAATCCTGATCCACTTAAAGGGATTACTTCTAAACCCAACATTGAAATTCTTAGCTCTTCTAAGACTAGTTATAACATATTTGAGGACATGAAAAGGATAAATTACAATATAAATTTACATGAAATTATTTATATTATAGATAAAAGGGACCTTCTACTAGAATCATTATCAAAGAAGTCCATTAATCCACCATAAATTGATCATGCCAATGTGACTGTGCACAAGGCTAAGGCTGACTCTCCTCCTTTCTTGCTAACTATCAAGACATTTGGTAAGAAATTAAATAATTACTTATTAGATTTAGGGGAATATACCAGTATCATGACTATAGGTATATGCAAATAACTGGACCTAACTCCTATTAAGTTTGATAGGGTTATCACCCAATTAGACAAATCTAGAGTTAGGGTAGTTAGCGAACCTTTAAATGTACATATGTAATTAGGTTCTAAGCCTCGGGTGAAAAAATTCATTGATATTCAAGTTGTTGATATACCTAATGTTTATGGAATATTATTTATCAAATAATGGACCAAGGCTTTGAATGGCTACATGTCCATAGATTTCTCACACCTGTGGCTATCTTGGAAATGGGTTCCAAATCAACTAAAGCTTGAAAGAGAACCAAGAATGAAGCATATGATAATTGAGTAAAATGTTGTAAATGAAAGGGTCAGCATAATTGACTTAGAATTAGGTGTTTTCAACCTAGAAGCTGATAAGGTATGTGATCCCAAGAGTGCTCATGTTGTTCTTCGACTATAGAATTTGCATTTTGATGGTGTTAGATGTAATGTTGGATTAGATGTTGGTATTATTTTAAATAATCCCACTAATAAAAATTACCATGCTTCTTATAGTATCCAATTCTATTGTACTAAAAACTTTACTAAGTATGAAGCCCTTATCATAGGCTTATAATTTTTTATAAAAAATAAAGTCAAAGAACTACTATTTTATGGGGATTCAAAACTAATGGTCAACTAGGTAAGAAGTAAATACCAATGTAAGCTCTCATACCTAAAAAGGTAAAAGTTTAGGGTGTGGGATCTAATTGAATCATTTGATACCTTTGGTATCATTTCCATCCCAAGGGGAGAAAACCAAGCCACTGATGAGTTGGCATCTGCTGCATCCAACCTCATGCCCAACCAAGATTCTCCTAATTTTAGCATTGAATTGATCCCTTGTCCTTCAGTGCTTGATAATGTTAACCATTTCCAAGTTTTAAATGATGATCAGCATATATTGGATTTCATGACCAATTATAGAGGATTTGATGCTCATATCATTGATGAGACTAAAGGAAGCACATCCAAGGAGGAAAAATTTAATGGTAAAGTCATTCAGTTGAATGACAACAAGATCCCCAAGGGGATGATTGCTTTAGAGAGTATTTGATTAGGAAAAATTGGCTGAGGTTTCCAAGGTAACCAAGGTAAGTGGGAAAGATTATAATGTTTTTGATCTTGGCCTCCATGATTAACCTTGGCTAGTAAATGTTGGAAAGGACTACACAAACATTGAAAACAAGAAAGCCAAAGAGCTCCTTACCCAAAGTATGGATATCATACCATGGTCCTATGATGACTTAAAGATCTTTGATCCAAGGGCCATCACACATACTATACCCATTAAAAAAAAATTCAAACCATTTAGGTAGAAATAAAGGCCTACAAACCCTATCCTAGAACCCATGATCTTCAAGGAGGTCAAAAGAATAGTAGATGCTAGGATAGTCTTCCCCATCAGGCATTCTACTTGGGTGGATAATTTGATGCCAGTTAGGAAGAATAATGGTGAGATTAGACTTTGTATTGAATTTAATAAATTAAAAAAAATATTAGAAAATGAAGAGTATCCCCTTACTTCCTTGGAGCAAGTGATTCAATTTATCTTAGGTTTAGCTATGATGTCTTTTCTTGATGGCTTTTTAGGTTACACCCAAGTGTTAGTTGATAGAGAAGATAGGATGAAGATAGATTTCACCACAAAGTGGGGCATCTTTTCTTACAAGAGGATTCCCTTTATGTTAATAAATGTAGGATCCACATTCTAAATATATATGGACCATGCCTTCCAAGGCCTGATAGGTAAATGTATCATTATTTATATGGATTATCTAATAATTTTTTTCTAAAAATAGGGAAGATCACTTCATGCATTTACACTAAGTTTTTGAAATATGTAGAAGGTATGGCATTTATTTAAACCCTAAGAAGAGTATATTTTGTGTGACTAAAGGAAAATTACTATGTCACGTTATAACCGAAGATGGGATCTCTATATATTATGAAATATTGGAGGCCATATCTAAAATATAACCTCCAAATACTAAGAGATAAATCCATTCTTTGGTAAGATAAATTTTGTAAGAAAGTTTATTTCTAGTTTTGCATAAATTTTTAAACCACTGAATGACATGATAAAGAAGGATGCCAAGGTCACATGGAATGAAGATTCTAGAAAGGCATTCAATGATATCAAGGAGTCCATTAGCCAATCCCTAGTCTTCATAAGTCCTAACTTTTCAAGGGACCTCTACCTCTATTTCTTTACATATGACCACACTATGGCTATAGTGTTAACTCAAAAAAATGAAGGGTGTGACCACCCAATTAATTTTATGAGTACTAATTTTAAGAATGTTGGGTTAAATTATTAATTGATTGGTAAATAACCATATGCATTAGTTAAGGTAGTTAAGAAATTTAGGCATTATATCCTTATAAATTAGGTACATGTTATCTTACCTGACCCTAAAACCAAACTTATGTTAAGTTAGAATGAGCTTAGAGAATGAAGAGGTAAGTGGATGTTAATTTTGCATTAATATGATTTGGAGATGAAAATAATAAAATTGGTAAGTTTCTAAGGTTTGATCTAGATTATTGATAATACTAACCATAGGCTAAGTATTATTCAAGTATATCAACAAAATTTTCAAGCTAATGAATGGTATGAGTTAATCATACAATTTATAATTAATGGTACTTGTCTTACTAGTCTATCCAGGGGGAAAAAGAGTTCCCTAAGATTGAAGGAAACCCATTACTTGATCAAGAATGGGATCTTATATAGGAGAAAATTTTAAGTGATTTATTTGATATGTGTCTCACAAGAAGAATCCACCCAAACCATGAGTACCTTTTATGAAAATCTAGGTAGTGGACATCCATCTGGGAAGATTACAACCCATAAAACTTTTAGAGTTGGTTATTATTGGCCAACCATTTTTAACAATACTCACAAACATGTGAGGGAATGTCACTCATGTCACATCTTTAGAACCAAGGAGCCAAAGGTAGCAATGTCTCTACAACCAATCATGATTAATAAACCCTTTTCTTAATAGGGGTTAGGCTTTGTTAGGGTAATAAACCCCAAATCATCTGAAAGTCACAAGTATGTCCTTACTAACATAGACTATTGTATAAGGTAGACTGAAGCTATAGCCACTAAATAATGTAGGACTAAAAAAGTGACTAACTTTTTAGAATAAAATATATGTACTAGGTTTGAAACCCCAATCTCTCTAGTTTGTGACAATGGGTGCATATTCATTTATATAGAGATGACTGAATGGGCTTATGATAATGGCATCACTCTCAAATTTTCATCCAACCATTATCCTCAAGGGAATGGAGTCTATGAGTCAACCAATAAAAACCTAATGAACTCAATCAAGAATTATACTAAAGATAAACCCAAGACATGGCATAAGCTCCTTAAGTTTGCACTATGGGATGATAGGATAAGAATAAAACAAGCCTTAAAATCCTCCCCATTTCTATTGGTGAATGGACAATAGCCTATCTTTCCTATCACTCTCAAGTTTCCCACATACAAATTTATGCAGGAATACATGGAATAAAGTCAAGAGCTCACTAACTCTAGATTTCTAGACATCATTCAGATGGAAGATGCAAGGGAGAAAGCCTTTATTTATTTTAGAAGGCATCCAACCATAGTCAAGATATGGTTTGATAAAAGGTCCAAAATCAAGGTGTTCAGACAAGGAGACCTGGTTCTCCTTTAGGATAAAGCATCTGAGCCTAAATACAAACATGGTAAATTCACACCCTTATGGATTGGCCCATACCAAATTACAAAAACATTAGGGAACAACACCTTCAAGCTCAAATATCTAAAAGTATTAGATTTTACATTTCCCACAAATGGAAATACCTCAATCATTACTTCTTTGTTGTTCCACTAGAGGTCTTCATGGAGTAAACTATAAGATGGTTGGATATAGAGTAGGTAGGCTAGTTAGTTTCCTTTCAATTCTTTCCTTTATGTCCCTTGGTTGCACATAAGCATGTATATATTTATTTATTTTACTTTTTTGTCTTCCTTTCCTTCTTTTTGGTGTGTGTTTCTTTCTTGTTGCTTTTTTCCTTGATTCCAATAAGTCTTCTTGGACAATCTTGAACTCAAAGTTATAAGTTTTCTTGAAATTTCCCAAATTTCATAATTGTAGGTGTGGAATGCCATGCATAGGATGAACATGGTTCCAAAATGTAAATCATAATGTTATTTCATGGATAAATTGATAAGGACCAATAGAAAGGCCAATCATTACATAATAATCTAACCATTGTCTTGACCTCAAGTTGGTTCTAAGAAGACTTACAATTTTTAGGATCAAAACTCAAATTATCATGGTATACCCATATTAACACTTAATCAACATCCTTGCCTAGATTAAAATTGTATCCACAGGTGATTTTCTAAAAAATGAAACACTTGACCAAATCCTAGGACCAGGCTACCTTGGTTCCCAACCTTGCTAAAATCATAAAGATCTAAGAAGATACAAAAAATAAGGATATAATTAAAAATCAAAAGCTTTCAAGTATAGGTGATTATGGTAATCTCCACTAGGTCTATAAATGCCTAGATGAAAGTGGAGCAAGGCCTTGAGTGGAGCCAAATGCATCTCTATCTGGTCTATAGATGCCTAGCTGGTAGAAAAGTAATACCCAAGCCTTCTTTAAGTTGAAAATATGGTACCTAATAAATACCCAGACATGATAAAATTCAAGTATTAGTGATTAAGGACCTAAAACTTGAAGGTTTCTTATTAAACTCCATAGAAAAAAATAATTATAATGAAATCACACACATATTATGAATATGTCCTACTGTTTGACCTTAATTCTATAAATGTAAGGTTTGTTTTAACCATAATCTAGTCTAGGTGAGGGTTTTCATAAAATAAAGTAGGTGACCTAACTTTTGTCTAAATCAAAGTCTCTAGGTTTTAATATATTTCTGTGTCTCCCCCATGAGTCGCCATTATCATAGCTTCTCTTGTTGATGCTTATAAATGAACCATAGGTACTCTTAGTGTTTAAAGAACACTTCTCATTTTAGAATTTAGAAAATTTAAGGAAAGAGTTACAAATTTTGGAAATCTAGTTTCCCATGCTGAAATAGCAGCAGATCAAGATAAACTATTTATATAATTTGGTGGTTGGAAGCCACCTTGGTTCATTCTTCATGAATTGTTAAGAATCTATGTTAATACTTAGTGAATTGTACTCTAGATAAGGGTAAGATAGAAAATAAAAGAGTGATTACCAATTTTATCCTTAAACATTATGTCAAATCATCAATTTCATTTGAGTATGCATTCAAACCAATATATAATGTAAAATAGCCTAAGCTTAAATTTCACTATATACCAAGCCAATTTCAAAGGATAATTTGAAGAAAAACAAGTAAGAATTGGTTTCTCTTTAAATATTTAGTACTATTATCAAATAGCACATGCACATCTAAAAGTAGAGTAAAATGAAAATAAAGGAGAACTAAAGATATTTTAGCTAATCGAACATGTTTCATAAATTAGGAACCTGTGATTACTAGGATATAACTCAAAATTCTAAGACACCATTCAAATTTAAGACCTTAACTAGCAATTGAGAGAAAAGCTGAAATGATAATTAACACATCAAAAATAAAAAATCCTAGTAGAATTCCTTTGATTATATTAATTACTTCAAATTATACAAAGTTGCTCAGAAATCTCTCTCCTTTTACAATTGGTAATACATGCCTTTATAAAAAATATTGAACAGTATATTGGTCAGTTACAAAATATAGGTGTATAAAGATAAGGATAGTTGTCTTTACAAGTTCTAAAATACACATGCTTTTCAAAATCATAATAACCTAGAGGAAAATATGCTAATAAACTAGCATATGCCTTTATAATGGAATATTCTATTTCAAAAGTTACAAAACTCTACAAAATAGAATATTGATCAATTTGTTGGTGGGCCCTCTACTTATTATTATTATAAGATGTTCATGGCTTTAGCATGCTACTTATCAACTAGTTATAGGTTCACTATAGGCTTTAGGAGATACTCCCCCTCTTAATCTTCTAAGTCATCAAGCTCCCTATCGTTCCTATCCATGGCTTCTTTAATACTCCTAGCTTCATTTATTCTTTTTCTAGCATTGAATATCATGTCTAGGATTTTACTATTTTTAGCCCCAGCTTTACCTTGGCTCTTCCCTTTGATTTCTTGGGTTAGTAAATTAGCCCTATATTTTAATTCCTCGTCATTTATGATCCCAAGGGTAGTGGGATGTGTAGGATATGTGATCATAGTTCCAAGAAGCTACTTAATCCTTGAAATTAGATCCTTATCATTCAAAAGCCTTTCCACATTATTATGACAAGCATTCAAATTCTAGACCTTATCCACCACAAGTCCTATGATTACACCTGAGTGTACTAAACAAATAGTCTTAAATTTTAGGATCTATTTCTTTGCTTGAATGTTAAGGAGTTGGGATATTTTATCCTTTGAGGCCTACCACTGGGTGACTAAACTCTTGAATAATACACAATTCCCCTCTAATAAACTTTTCCTTAGTTTCATTGACTTGAGTGCTTCAAACATGTCATAGAATGATTCATCAAGCATCTTGGTCATTACCTCAGGCATTGATAAATTTGCATGTGTTCACAAGTTTTCCATTTCCTTTTACAAAGTTAGGATCTTTTGCTTCAAGCCCTAGACTCTAGCTTTAGCCTATGTAGATTGGGATTCAATTAGACTTTCCACATCCTCTTCATTAATGGATACTTTTCTAAGCTACCAGCTTCCTACAAGGGTTAAACCTACAAAAGGTTCCACCTTTTAAAATGTGAACTCCTCTATTCCAACCACTACTATCCTAGTTTTTATTCTCTCTAACCCAACTATTTTAGGGTTGAAATGGATGGTAGTAATTAGGTCCTTGAACTTGGGAGGTTCTAGGACCTCCATAATTGAGCTAATAGATGTTCCCAGAGCATCTATATTATTTCTTTCTAGTCCCTTAATATCCCCAATTCTCCTTTCTTCATGTTCTTTCACCATAACCCTTATCCATGGATTTATGTCATCTTAAATCTTAATGTTAGCAAATATTGTCATAGCCTATGAATGGGAAAGAGAGGGGATATTTTGTAGTTTCCCATAAATGAACCAATTAAGAATGACTGGTCTATGAATATTGAAATCATCACTGAATAAATTTACCTCACTTATGGGGTGAGAGAAGGTAAATCTTAGACTCTTTCTTAGTCCCACAAGAACCAATACTGAATTTGCTTTCCTTTTCTCTGTGGATGCCATAGGGACAATTTATTTTCCTTCATCTTCTTGGGCTTCAACTTCCCAATCTAATTCATAGGCCTCTACAAGCTCTTTAAAGGTACCCTTGACTATCTCTTCTAGTTCTAAGGCTATCATATCTATGTATTAAATTGGGGAAGGTGGCCTTTAAGGTAGTGTTGAAGCTGAGGGTCCCTCCCCAAGTCTCTCCTCTAGTCTTACTTCTCCTAATTTCTCCTTGCCCTTGACTTGTTCATATTTATTTTATTTAGGCTACCCTTGTAGATATAGTTATGGTTGTTCTATTTGGGGCTATTCCTGGATTGTCCCAGATGGTCTTAACAGTAAGTGATATTGAAAAGGATGCATTTTACATTTCTCCCTAGATGGTTTGTCATCCTTAATTAACCTATTTTATAGCTTGATATTATGGCCTTGGACCCTATCCAATACTTCTTCATAATTCTTAGCCCTGATGTAGATGGTGTCATGAACACCAAGTTGATGTACATACTTAGGCTTTGGGAGCTTCTTGTCTTTTAAGTGGATAACCACTATACCCTTAAGATCCCAAATCTTAAGTTCGTCAAGCTAAAAATTAAATTAATCTCTATGTCTATCCATGGTCTCAACTTGTTTCTAGTCATGAAATATCCCAATGATCAAGGGGAAGGGGTGGAGAATAAATTTATTCTTTTTTTACAAGTGACATCAATGCTATGCAAGAATTGGGAAACAATTTATTGAACATACACTGGTAACCTACAAGACTAGGACATGATCCCTTTGATCCTAATGATTGTGCAATCAGGGTAGTACTAGATGTCACCCATTAATTCAATATATTTCTTGATTAGGGGGTGTAACCTTGGCATATAAACACCTATGATGGCCTATACTATGGTTGGGTACACATAGTCACAAATGAACTGCATGTGGTTCCTATATTATAAAATATGCAATTTTGAATAATGGTTTGAAATAGTGGATTTTCTATTTGGGGACCAATTACTAATCCTTGGGAAAGTAATAAATGTTAGGAGGTCATTTATTAGGTATGACATCATGTACAATTTATTATATGTCATCCTTTTTATGGCATTTAATTGCTTGATGAATAAGATATCAATTAAATCTCTAATTGGAGGGGTGAGTTTATCTTCCACGATGAAGAGCATGTATGGGATCTAGAGTTTATTCACATAGTTGATTAAAAGGGAACTAAAATCCTAATTTAATAGGGTCATTATTACCCTAATTCCCTCCCTAAATTGGATGATAAGGATCTTTCCCTCAAAGTCTCTAAAGACATGAGGTCCTTGATGTAACTAAGGTCTTAGGATAGAGTCTAGGTCATGCTTGGAAGTCCACTCCTTAATTTTAGATAAATATACATGGGGAGTGGGAAGATTTTAATACCCCTAAAATGTTATGGGAGAAACATATGCTACCCTTTTTAATTGTATTTCCCAAATGATCCACTGATTATCAATTCTATAATTAATAAAAATAGGGGCAAGGACATTGATGTAATGCAGTACCTTAGGTTTTATTGCAACATGGTGGAGGCTTTCCATATGAATATCAACTAAGTCATAATATCTCTAGCTTATTGTACCAATACTTTGTTCTTATTTTTTTATTGGCTTCAATTCTTTGACCGTGAAAAAAATCTCAGACCAGTTCCTCACATTTGTAGAATTCAAGGCTATAGTATCCAATTTGGTATCCTGGAAGATCTTGCCTTCATTATATATTGATAAATATATCTTGATCTCCTCCTTTAGTTGTTGTCTATGATCTTCCATTATCTCTATTTTTATGAATTTGTTTACACTGGTAGAAAATAGTCTTTGTGAAAGTCCTCTTGCACTCAAAAACACAATCTAGCTTTCTTTTGATTAAATGGTGACCAAATGAATACAATTAAATCACTTTTATGTAAGGTTTAGGTTTTTTGAGCTTTAATGGTAGGAAATATCTAGATCCTTGCTTATATGTGCCTTGGAATTGATTTGGACCTTTGCCTTTATACATTTGCATTTTTGAGCCCACAAGATCTTGTATTTTTTCATTTTCTACTTGTATGATACCTATGTGGCATTGGTCCAGGTCTTTCATGGAATTTTTCATAAATGCATTCTATAACTAACTATTGGAATTTTTAAAATTCCCCTTTTATTTCACTTCATTATATTAAAGTTTAGGATAAGTGCAAGCCTTTAATCATAATTTGGGCCCTTACTAGTGATTGTTTCCTTTTGTTATAAACCCCCATGGTAGTGAAACTTGGCATCTTTTTGTGCTTCAAATCATGAGTAAATCACTTGTCTAATGAGTATTAGCCATGTGGTGAGCTCATGGTATTTTGAAAATTCATGATTACCCTCACACTATTGGATCAAAATCCAATGGTAAAGAGCATGCCATTAATCTACAAATATGGTCAAACATTAAGTTAGCATATTTATTAATACAACAACTTAGGCTTAAGTCCCTTAGGCTAAGGTTTGTTTCACTTATTAATCACTAAATAAACCTTAGTCTAAGGGTTTATGCCTAAGTTTTCTATTTTATATGCAAAGGGGGACATGGCATAAATACTCTATGCCAATATTTATGTTGTGTTTAATAAACACAATGTAAACATTGGTCTATAATATTTATGCTAAGGCTTATAAAATTTACTCAAAAGGATTAGCATGACACTAAGGTCCCATAACACATAGGATTTTATTTCATTGACAAAACACATGAAAACCTTTAGCTAGATGCATTTGGTCTAAATTGTATTATAGAAGGACCCTCTTTTAAAAATAGGACTTAGATTATAAGACCCTTTCCACATTTTAGAATTTGAAGACTCCTAGTATTTGAGCATTTTTGAGCACTTCCCTTAGCTTGGAAAGCCATTTCTAAGATTTCTATCAAGTTTTTATAGTGTATTTTGACCCTAATCATGATAACTCATTAGCTTAAATTTTACGGTCAAGCAGACATTGAATTCATCCTTGCAAGCCTCAAATGATGGTCATGCAAATGTAAATTTTAAGCTAGTGAAGTTTTTTTATTTGATGGGCTTAAAGTTGACAGTCATGCAGATGTTAAATATGTCCTCATGTATGTAAAATGATGGTCATATAAACATAAATTTTAATCTCATAAAATTATTATGACCCAATGTGAGAATGCCACCTAGCACGTTCACGAGTTTCCCAAGATCTTTGACTATATTCACTTCATCAGATCAAAATTGGTAATGAAACATTAGTCATAAGATCATGATTTGAGAGATCAATTATGATTGATTTTCTCTATAAAGTGGTCCCTTTTGATTTTAATCCTTGAATGTAAGGGTGTCATTAGTTGATCATTCAGGCCTTCTATATTCTTTTGATTTTTAACTATGACCCACACCATCTGATCAAGTTTTCACAAGCAAGAAAGAAGCATTGATCATGATATGAGGGCTTGAATGTGATTGGTCCAATGGGATATGCATAGGATTCTATATATTCTCTTTATGTTGTTTAATGAAATCCATGATGAAGTGTGAACCATTAGATCACCAAATATGTAAGTTGTTTAAATCAAATCTCAATTTTTCCTCACTCTATTGGATCAAATGCCATAGTAAAGCATGGGCCATTGGATCCTATAAGATGAAAGGAAGTTAAGTTAGGACCACAGAGGTATAAAAGACTTAAGATTAAGGTGTTAAGACTAAGGTCTCACTTTTATTAATAAATACATTGGGGCCTTAGGATTAAAACCTAGGCTAAGGTATAATCAAGGGACCAATCTAACATAAAACAGAGACTCGAGGAACTAAAATTAGGCTAAGGTGTTAAGACTAAGGTCCCATTAGTATTAATAAATACTATGGGGCATTAAGGTTAAATTATTAAGATAATTTAGGAGATATTAAAATGACCCTTTAGAATGAATAACTAATTAGGAATACATAGGAACATTTAGATGGGGAATATAGTAAAGGGGACCAAGTATTTTAAGTTAAATTTTAGCTATGTTAAAAAACATGACTAAGCTTAAAACATGACCTTTATCTTTAGGTCCAAAGTGGATTCTAAAATGGTTCACACAAATTTGATTCCTACCAACATTCAAATTTAAATTTAAGGTTTTCCCAAGGTTTTAAGACATGAATTTCCCTGGAACAACATCCTGGAACCTATGACTAAAGGCCACAAAAAACATTTATTAGCACGGTTAGTCCAAATTAAAGTAAAAAAAACTAGGTAAGCCTACTTTTAACAAGGTAGATGATCTTTAGATTCTGCAGATGACCTTAACATGATAAACTCCATATTCAAACCTTAGGGTTTCTAGATGGTCCCAATTTTCAAAAAAATTAGGGGTATGTTTGCCCCAACAGGAGTAGAATTGAATGGTGAAAAAATTGAAAACATTCTATATTTTCCAAAGCTAAGGGAGTGGTTTGTTTGATTTTTTACAAGAAATTTTGGACCATGTTTTTGAAGATGGATCAATTACTAGACTATGGACTGCTTTAAGCTTGAGTGAAATATAATGTCATGGTATCTCAAAATATTTTAATCTTACCTAGTTTATGTGAAACAATGATTTTGAGCTCAATGGAAGATGATATAATTTTTAGTGCATTGTCATTTTTAAATTCAATGTTAAGAAACAAACCCGAAAAAAATTGGAGACTTATTTGATGATCTATACAACTAGATACAATACCCTTGATTTTATATTTGATATAGTTTTGGTAATTTGGTAGTCAACATCTAAAATAAGAGGATTGACTAATAATTCATCAAACACACTATAGTTCTACAATATTATATCCAAGTCCAAAATTTTTTGAAGAGAATGCAAATAACAATTATCAATAACAAAATGAATAAAATTGGCATGTTGAAATTTGAAATTTAGGCATCTAAAATCCAAGGTTAGTTGAGGAAGGATAACAAATTTAGTGATCAATTTTGAGATTTATTTTATTAGGGTTTTGAGAAATCTTTTCAAAGATAATCCAAAGTATACAAATGATTAAGATGTAATTTTTGTATTTTTTATTTGATTAAAATAACATGTATATAATAGTTGTAAACTCTATTATAGAGATTCATAAGTATATTTTGGTGTTCCCTTATTATTTTATACCAAGTAGGTGTAATTTTAGTGTTTTGGTTTGATTAAGAAAGCATGTCTATACTAGTTGTAAACTCTATTATATATATATATATATATATATAATATATATATATATTTGTAATTTTATACCAAATGTATTTGAGGTAATATATATAGTGTAATGAACTATAAGTATATATATTGGACCAACAACTTCACTTATATCAATAGCTTACATAAATGACTAGAAAAATAGAGAAAACCATCACTTATGCATTCGAGCAACTTTAATTAATCTTATAGGTGATATTTTGGACCAACATTAAATTTTTTACTTGGGTCCCCTCAATATGCCAACACAAATTCACTAAAAAATGGGACAATATCTAAACCTCAATACCTGTAACTTTAATTCCAACTTCACCGCATTCAATGATAGAAATAAAATAAACATTAGATTGAAAATTATTTATTATTAAGTTTTTAAGTCATTAAAACTATGTATAAGGAAGATCATGTTTATTTTACTTAGTTTTATA
Source organism: Torreya grandis (assembly GCA_037957365.1). NCBI lineage: Eukaryota > Viridiplantae > Streptophyta > Pinopsida > Cupressales > Taxaceae > Torreya > Torreya grandis. The sequence goes on from JARHVA010007511.1 coordinate 662,009, forward strand.
AAAAAATTAAAGACCACTTGTGACTTAGGGACATAATAATCTTAAGGTAATAATTATATTTTGGTTGGCATGGTTTGTTAATTGAAATAAAAAATATTTAAAAGGCCATTATTGATTATAGATATGTTTAATATATTTTGGTAGACCATATCATAATTGATTATGGATATGGTTAAGACATTATCATTATATGTATTCATTATTAAGATAAAATGGCTATGTATGCAAACAACTAATCTCAATATTTAGAACAAAAGAAACACAAATCCATACCTTGAATTCATAAGGAAAACAACTTAGAAATTGTTTGAACCTTCATTTACAACCTCTCATCCCAATATTTTGACTAGCAGTGCTTCACTTATGCCAATAGCTATTCATCAATGACTAGAAAAAATAATAAACCATCACATATGTATTTGAGCAACTTACTTATGATCGAATACATATGCATATCTATAATAGAGTTTATAATTGTTATATACATGTTCTCTTAATCAAATAGAAAAGTAAGAGAAGTTATTTTCATGCATTGTCATCTATCTTTAAATGAATAAATATATTGATAATTTCCCTAAAAAAAATTTCTGTAAAGATATTAGCTTGCCATCGTCACTTTTCATAGTTGTCTTTCCCTATGGCCCCATAGTTGGTTTAAGGTAATAATAATATTTTGGTTAGCATGGTTTGTTAATTTAAATAAAAAATATTTGAAAGGAAATTATTAATTATGGATATGGATATGACATTTTTGGCAAACCTTATTTAATAGTTTATATCTCAGTTATCAAATATATGTATATGTGATTGGATTTCAAATAATATAATTCCAATCTATCTAACAAAGTAAATCTTATAGAAGAGGTAATTTATTGAAGGAAATATTTTTGATTCTATCAAAGTGTTTTATCAATCTCTTGATATCCCTTTTATATCTCTATATCTAAAAAGAGATAAAAGAAACAAAATGAAAAAAACCAAGATAGAAAAAGACTCAATGTATTTAATGTATATTTATAGATTAGTATCTTATATATCAATATCTTGATATCCATTTTGTATGTTATATTAGTATTTTGATAGAATTATAGAGGTCTTTACTCATTGTATACTAAGTATTTCACATGATCTTACCATATGTATTGCATAAAAAGATCCCTGGAGATCCATAATTTTGGGACATAAAGGATAACAAAAAAATATTTATTTCAACCTCTCCTTCAAGCTCATTTTGAATCTTGATCATGTTACGTACATTTATTTAATAGTTTTGATAAGGCTAAAATATGATCAATATGTAGAAACAGCATTAGAAAATTATTATAAAACATTAAAATCCATGTTGTGTTTCCATAATTATTCAATATATAATAAAACATTCAATCAAACTATTCTATAGGAAATAAAAATACTACCATGTATATATCAAAAACAACTAAAAATAATGTCAACATACTTACAAATATCAATCCTGTATTTAATACCAAATATCAATAGACATTTCAACATAAGAATTTAAGGTTTAATCAGAGTTTATATTAGAAAACCAAATCTATTAAAGTGGCACCCTTATCATTAAAGTACTCAATATACACCGATGTAATTAGTAGTAAGTTCCATCAAGTGGTTCAATGCCCATTTAAAATCATTTATCTCCAACTTAACATTTTTTAATATTATCACCTCTATAGGGTTATGCTGCAGAGCTGCTAGCATATTTCCTACTAGAAGAAGCAGGTTTTTCAATCTCAAGGGGTGGAGAATTAGTGTTAAGTAGAACAATTTCATTGGGATATAATTTTTTAGTTACTTCAATAATATTTTCATGTTAAGGTTGCTTAGGTAATGGAACATTAGGCTGAATGGGAGCATGTATGTGTTGAGGGGAATCATTTGGAATACCTTGTCCATGAGGATGATTACTCTAATGTGTTCCCTCCATCCTCTATTTCCATGTAAATTCAAAGAGTTAGTAGGATAATATTTGAGAAAATTTTAAAAGGTAGGGTCATTGGTATCAAAATACAATGAAACATGGGTTCCTTGGTTAAATTTCCTAATAAATGTGTTAGCAACCCTGTGACCATAAAATAATTATTCACCTTGAGACCTACCCAATGAAGGAGTAGCCTCACTATGTTGATTATAATCACAACCCCAAACATATCTACCTAAATAATTTAGACCTAGATTCTATCCTGACATCTAATAAAGCATGTTAAAATAAGTATTTTATACAACTAAATTCAAATACTTCCTAATTTTCATGATCTTAAAAATATAATACATCAAATTATTCATTTTTAAAAAAAATTCAAATAATACTTATATAACCATCATTTGCATAAAAAATAATCATTGCATCCTCTTTACAATCATACTAAAATAACAACTACCATCTTAAGAAAACCATGCATTATTCTTTCACAATCCTCATGCCACTTTTAGTAAAATGGTAAATAGGCAATAAGAAAATACATGAAACCCTTGATGTTCAATTTTCATGTGTGTGTGTGTGTGTGTGTGTGTGTGTGTGTGTGTGTGTGTGTGTGTGTGTGTGTGTGTGTGTGTGTGTGTGTGTGTGTGTGTGAGAGAGAGAGAGAGAGAGAGAGAGAGAGAGAGAGAACACTTAGGTTACAATCAGCTTAAGGTAATCATTATATTTTGGTTTAGGGTTTAGGGTTTTGAAATTGAAATAAAAAAATTTATTTGAAAGGCCAATATGGATGTGGTTAAGACATTTTGGTAGACCTTATTATATAGTTTGTAATTTTAAAGTTATGAAAATGTTTTGAATATTATTTTGCATAGTTGGTCTACTATTTATACTCTTTGAAAACTATAAAAAGTAAGGATGACAAAAATGAAAAAAAAATCAAAAACATTTTCATAGTTTTAAAATTATAAACTATATAATAAGGTATACCAAAATGTCTTAACCACATCCATATTGGCCTATCAAATATATTTTTATTTTTATTAACAAACCATACCAACTAGAATATAATTATTACCTTAAACATTTTTAAAAATATATATGATATGATAATGAAGGTCTAGGACTAATTTTATTTAGTACATATGGTAATATCATGTGCAATACTCAGTATAAATTGAGTGCAAACCACATCTGACACTTCAAACATTTTGGCAAACCTTATTATATAGTTTTTAATTTTAAAACTATGAAAATGTTTTGAATATTATTAGGCACCACATGATATTCTTTATATATGGTTTTAATAACTAAAAAACTTAATAATAAATAATTTTCAAACCTAATGTTTATTTTATTTCTAGCATTAAATGTGATGCAGGTGGAATTAAAGCTATGGGGATTGAGGTTTAGATATTACCCCTTTTTTATTTCATAATCCTCATGCCACTCAATAAAATGGTAATTATGCCATAATCAAATACATGAAACTCAATTCCATACAAATTCCTGGCCCTATGAGTTTTATATATTTATATTTCTAAAAATATATTTAACTGTATCTTCAAACAATTGAAATCAATATTTCCAACTTTGACTATGCCAAATAATCAAATACTCATTTTTAAACAAAATTTCCTCAAACATTTTAGAATTTTTTTAATAAATACAAATAACTATTTCAAAATTGATCATTTATATACTTTGCATTATCTTCAACAAGCTTTCTCAATTTTCAAAACCCTAATGCTCAATTTTCATGTGTGTGTGTGTGTGTGTGTGTGTGTGTGTGTGTGTGTGTGTGTGTGTGTGTGTGTGTGTGTGTGTACGGACCCACTTAGGACACAATAGACTTAAGGTAATTATATTTTTTAGTAATATCATCCTCTCTTTTCATAGAAGTATTTTATATGCCATTATTCTTAGATAAAATTATTTTCTTGTTTGTTTAAAAGAACTATGTGGTAAGGACCAACCAAAATAATATATTGAACTGAGTATAAAAAAAAATTGTGACAAAAAATTAGGGTATAGAGTATAAATAATAAATTGGACTATGGGGCCATAGGGCAAGACTATATATATATAATATATATATATATATATATATATATATATATAGTCTTTCCCTATATATATATAAGGACCACTTAAGACACAATAACCTTAAGTTGATAATTATATTTTCTTAGTTATGTCATATTCATTTTTCATAGTTGTCTTTCCATATGGTCTCATAGTCAGTTTATTATTTATACTCTATACCATGATTTTTTGTCATAGTCTTTTACTCAATTTAATATATTATTTGGTTGGTCTTTAGTTTTATCACTCTAAACCCTAAACAAATAAGAAACTAATTTCCTCTGAGAAATAATGACATGTAAGATACTTATTTTAAATAATGCACAAAGAACAAAATGAATTATATTATGTGGTTGGTATTTACCCCATACTTCTTTGAAACAAAGAATAAATTTATTTCCTCTTAGAAATAATGGCAAAGAAGATATTTATTTTAAATAATTCATAAATAACAAAATGAATTATATTATGTGTTTGGTATTTAACACATGTTTATTTTAAACAAGAAAGAAAGTCATTTCCTCTGATAAATAATGGCATGCAAAATATTTTAAATAAAATTAATAAACATATAAGAAACTCATGATTATTTGAACCATATTTTTGACTAACCC
>JARHVA010007512.1:0-7500 GCA_037957365.1 Torreya grandis
GGGACAAGTTAAAAGCAAGAAAATATGAAAGTAGGTAGTTTATGAATTATTTTATCAACTTGCATAAATTTGATCTAATCTTTTCCCTCATCAAGGGTGGTGTGGAATTACTCTTCACCTTCTAGGATGACTCATCAATCTAATTCATGAAACTACTCATTCTTGGTATAGAATGAGTTAAAAGTCTTTCTATTGACATGTGGCACTCTTATCCATTCTTATTAAAGTCTATAAATGTCCTCCTAAGCCATTTAAATCTTTATCTAATCTTGGTGAGGTTGAGGATCAGGAATCAAGTGTCTTAAAACTCATAATAACCTATATTTGGTTTGAAAATCTTGCTTGAATCAAATGAAGACCCCAATAACAAGTTAGTCTTTCCATCCTAGGCCTATTTTTTACTTGAAAACTGCTATCATATCTTGAATACCTATGTAACACCCTATAGGGAATAATTCTAGTCCTATTCACACTCAAAATCATGTCCAAGATTGATACATATGTTCATTAGGCCTACTAGGAGCTCTTGATAGCAACTTGCTTACCATTAGGTTGTCTTGGAACCTACAAATGGTGTTGATATCACAATATACCTTATTCATGAGTATTTATAATTATCTTTCCATACCTTATTTGGGTCATATGTGATTTAAAGTATCTTACTAGGTCTCACCCAATCAAAATTCATGAGAAGCCATCAAAATTTCTTTTTTAGGCCCAAAAATAGTCATTTCTAGGCATATTTATGTATAACAGTACTTCACACATACCAAAATATGGGCTCATCTATATGTTAATGAGACCTAAAATGGATATATAGGTGTTTTCCAAAGTCAAACCAATGCATTTGAGGCCATTCTAAAAAATAAATATTCATCGAGTCATTTATAGGGTTTTAAGCTCTTCTCATTCTTAACACATGGTTCATAAAGATGAGGTCTCCAATTAATTGACCAATTCCATAAATTTTGAGGGCATATATGTAACTAGTTTTACCTAAGAGTTTTTTTTACCATGTATTTCTTCTTGGAAGTTCTGTGTTGAGTTTTCAAGCCTTCTCAAGCTTTAAACAAGGTGACATGAGGGTTTTGGAGTGGTTTCACTTCTTAAAAATTCTTTATAAATATATGAAGTCTTAATGAATTAAACCAAAACATATATTATCATGATAAGAACCCTATTAAACTATAACATCATGATCAATATCCCATGAAAAATCTCATTGTAGTTGGAAAACTTGAGTATAGAGACCGAGAGAGGATATTTTTGACTCAAAAGATCCTCAAAATGCACATTTTGGTTTGAAACTAGTTTATTGAGGTTTTAAACGCATCCTTATATATTACCACACTTTATTTATGTTATTTTATCTCTTTTAAAACCTTCATAATTTTTCTACCCTAAATCAATGATTTGTAAGCAATTTTTACATTCTAGCCCTAACATTGTATTTAGAGGTTTTATTAATTTCTCAAGGATTTAAAACACCAAATTAATCATTTTTTTACATATATTGGACATTTTAAGTTTATTTTATCTTCAATTAAATTCATAATCTACAATATTTATTCATTTTTTATACTCAGACCTGTAGATCTTCATGGAGGTGTAAAAGCTTACGAAGCCTGAGAATAACTTAATTTGAGTTTCTTCCTCTTTATTAAATGATATAAATAAAATATGTGGAACATACCTAATTTTTATTATAATTTAAAAATCCTTATAATTCAAATCCAATACAAAGTGTGCCACTTTTCTATTTTTCTTATGACAGGCCTATAGGTCTCCAATTAGGCCTACTACCATACTAGGCCTTGAAAATATATTTCTTGGGGGTTGTATCTTAAATACAGAAGATTAAAAACCCTTTCAAAAATTATTTATAATTTATTTTATTATCTAAAAATTTCCATATATTTTCATATTCCAAACATAGATCACATCTTCATATAGGCATGTTTATAGGTATGTGTTTAGGCCTCATGACTGTAAGTTTGAAGGTGTATCCTCTTCACTTGGACTTATTAAGAATTTTATTATTTTAATAAATATGAAATATTTTTTTCATGATATATTTTAATTATCGATATAATTATTTACATTCCATTGGAAACTACAAATGTGTTTCCTCCTATTTGTCTATATTCTACCTGTAGGTGGTCAAATTGAGTCTCAGAGGCAAAACAAGCCTTATTAATTCAATATTTTATTCATGGAAACATAAATTAAATTTTATTATAACTAATTTACATTTTTTAATCCAAAAAAAACTATTATTAACTTGTTTTTAACTCATGTTGTCTGCTACAAGTCTATATGTAGTCATTAGGCCTACGACCTTTTTCTTGTGTTTGGTCTATTTGAGCCTAATTGGCCAATGAGGATTAAATGGAGTAAGTTCAATTTTTTTTTTTTTTAATTTCTATTTTTTCCTTCAAATTTTACTCAAATACCATTAATATTTACTTGAGACCTTCATAGTCCTTCCTTTGGGCTCACACGATCCTTCTAAGTTTACACAGTCCACTTTGAAGTCTGAGTAAGTTGAAATATGAGTTGTTTGGGATTAATTTTTTTATATATTATGAAAAATTAAATATGTAATATATTTTATGAATTAAATAATTAATATCAGTCCCCATAGATAAGCATTTGATGCCCATAGTGACCTACAAGTATGTAGACCTGTAGGTTCACAATCTTCATTTGGACTTGGCTTAAAAAGAGACTTTTAGAAACCGACCTCTAAATTTTAAAATTGGATAATTATTTATAATGGTATTTAATGATATTTTAAATTATTTATTTCCTTTATTATCATTAATAATTAAATTTTCATTCACATTTGATCAAGGTTACTTGACCAAGGTAGCTAGTTCAAACAACCTAACTGCACATGCTTAGTTCTTTGTCCTCATTGAAGTCCATTAATCCAATTATATTTTAATAGGTTTTATATATATTTATTATATTTTAAAAAATATAATCCACCCCATGCATTCATTCAATATACCCAAAACACTTTACAGTTCCTGCAACTTGATTGTCTTTCTCAAACTAGTAAAACAAGATTATTTGGCATTACACCAAACATGAACATGAGAAAACATAAAATAATATGATGTTACAGGGGTAAATTAGTGTTAAATAGACATTAAAAAATCATATCCATGAATTCATTCAAATCTATAGGCTTGTGTTTGGATAAAATTGACATTGATGGGGTTTGGAGTCTCTTATCTATGCCTTAAATTATTAATGATTGTTCATAAAGTTAAGAAGCCTAACCAGATAAAAAATACCAAAAATTGGAAGGGAATTAGGGTTACATTATATGGCCAATATATTGGGCTCTAAATTTTTTTATTCTCAGATTACTATGTGAATATTGGTTGACTATCTTGAGCTTCCAAAAAACTTAATGGAGAAATATAGTGGGTGTTTGTATTTTGTGACTTTGTAGCTCCACTTTTTGTATAGATTAGGATCTAAGAAGACCATGGTAACCCTTGGAATAATTTTTAAATTTTACATAAATATAAACCCTCTAAAAAATACCTCCAAAAGCATATTTTATTCAAGAATTTAACTGTTCTAGCCTTTAGAACTACTAGAGATGGTGAATCAAGTGACTCTTCAACTTTCCCTAACTTGTACGGATGTGAAAGAGAGTGAAAAAATGTTTCAAACCCTTATTTTCATGAAAATATCTCAATAACTCATCATTTTGACGTTATAAATGATAAATGGGTAGTTACAAAGGGGATTCTAATGTTAGAAATTAGTTGCTAAGACATTTAAATGATATGTGTGGACAAGTACAACATGATGTTACAACATGGGTATTATCTAACTTTAAAAGACCCTTCTTAGATGATATAACCTTTACATTTACTTTTTACTATAAATTATCATATCAACATTGAAACTCACAATAAGAATAAAGTAAGTGAAATACCTTCATCTTATCAAAACTACTTTAATCTCTCTAAATTGCTTTAAAAATAATTATGATCAACTTACTAGCTTTGTTCCTTTATCAATTTGATCAGCTTTAGGTCACGGTTCCTATTTTAAGGGTCATCATCTTGCTTCCTTGAGAATTATTTATCTTTGAATTGATTTCACACTTAGCCTTATCTTTGTCATACTTACCTTAAACAATGTTAAACACATAATGAAGACTATAAAGAGTGACCATTTAATGAGAAGACAAAGTGACTTGACTTGGCAACCAATTAGACCATCATAAGTGACCTTGTAAGCTACCAAGAAAGACACACTGCCTATCATCCTAAATATTTAATGACTAATAGAAGACCTTCATAATGATTATCAAAAAAATTTAAGATCAAGTACATCAAAGTTTTGAATGATCCTCATTCATGGTAGCCAAATTTTAGCTAGGAGGCTGACTGGCCAAATAAAAGATTTTTATTTTTATTTTAAAAAAATTCTTGTTAATATTGATTTATATAAATACGTGTTATTAAATGAATATAATATTTTAGGTTATGTATATTATTGTGGAAATTCACTTATAAATATATGTATATATTTTGGGTATATAATTCATAGTATATACATAAAAAAAAGTTAAAGAAACATATATTGCATATATAATTAAAATAAGAAATGATATCTTCACTTTGGAGTAAGTTTTCCATATTAAACTTCCTTACCTTCAACCTGAGCAACCTGCAAATAAAAACAAAAAAATAAGAGTTAGAGTTAGGAAAGTCTTTTATTTGAGCTTTAATAAATCTAGGGATTTCTAAAGAATACCTAGATCCTATGGGTTAGATTAGTTCAATCCAACAAGTCGGGCCATTTTCAAGTGGGAAAAAGTCTTTTGACTTTGAAATTTATATTTGAAGTATTTACATAGAATTAATTGATTAGTTTTAATTTAACCTTTCTATTTAAGTGTGAGTTATTTATTTTCCTTTTGGACTTATAAAACTCAATAATTAAATGTTTAAATTAAAGATGAAATGTATTTTTATTTGTTTATTTTCACATGGTAGCCCTCTCATGCCAATAATTAAATATTTTTTTCCTCTTAACCTTTAAAGGGTATTATTTAATTCTTAGTAATAAATAATCATTCGTAAATGAATTTTGGCAATTTTATTACTTTTTAATAACCTAAGTGGAACAAAAAATATTTTTGAATTTTATTTTAATTTTTAATCAATTATTAATTAACTTATCAATTTTATTTTTGGATTCAATTTCTCATATTTGTTTACTTAATTTGGATAGTTAAACCTTTTATAAGTTGGAATAATTATCCCTCCCTCTAAGGTTTAATATGGTGTCTTTTAATTATATGGTTGAGAATGATAATTATTTAAAGACTATTTAAATGATTTATTCCAACAAACTTAAACTAACCAATTTATTAATTACTTTTTTTTCAAAAGTGATATAAGTAATAATAATTAAGAATTACCCTAATTGATATTGTTAAGATAAGAAGGCATCATTTGGAAGTATTTAAAAACAACACTTATTATTTGTCAAGAGAGAATTTTAAACATATTGGGTTTTTGATATAAAATTAATTTATCTAGTTTTTTAATGAAACCTTAGTAGTAAAACGAGACCAATTAAACTTAGTGGTGCATGAACCTAGCCTAGTTATATGAATAATGTAATCTTAGTAGTATTTTTTTTTTTAAAATTAGAATTTTTATAGGTTATATTTAGGTGAAATTTTGGGTGTTACATTTTGATATTAGAATCTAGGTTCAAAACTATGAGCTCTAGGAACTACACTTGGTATTTGATAATAAAATTGTGAAACTTATTATCACTATACTTTGGATTATTTTAGAAAATAACTTGAATGATATTTACTCTTACTCTATTTATTACCCATTTGATTTCAGAGAGAACTAAGATCTTAATTTATGAAGTTTGACCATGTTGTTGGTGTTTGGATAAAGTTTCTTTGAATTTTGAATTGAGAACTTTGTAGACATAACTATACTCTAAAATAAAGTTTCATCTAATATCTAGTGTGTAAAATATTTATTCATATATGATTGAAATATTTTACACACTAGATATTATATGAAACTTTACACACACACACACACACACACACACACACACACACACACACACACACACACACACACACACACACATACATATATATATATACACACACACACACATAGATATATATACATATATGTGTGTGTATATATGTATGTATATATATGTGTATATATATATATACACATACATATGTATATATATATATATATATACATACATATGTATATATATCTATATATATACACACACATACATATATATATATACATACGTATATATATATATGTATATATATACACACATATATACATATACATATATACATACATACATATATATGTATATATATATACGTATATATGTATATATATACATATATATGTATATATATGTATGTATATATATATATACACACACACACACACATATATATATATATACATTTGTATGTATATATATATGTATATATATACATATGTATGTATATATATATATATACATATGTATATATATATATATATACATATATGTATATGTATATATATGTATACATATACATATACATATACATATATATATATACATACATATATACATATACATATATATATACATATATACACACATATATATACATATATATATATATATATATATATATATACATATACATATATACAAATATATATATATACACTTTTGAGGTATCTTTACCATAATGCACCTTCTTAATATTCTAATATATATGATTAACCCTTCTCAAGTGGTGGAATAGAAGTTTTGTTTTAAATAAAATTTAGCTATGGTTTGAATGCATTTCCATAGGGATATTTTATCAATATTTACTATGATATGAATATATGAGATCTAAAAATTTCTTAGATTTACCTTGATTTCGATAACAACATTCAAAATATTTTTTTTTACCTTTGGTTGAGAGTTAAAAGTACACATGTTTAGATTAGACTTATTAACCCCATCATGAATGTTGAGGTTAGAATTTGGAAAACTACATTTCATTAATATGATTTTTTCTAGATATTAAATGGTTGGTAACATTCTATAGATGTAGATACTTGTAATAAGGATGAATTATCTATTAAATTATATATCCTAAAATTATGATATTTCTAACATGGTATAGATACTAAGTTTATTTTAATATGTGGGAGTAATAAATATCTTTAATGAGTATAATGGGTATTTTTTGGTATAAGTAATCTTGTGAGAGTTATAATATTTTTTATTACATGTTCATAACTTAGATGAGTCATGAGGTGTTACTATATTTTTTGAAATGATTCATTTTTTTATTATCTAAGCTCAAACCTATATACAACTTAGTAAACTATGATATTTTAAATAACCTTGCTCTCTTAAGATAAAGGTGGTGATAATAGTTCTATCATATATTTATAAAATTGATAGAAT